>JAYESD010000012.1:111451412-111994030 GCA_036927565.1 Tuctoria greenei | reverse complement strand
AACAATAACGAGACAATAGAGATTACCGCCAAGGCTTTGGAAGGTTGACGGTCCGAAGAGATCCATGTGAAGTAGTTCGAGCGGCTTGGAGGTAGACACCATTGTCTTCATCGGATGGTGCGAAGCCACTTGCTTCCCGGCTTGACATGCGCTACATAGCTTGTTCTTTTCAAACGTCACGTCCTTTACGCCGGTCACCATCCCTAGCTTGAAGGACTTCTTGAGCTTGCTCATTCCTATGTGAGCAATCCTCCGATGCCATAGCCACCCCAAACTTGTCTTGGTGAAAAGACAAGTGGTTAGGCTTGCGCTCTTGTTGGAGAAGTCCACCAAATATAGATGACCATGCCTAAAGCCCTTGAATATTAGCTCTTTGCTAGCTACGCTAGTCACCACAACACCATCTTTGTCAAATGTGCACGTCAGTCCAAGATCACAAAGTTGAGCAATAGAGAGTAAATTAAAGCTAAGAGACTTAACGTAAAGCACATTCGAGACGGACAAGTCATTAGAAATTGCAATTTTACCTAAACCAATTACCTTCCCCTTTGAGTTATCACCAAAGGTGACTTGTTCATGATTGCCGGGGTCTTCTATGGAGGTGAACATACCATCATTGCCGGTCATGTGTTGAGTGCACCCACTATCGAGTACCCAATGTTTTCCTCCGGCTTTGTAGTTCACCTACACACATGAATTTAGTTTTTGAGTTTAGGAACCCAAGCCAACTTAGGTCCTTGTATGTGTGATACAAGTGATTTTGGGACCCAAAGTTGCTTGGGGAGCTTCCCCTTCATGCCCTTGATGTTTTTGCCAATGAACTTCGCTTTCACCTTTCCACCTACTTTGCTCAATAGATAGTGACAATCATTGAAAGTAGATGAATAGCTAGGAGGTAATTTTGGAGAAGGACGAGTGGGAAGAGGGCACTCCCTAGTGTGATGTCCGGTGACCTCACAATGTTGGCAATAGGATCCCACTTCCTTGATGAAGCTTGTCCTAAGCTCCGGTGAGGGCACCTTCCATTTGTTGGGCGTAGGGAAGGTCCCAAGTCCCCTCTTGTTGAAGCCTTTAGCTTGTTGGAAGAGGATCTCCTTGTGCTTGTCCTCTCCCTTGGAAAGTCTAGCCACACTAGTGCGGAGACTTTCGATCTCGTCCATTAGCTCCTTCTCCCTATTAGCTTTCAATGGCAAAGACTTATGCAAATTGTTAGTGGCATGTGAACTAGCGGGTGTTTTGCCATCAAGAGTTTCTTTCTTCAAGTTATTCAATTTTAGTTCCATTGCTTCATAGGAAAGACTAAGTGTCTCATGCTCTTGAACTAACTCGTTATGCTTAGCCAATAATGCCGTGTTAGCTAAGTCAAGCTCATGGAACTCAAGCTTGATTTGAGCCTTCTCCTCCTCGATTTGCTTGACATGTGACTTGAGCGTTTCATGCTCATTAAGTATGGTGACATACTTGTCTTGCAAATCGAGGTTGGCACCCTCTAGCTTGGCGCGAGTTAGCTCAAGTGCCTTAACCTTAGCCTTTTCCCTTTTGATAATGGCATGATATTCATTGATCATAGATGCTAGTTCATCGGGAGAAAGTTCATCATCACTTGAGTCATCACATACCTTTGTGTTACCTTTCGCCATGAGGCACATAGGCGGTGGAGGAAGGGGTGAGTCATTCTTGTTGACGATAGCGAGGTTTGCCAAGTTTTCTTCCTCATCTTCACTATCATCACTTGTTTCTTCATCGGTGACCCACTCATTTGCTTCGCACATGAAGACCTTTTGAGGTCCTCTTCTCTTCTTTGGAAAGAGCTTGGTCTTCTTGCCTTTGTCAAGTTTCTTCTTTCCAAAGGTGCGCTTGGGCTTTGCATCTTCATCATCCTCACTCTCTTCTAGTTTGCGATGCTTGCCCTTGTCCTTCCTCTTGTCCGGTTTTGGACAATCATATGATATGTGGCCTTGATCGCCACAATTGTAGCACGTCTTGTTTTCATCTCTCTTTGGCAAGAAGGCTTTCTTCTTGGGATCAAACGAGTATCCCTTCTTGGCAATCTTTGAGTTGAGACGTGAAAACTTCCTCATCATCAATGCAAGCTCATTGTCATCATCATCTTCACTTGTAGCTTGTTCTTCCTCACTTGAGCTAGGCTCAATCACTTTCTTTTTCTTGATATGTGTCTTCTTGGTTGAGGCCTTGAGAGCAATGGTCTTTGATGATGATGACTCCTCCATCATTCCAAGCACACTCATCTCATGAGCATGTATCTCTCCAATGAGTTCCGAAACCTCAATGTTGTCAAGTGACTCCTTTTGGAGCATTGAGTTTATGATGTTGTACTTGGGCTTGGGAAGTAGCATGAGGATCTTGCGGTTGATGAGTCCCTTGCCAAGAGAAGCAATGTCAAGAGCATTAATTTCCTCAATGAGTACATTTAAGCGAGAAAACATTTGATTAACATTTTCATGAGGAAGCATTTTAAAATCATCATACTTGGATTTAAGCAAGTGATATTTGAGCTCTTTGACACGAGAGGAACCCTCATGGATCTCAATCAAGCAAGCCCAAATTTCACAAGCTTTTTCCTTACTTGCAATTCTAGCAAATACATCTTGACTAATGCACTCATAAATAGCATTCCTAGCCTTAGCATCCCATTTTAGTTGATCACCAATATATTCATGGTTGCCAAACCCCGCATGGGTCGCTTCCCACACTTCGGGAGAAATTGCCTCAAGGTAAGCGCGCATGCGTGCTTTCCAATAAGCAAAATTCTTGCCCTCGAAGGTAGGAACCGAACCCCCATTCTTGGCCATTTTTGCTCTCTAGCGGTGAAGCTAGAATGATCCAATGAGCAACCTTGCTCTGATACCAATTGTAAGGATCGAAATGCCCAAGAGGGGGGGGGGTGAATTGGGCTTTCTTTCAAATTTTAAAGCAATTTAAGATTAACAACCTAAAGCCCAATTCCCTATGCAATTTAAACTATGCAATCAATATAAATTAGAGTTGCGGAATGGAGATTGCATAAGAGTAAAGGAAGAGGGATGCAAACGCTCAAAGGACACGGAGTTTATCCCGTGGTTCGGTAAGATCACAAGGATCTTCCTACGTCCACGTTGTGGCACCCTCCGATGGGTTTTGCCACTCCCAAGTCACCGAGACTAGGGGCTTCTTCACTATTCTTCTCCGTTCGCCAACCTCGGCAAGGTGGAGCTCAAGCCTTGTACACTTTTGGGATCCTCCGGGCTTCCACAAACCACTTGGCAAGCTCCGGAAGTTACACACACCAAGGGACACTCCCTTGTGGCTCTCACTATGCTAGAGACTCCAATCACCTAGAGTGGAGGCACCCAAGCACTATCTCTAGCTAGTTCTAGCCTATCTCTTGGTGTACAATTGATGTGAAATTGATGTGAAAGTGGTAGCTCTCTTGCTTGAATGCTCTAGGATGTGTAGAGTATGTCTGGGCTTCAAGTCATTGCGATTTGACAGGTTGAAGGGGTATAAATAGCCAGCCTCCACGAGATAGCCGTTGGAAAAGTAGGCTGACATCACTTGTCTGCGAACACCGGATGATCCGATGTCTCCCCTTCAGTTATCATCGGTCAAAGCCAAATTAGCTGATGTCACTATGTCAGATATGACCGTTGTTAGACCGATGTTGAACTGTCTTCTCATCGGATGATCCGGTGGCTCTTCCTCCAGAATTCTGCTTGATCTTGAAGCTTCCTGGAGTGATCGACCGATGTGTACAAACCTGCACATCGGATGATCCGGTGCTTCACTTGGTCCAATGGTGTTGCAATCTGTGATGATGGACCGATGCACTAAGCCACTTACATCGGATGATCCGGTGAGTGTATTTGTCTGAGGTCTTCTTCTTCAGTTGAACCAATTTGACCGATGTAGTCAACTCCAAGTACATCGGATGATCCGGTGTGTTCAACTTGTTGACTTCAAGTTGTTTTGAGTTGTTCTTTTTGGAGTTTTGAACTTGTGACCTCTTTGACATTTGTTCGAAGTGTTGTTCTGATTGTCTTCAAGCATTGATTGATGTCAAGTTAGAGCTTTCACTTCTTGTTCTTCACATGATTCGTTTTGATCTCATTTGTTGATTTCAGATGGGTCTCCAATGTAATTTTGATTTTATTTGATTGAGTGCTATTGAGACCTTGCATTCACAAATTCATTAGTAATATCGAATGGTTGTCATTAATCACCGAAACCGTACCTCATGGGGCCTAGATGCTTTCAACCACACCTTGGGTTTGCCATCGTCTTCAGAAGACGGTCGAGGTCGCTTCTCGGGGCGTGGCCCCCGGCCACCCGGAGCTGCAGCAGCTGCAGCATTGGATGCACTGGCCGACAGCTTCTTCTTGCCGTTGGTCTTTTTCTTCTTCTTGCCACTCTCGGAGGTAGCGGCTTCTCCTTTGGAGGATTTCTTGTGATCCTCCGGAGTTGGTTTGGAGTGCATTTCACGGCCCTCCGCAACTCTGGCACATTTGTCGGCCAAACTGAAGAGTTCCGTGACACTGGTGATCTCCTTGATCGTCAGTTTCTCCAGCATCTTCTTATCCCGTACACCCTGTCTGAATGTCACAATGACAGAGGCGCTAGAGATAGAAGGGATAGTGTTTCGTACCTGAGAGAATCTCTGGATGAATGATCGCAGGGATTCTCCCCCTTTTTGCACGACTGCAAAAAGATCCAGTTCAGTGCCTGGTCGGGTGTATGAACTCCTGAAGTTGGGGGTGAACTGCCGGCACAGCTCCTCTCAACTGTTGATGGAGTTGGGTGGAAGGCTCATAAACCAGGACCTGGCGGTCCCAGTTAAAGCCACTGGGAAATAATTGGCCATTACGGCCTCATTTCCTCCAGCTGCCAAGATAGCAGTGGAGTAAATCTGAAGAAATTCGACAGGATTAACAGTCCCATCGAACTTCTCCGGCAGGTGAGGGCGGAACTTCTGTGGCCACCTGACCATACGCAGATGCATGGCCAGAGCTGAACAGCCTCCTCCTACTCCTTCAGGAGCAGGAACGTCTTGAGCTTCTCGTCTTTCACGAGCACGCTCAATATGGACTCGACCGTCTTGTTGGCGGTATCGGCGATCAAGCTCCGCCCAGAGGTCATGAGTTGAAAGCCTGGATACCGTGTGAGTGCGTCGTGCCCCGGAGGGCAATGACGTCACCTGCTGTGATGCAACACGTCTCCTGTTGTTGGAAACGTGCGGACCAAGTCTGCCAGACAAGGTCCGTCGCTGCGATGGGGCCCTTCCTGAAGGAGGAGGACCCTGTGTAAGGATCGAAACGCCCAAGAGGGGGGTGAATTGGGCTTTCTTTCAAATTTTAAGACAATTAAAAACAAACTACCTAAGCCCAATTCCCAATGCGGTTCTAGCTATGCAATCAACGTAGATATAACTTGAAGTAAAGATTGCAAAATGTAAAGAGAGGGAGAGGAATTCAAACGCTAGGGGATACGGAGATTTATCCCGTGGTTCGGCAAGATCGCAAGGATCTTCCTACATCCACGTTGTGGCACCCACCGAAGGGTTTTGCCACTTCCAATGTCACGGAGACAATGGAGTCTTCACTAATCTTCTCCGTTCGCCATCTCCGTCAAGGTGGAGCTCAAGCCTTGTACAACCGTTGATGTTCCAGGCTTCCACACACACCTTGGCAAGCTCCGGAACGATCTTCTTCAACTTCTCACTAGCCTAGAGAGTTCAATCACAGAGAATGAACGCACACAAGCTTCTCTCTAGCCTATTACAAATGATCTAAAAGTGTGGAAATGTATGCTCTATGGTCTTGATTGCTCTTGGATGTGTAGTGTGCTTCAGGTGATCAAGACTTGTCGAAATGACCGGGTTGGAGGGGTTTTATAGCCAGCTTAACCGAAATAGCCGTTGGAAAAGTAGGCTGACAGAACTTTTCTGTGCACACCGGATGATCCGATGTCTCCCCTCTAGTTATCATCGGTGTAATTACTTTGGCTGACGTCATTGTGTCAGATATTACCGTTATTAGACCGATGTTGCCCCAGTCTTCTCATCGGATGATCCGGTGGCTCTTCCTCCAGAATTTTCTTGATCTTGATCCTTACTGGAGTGATTAACCGATGTGTGTAATTCTGCACATCGGATGATCCGGTGCTTCACTTGTTCCATTTGTACTGCAAACTGTATTGATGCACCGATGTTGTTGAGCCCTTCACATCGGATGATCCGGTGAGTTCATTTGTCTGAGGTCTTTTTCTTCAGTTGAATCAACTCGACCGATGTGTTCATTTTGGAAATCATCGGTTGATCCGGTGAGTTGATTTTGCTTGCTTCGAGTTGTTTTGAGTGAATCTTTTGTGTCTTTCTCGAATGACCTCTTAGACATTTGTTCCACATGGCTCTCTTATGATTCTTAGGCATTGTATGATGTCAATTTTTGATTGAGTGACTTGGACATAGAGCCTTCACATCTTGTCTTTATCTCATGAATTTTGATCTCGAAAGTTGAGTATCTATGGGTCTCCAATGACATAATCATTTCATCTTATTTAGTGTTAATGGGGTCCTTGCATTCACAAATTCATTAGTAAAGTTCAATGGTTGTCATTAATCACGAAAACCAT
Organism: Tuctoria greenei; assembly: GCA_036927565.1. Lineage (NCBI taxonomy): Eukaryota > Viridiplantae > Streptophyta > Magnoliopsida > Poales > Poaceae > Tuctoria > Tuctoria greenei. The sequence continues at coordinate 111,987,403 of JAYESD010000012.1, read as the reverse complement.
ACAACATGAGGGGGGCCTAGATGCTTTCAATCTCCCCCTTTTTGGTGATTGATGACAACACAATAATCAAAGCGTAATAGTAATGAATTTGAGAGAATGAATCATAAGAAAATATGCAATGAATACGGATGATACACTTGAAGCTTTAAACATCAATAAATGACACAAGTGAATTCAAAGAGATCATAATCATAGATACACATCAAATGAGTTCAAATGATTAACAACTAATGGAAGATGGAAATAGGTTCATTACACACCAAATGCAAATACGCAAATACAATAAAGATAAGCAAAGACACTCGACTCCCCCTAACACTATGACTCCCCCTGACTCTCTAACTCTTCTCCCCCTTTGGCATCAAGACAGCAAAAAGGGATCCGAGCACCTACAGACCCTGAGAGTTGGGCGCGATGACGAACTGGTCACCGCCGCTGTCGTCAGAGCTGCTGGCCGGAGTAGCGGAGGAGGGTGCTGCCTGAGCCGAAGATGCCACCGTCGGTGCCTGCTGAGGAGGAGGTGCTGGAGGTGCTGGAGTAGGTACACTGGTGACAGAGGCCAGCGTCTGAAGGAACAGTGAAGTGGCCGGCAGTGGGGAGTGAAGAGGAGCACCTGGAGCCCACAGCGGGGACATGCTGAACGAAGGGATCGGAGTGGAGGGAACTGGAGCCACTGGTGCAGCAGCTGGAGCCAAGACAGGAGGCGGAGGAGCTACTCCAGGCAGCTGCGATGGAAGGGCGATCCTGGTCTGGGTGTAGAGGTTGGTGATCAACCCCAGGATCCCCATCATCGCCTGCTGCGTCTGCTGCTGCTGGTCCAGAGTGCGCTGGTGCATCTGGTCGATGAGCCCCGTCAGCTGATCAGTGTCTTCACGCCTCTCACGGGCGATCTGACGCTGCATCTCCTGCTGCTGCTGCTGCTGCTGGAGCTCAAGAAGACGCGCAGCCTGCTCCGCGCGGGCCTGCTCGGCGGCCAGCCTGTCCAGTCGCTGCTGCTCGACCATCTGCTGGAGGAGCGAAGTCAGCTCAGACGGCTGCGTGACCTGCGCCTCAGTGACGGGAGGTGGAGTGGGAGGTGGAACTGTAGAACCTCCAACCTCCACGTCGTGCTGCCGGGGAGAGGGGGGAGGAGGGAAGTACTCCTCGACACTGTCGTCGGTGTCGCTCTCAGACCAGATATGCTGCAGGTCCTCCCCTTGAGCCTCAGCCTCAGCAAGCCTCTCGTCCTCCCGCTCTAGGTCGGACCAATCTTCCTCTGACAGACGGGCCCGGACCTGGCGCTCAACTGGACGACCAAGGCGACGGTCTCCAGGAGCAGAGGCACGATAGTGACCAAAGCGAGTCACGCTCTCGTCAGCAAGCCTGGCCTGTGCTGCATCCCCCTCAGGCACCATCATAGAGCATATGTAACTGATCTAGTGCCCGTAGACCATCTGCCTCATCATGCCAACCCCGTCTGTGATCACGTCTTCCATCTCGCACAGGAGGATGTCCACAATGTTGAAATCCATCCCGTTCATTATGTAGAACAAGAGGGTCTGTTGCAGACTAGTGAACCCCTCCAAGTATCCTGACCTCGGTAGGAGCGTGCGGCGCAAGGCGAGGTGCACAATGCGCGCAGCTGGGGTCAGAAGAGCTGGAACTCTCGGCTGGTCTGGAGAGAACGTGGGGCCAAACAGGGACCGGATCTCGTCAAGCTGTGGTGCTACTCCTCCAGTAAGTGGCCTCCTCGGTGGATCTGCCTGCCCATAGACCTTCTCGTGCACGCAGGTGTTGTGCAGGTCCAAACCAAGAAGCTGCCCCAAAGTCTGCCTCGAGAGGTGGTAGCGCTGTCCCATAAACATGAAGTCAATAGACCTCCTGCCCTCAGAGATGTACAGGGTCGCATAGAAGACACGGACCCAATCTTCCACATAAGCACTTCTCTCATAAGCAAGCAGCTGCACCAAACCTCTGTACCTCTCAAAGTATGAACGGACCTCTGACTCCGCTGCCACTGCAAGCTGCCCCCAGTCCAAGTAGTTGTGCTGAAAAAGCTTGTGCCCCCGACGTCTGTAGGTCTCGTAGAGAGACGCCTGGGTGACAGTCTAGAAACGACTGTCCACAAGAGCTTCACGGGGCTGAGGGTACCACTCCTCAAGTAGCACGCTCCAACGAAGCTTGCGTAGCTGCTTGTCCTTCATCTTCCGGTAGTCCGTGAGACGGACTCCCTCACCGACACGGACGGCCGTGTCCATCTCGTATATGGCCCTCTCGGCCTCCCTGTCCTCACGACGGTCGGCAGCCGTCGGTCTCGAACGAGGAGCAGCCTCGGTGTGACCCCCACGCGTCCGGGCTGAGCGCCGGCGGACGAGAGGCTCAACCGGCTCCTCTTCGGCGTCGGAGTCATCGATCACGGGAGGCTGCCTTGGACGGGCCTCGCGGATCCTCAGGGAACCCCCTCGGCCACGCTCACGCTCCTCGGCGGCGCGAGCAGCCATTAGGGCCTCTTTCTCATCCTTTGACAATTTGCGCTTCTTCGCGGCGGGCTCCGCGATCGCCTTTCCCTTTCCTTTGCGGTCGCGACCCATCTAGGCGACGGAGAGCAAACGGGGTGCGAAGTTGAAACGGCAGCGGCGAGGAGAGGCGGCGGCGAGGTTGATGGTGGAGGCGGTGCGTCGAGTGGCGAGTGGCGGCGTGAGGGTGATGGCGGTGGCGCGGTGGTCTTGCGGCGCGATGGAGGCGGCCCGTGGCGAGGAGAGGCGGCGGCGACGCTGTGGGCGGCGGTGGCGCCAGGCGGCGGCGCTGCGAGCAGGGGGACAGCGACGGCAGCCGGTGGACGGCGGCGGCGGCGGCGTCCGGCGGCGGCGCTGCAGTGGGCGGCGGCGCAGGTGAGTGGTGGCGCGTATGAAGGCGGCGGAGGCGCGAGGTCGGGATCGGGAGAGGGAGGAAAAAGGGTACGGCCGGGTTTAAATAGTGGGTCCCAAACCCTAGCCGGAAATTTAACACCGGATGGACCGATGCTAGGTGAAGTGAACATCGGTCGAATGCCACAGTAAGGTTTTCCAGAAAAGTGCAATTGACACCGGATGGATCGACGTCTAGGGTTTTGATCATCGGATGAATAGTACAGTAAGGATATTCAAGGAGTCACTGAGGACATCGGATGGACCGACGTTAGATAAAGAGGCATCGGTGGAATTCATCAAGGTTGCAGATTTGTGAACATCGGATGAACCGATGTTTTTCAGAGTGAACTCATCGGATCATTTTGAGATTCTGACTGACTTGGCACTTGAAGATTGAACACCTATTGATCCGATGGGGGAAGTACTTAGGCATCGGATAATCCGATGAAAACTAAACCCCAACATCCCATGTATGTCCTTTGACCAAACAAACAAACAATGGGAAACACATGTCTTAGGACTTTTTGGGCAACCACTTACCCCTCAAAAAGCTAATATGCCAATAGCTTGGCTAGACCTTAAAGCAAAAGAAACACCGAAAAAAATGGGAGGAAAATATCCAAATGAAATGTAAGGCCCATGCTTTGTGAGGTAGAGTATGAAGACTACTATCTCAATGAAGCATGTTCCTCTAGACATTAACGCACCTAACATTTTGTTCTTTCCACCTTATATGAGTTGAGATATTGCATTTCAAACAAGTCTCCTTCTCACGAGGTGGGTTCCCCTTTGTGACAATGTACCGTATGCAATGCCAAACAACTTAGTGCAAGAAATAGAATGAGTGCAAGTCTATATGGCAGAGATCATGCAAGGCATAAAATAAATCTATCTTGCCAAGTTTAAACCTTCCAAAGGCTTCTTCAGGGAAAACTATTTCTAGCTCGCCCCTATCCTTTGGGAGTTAGACAAGACCTATATGATATGCATCCTTACATGAACATGGCAACTTACATGACGTTAGATGCATCTAGCACATTTAATTCATTTCTAAGCCTAGAAAAGGTTTTCTCATCAAGTGGTTTAGTGAAGATATCCGCCGATTGTTCTTCGGATCTAACACCTTGCAAAGAAATGTCTCCTTTAGCCTCATGATCACGCAAGAAGTGATGGCGAATATCAATGTGCTTAGTGCGGGAGTGTTGAACGGGGTTTCTAGCTATCTTAACCGCACTTTCATTGTCATAAAGGAGAGGCACACAACCAATTTTAATTCCAAAGTCCAAAAGGGTTTGCTTCATATATAGAATTTGGGCACAACATGCACCGGCCGCTATATACTCCGCTTCCGCGGTGGACAAAGCCACGGAATTTTGCGTTTTGCTAGACCAAGACACTAGGGAACGCCCAAGCAAGTGGCACCCACCGGAGGTACTCTTGCGATCTACGCGGCATCCGGCAAAGTCCGAATCCGAGTATCCCAAGAGTTGGAAGGTTGTACCTTTAGGGTACCACAAGCCCATACTAGGGGTATGCTTAAGATACCTAAGTATCCTAAAGACCGCCTTCTTATGCGATTCTTTAGGAGCCGCTTGAAAGCGAGCACATAAGCATACACTAAACATTATATCGGACCTAGATGCGGTAAGATAAAGCAATGAGCCAATCATAGAGCGGTAGTGAGATTGGTCAATAGGTTTACCGTCCTTATCCGCGTCGAGATGGCAATTTGTTCCCATTGGAGTGCTTCTTGAGCTACAATCTCCCATCTCAAATTTCTTCAAGAGGTCCTTGGTGTATTTCTCTTGGTAGACAAAGGTTCCCTCTTGAAGTTGCTTGATTTGGAATCCAAGGAAGAAGTTGAGCTCTCCAATCATTGACATCTCGAATTCCCTAGACATCATTTTGCCAAACTCATGGCTAAAAGCTTCGTTAGTTGAACCAAAAATAATATCATCAACATAAATTTGACAAATGAACAAATCTCCGTTGATGTCTTTGGTGAAGAGTGTGGTGTACACCCTCCCGATCTTAAATCCTTGCATGATGAGGAAGTCCCGTAGTCGTTCATACCACGCCCTAGGTGCTTGCTTGAGCTCGTAGAGCGCCTTGTGCAACCTATACACATGGTTAGGATTCCTCGGATCTTCAAACCCGGGAGGTTGTTCAACATAAACAAGCTCATTAATGTAGCCATTAAGAAAGTCATTTTTCACATCCATTTGATAAAGAGTAATATTATGATGTGAAGCAAAAGCGAGGAGAATACGAATTGCCTCTAACCGGGCGACCGGAGCAAATGTTTCGCCAAAATCTAGTCCTTCAACTTGGGAGAACCCTTTGGCCACAAGTCTTGCCTTGTTGCGGACCACAACGCCATTCTCGTCTTGTTTGTTGCGGTACACCCACTTTGTTCCGATGACGTTCTTGTCCTTGGGTCGCTCCTCCAACACCCAAACTTCATTGCGGATGAAGTTGTTGAGTTCTTCTTGCATAGCCATCACCCAATTTGGGTCTTGGAGCGCTTCCTCGATGTGAGTGGGTTCTACACACGAAACAAACGAGTAGTGTTCACAAAATGAAGCAACATGGCGGGAACGAGTACTTATGCCCCTTGAAGGACTTCCAATGATTTGGTCCATTGGATGCGCCTTGGAGATGCGTCCATGCCTCATAAGTGGTTGTGAAGCACTTGGCGGTGGTGAAGCGTGTTGTTCCTCTTGTGGTTGGACTTGATCATGGACTTCTTCTTCATCTTGATGTTGTATTGCTTGTGAGTCTTGAGTTGGCAATGGATCATTCTCCTCTTCGTCTACTTGAGGCGCCATGGAGGTGTTGTTGTTGGAACTTGAAGCTCCCCCTTGATTATGGCCCTCTTCAACTTCTGGCTTGATGTCTCCAATGGTCATGTTCTTCATGACTTCTCGTAGAGGCTCATCATCTATTTCATCATGACCAAAACTCTCCTCTTGGGAGCCATTAGTCTCATCAAACTCAACATCAAAACTTTCTTCAACTAGACCGGAGGTTTGGTTGAATACTCGATATGCTTTTGAGTTTGATGCATAACCAAGAAAAATGCCAATATCACATCTTCTTTCAAACTTACCGAGCCTTTTCTTGCGGTAGATGTAGCATTTGCACCCAAAGACTCTAAAGTAGGAGATGTTGGGCTTTCTCCCAATGAGGAGCTCATATGGGGTCTTTTGGAGTAGTCGGTGAAGATAGACCCAATTTGCGGCATGGCACGCCGTGTTGATTGCTTCGGCCCAAAACTTCTCCGACGTGTCGTAGTCATCAAGCATTGCTCTTGCAAGAGTGATGAGGGTTTTGTTCTTCCTCTCAACAACACCGTTTTGTTGAGGAGTGTACGTGGCGGAGAATTCATGCTTCACACTTTCACGGTCACACCACTCCCCAATGTTGTAGTTCTTGAATTCGGTGCCGTTGTCACTCCGGACCTTGATAATGGGAAGTTGGAATTCCCTTTGAGCACGGTTGGCGAAGGTCTTGAACACTTCCGGAGTTTCACCCTTGTCACCTAAAAATAGAGTCCAAGCATAGCGAGAGTAGTCATCAACTATAACAAGACAATAGAGGTTACCGCCAAGACTTTGGTATGTGGACGGTCCGAAGAGGTCCATGTGGAGTAGTTCAAGTGGCTTGGAGGTTGAAACCATTGTCTTCATTGGGTGGTGTGAAGCAACTTGCTTCCCGGCTTGACAAGCGCTACAAAGCTTGTTCTTATCAAATGTCACATCCTTCACGCCGGTCACCATCCCAAGCTTGAATGACTTCTTGAGTTTGCTCATTCCAATGTGTGCTATGCGTCGGTGCCATAGCCAACCCAAGCTTGTCTTAGTGAAAAGACAAGTGGTTAGGCTAGCATTCTTGTTGGAGAAATCTACTAAGTAGAGATGTCCATGCCGGAACCCTTTGAAGATAAGCTCTTTGCTTGCCTCACTACTCACAACAACATCATTTTTGCTAAATGTGCACGTTAGTCCAAGATCACAAAGTTGTGCAATGGAAAGTATATTAAAGCTAAGTGACTTAACATACAACACATTAGAGATGGATAAATCATTAGAGATAGCAATTTTACCTAATCCTATTACCTTACCCTTAGAATTGTCACCAAAAGTAACTTGTTCATGATTACCGGGGTTTTCTATGGTGGTGAACATACCATCATTGCCGGTCATGTGTTGAGTGCATCCGCTATCGAGTACCCAATGCTTTCCTCCGGCTTTGTAGTTCACCTACACATATGAAGTTAATTTTTGACTTTAGGTACCCAAGCCAACTTAGGTCCTTGTATGTGAGATACAAGTGTCTTTGGGACCCAAAGCTGCTTGGGGAGCTTCCCCTTCATGCTCTTCATGTCTTTGCCAATGAACCTAGCTTTCACCTTGCCATTCACTTTGCTAAGAAGATAATAGCGATCATTGAAAGTAGATTTGTAGTTAGTAGGCAATTTAGGTGAAGGTCGGTTAGGAAGAGGACACTCCCTTGTGTGGTGACCGGTGACCTCACAATGTTGGCAATAAGAACCAACTTCCTTGATGAAGCTTGTTCTAAGCTCCGGTGAGGGCACCTTTCCTTTGTTGGGCACCGGGAAGGATCCATGTCCTCTTTTGTTGAAGGCTTTCGCTTGTTGGAAGAGGATTTCCTTGTGCTTGACTTCACCTTTTGAAAGTCTAGCCACACTAGTGCGGAGACTCTCAATTTCCTCCAACAAGTCCTTCTCCCTAGCATTAGCTTTTAAAGACAAAGACTTGTCCAAGACATTAGAGACATGCGAAGTAATGGACATCTTATCATTAAGAGTTTGTTTCTTTGCATCTTTTAACTCTTGATCAAGCATGTCATGAGCAATGTTAAGTGTTTGGTATTCATGAATTAGCTTGTTGTGCTCCTCCAAGAGAGTTTGGTGTGCTATGTTGAGCTCTTCATTGTCTACCTTGATTTTAGCATTTTCTTCCTCAATTTGCTTGACATGAGATTTGAGCGTGTCATGCTCTTTGAGTATGCTTTCATACTTGTCAAGCAAATCAAGGTTGGCACTCTCAAGTTTAGTACGAATTTCTTCAAGAGTTTTAACCTTACTCTTCTCTCTCTTAATGATAGCATGATATTCATTAATCAAAGAAGTTAAATCATCGGGGGAAAGCTCATCGTCACTAGAGTCGTCACATACCTTGGTGTTACCTTTAGCCATGAGACACATGGGTGGTGGAGGAAGAGGTGAGTCGTCATGGTTGGCAATGGCAAGGCCGGCCAAGCTTTCTTCTTCTCCTTCACTCTCTTCATCACTTGTCTCTTCGTCGGTGACCCATTCATTTGCCTCACACATAAACACCTTTTGTGGACCACTTCTCCTCTTTGGGAAGAGTCTTGCCTTCTTGCCCTTGTCTTGCTTCTTCTTCCCAAAGGCTCTTGGTTTGGGCTTGGCTTCTTCTTCATTATCATCACTTTCTTCAAGCTTGCGTTGCTTGCCTTTGTAGTTCTCTCTCCTTTTGTCCGGTTTTGGACAATCATAGGAGATGTGGCCTTGATCTCCGCAATTGTAGCATATCTTGCGATCGTCCCTTCTTGGTAGAAATGCCTTCTTCTTGGGATCAAAGGTGTATCCCTTTTTGGTGATCTTGGAGTTCAAGCGTGAGAACTTTCTCATCATCAAGGCAAGCTCATCATCGTCATCTTCACTTGACGCTTGCTCTTCTTCACTTGAGCTAGGCTCAACCACCTTCTTCTTCTTGAAGTTAGTCTTCTTGGTGGAGGCCTTTTAGAGCAATTGTTTTTTATGATGATTGCTCCATCATCCCAAGTACACTCATCTCATGAGCGTGTATTTCTCCAATGAGCTCCGAAACTTCAATGTTGTCAAGTGATTCCTTTTGGAGCATGGAGTTGATGATGTTGTACTTCGGCTTGGGAAGGAGCATGAGGATCTTGCGGTTAATAAGTCCCTTGCTAAGAGACGCAATGTCAAGAGCATTAATTTCCTCAATAAGAACATTTAAGCGTGAAAACATTTCATTAACATTTTCATGAGGAAGCATCTTAAATTCATCATATTTAGCTTTGAGCATGTGATATTTAAGTTCCTTTACACGAGATGAGCCCTCATGGATTTCTATCAAGCAAGCCCAAATTTCACAAGCTTTTTCCTTACTAGCAATTCTAGAGAATACATCTTGACTTATGCATTCATAAATAGCATTCCTAGCCTTAGCATCCCACTTAACTTGATCACCCACATAGTTAAGTTCTCCAAATCCCGCATGAGTCGCTTCCCAAACTTCAGGGGCAATAGCTTCAAGGTAAGCGCGCATGCGTGCTTTCCAATAGGCGAAGTTCTTGCCCTCAAAGATAGGAACCGAACCCCCAACCTTGGCCATTTTTGCTCTCTAGCGGTGAAGCTAGAATGATCCTATGAGCAACCCCGCTCTGATACCAATTGTAAGGATCGAAACGCCCAAGAGGGGGGTGAATTGGGCTTTCTTTCAAATTTTAAGACAATTAAAAACGAACTACTTAAGCCCAATTCCCAATGCGGTTCTAGCTATGCAATCAACGTAGATATAACTTGAAGTAAAGATTGCAAAATGTAAAGAGAGGGAGAGGAATGCAAACGCTAGGGGACACGGAGATTTATCCCGTGGTTCGGCAAGATCGCAAGGATCTTCCTACATCCACGTTGTGGCACCCACCGAAGGGTTTTGCCACTTCCAATGTCACAGAGACAATGGAGTCTTCACTAATCTTCTCCGTTCGCTATCTCCGGCAAGGTGGAGCTCAAGCCTTGTACAACCGTCGATGTTCCGGGCTTCCACACACACCTTGGCAAGCTCCGGAACGATCTTCTTCAACTTCTCACTAGCCTAGAGAGTTCAATCACAGAGAATGAACGCACACAAGCTTCTCTCTAGCCTATTACAAATGATCTAAAAGTGTGGAAATGTATGCTCTATGGTCTTGATTGCTCTTGGATGTGTAGTGTGCTTCAGGTGATCAAGACTTGTCGAAATGACCGGGTTGGAGGGGTTTTATAGCCAGCTTAACCGAAATAGACGTTGGAAAAGTAGGCTGACAGAACTTTTCTGTGCACACCGGATGATCCGATGTCTCCCCTCTAGTTATCATCGGTGTAATTACTTTGGCTGACATCATTGTGTCAGATATTACCGTTATTAGACCGATGTTGCCCCAGTCTTCTCATCGGATGATCCGGTGGCTCTTCCTCCAGAATTTTCTTGATCTTGATCCTTACTGGAGTGATTAACCGATGTGTGTAATTCTGCACATCGGATGATTCGGTGCTTCACTTGTTCCATTTGTACTGCAAACTGTATTGATGCACCGATGTTGTTGAGCCCTTCACATCGGATGATCCGGTGAGTTCATTTGTCTGAGGTCTTTTTCTTTAGTTGAATCAACTCGACCGATGTGTTCATTTTGGAAATCATCGGTTGATCCGGTGAGTTGATTTTGCTTGCTTCGAGTTGTTTTGAGTGAATCTTTTGTGTCTTTCTCGAATGATCTCTTAGACATTTGTTCCACACGACTCTCTTATGATTCTTAGGCATTGTATGATGTCAATTTTTGATTGAGTGACTTGGACATAGAGCCTTCACATCTTGTCTTTATCTCATGAATTTTGATCTCGAAAGTTGAGTATCTATGGGTCTCCAATGACATAATCATTTCATCTTATTTAGTGTTAATGGGGTCCTTGCATTCACAAATTCATTAGTAAAGTTCAATGGTTGTCATTAATCACCAAAACCATACAACATGAGGGGGGCCTAGATGCTTTCACCCTGGTTGCTGATGCGGTCGGCTCCTACTGCAACCAAATGTTCCACATCAGCCCTCCACTGCTCCAGTGCATCCCGGGATGCATCCGGAGGTGGTGGGCGTTGGAGAAGAGCACGTGTTGCATGGAGCGCGTGTTCCGGGTTGTCATGATTTGCCGACGCAGTGATGAACGCTGGTGCACCATCGCGTTGTCCAGCTTGATTTGCTGGTGGAGGCGGCGGTAGTGGTAGTGTGACTCCTGCTGGCGCTGAGGCTCCTGCTGGTGGCTGCATATTGGAGGGATTGCCCCCAACAGCTTGAATAGCAGGATGACTGTTGGATGATCCAGCAGCTGAGTTCACCATTCTTGAAATCTCAGGCGCCCCCTACCTGGCGCGCCAACTGTCAGTGGTTTTGATCCGGCAGATCTCCCGACACTACTAAAGTGTTGAAGGAGTTTGAGGTTCGGTGTGGGCGCGCAGAGATTCAAGAAGGTGAATTGTAAATGACACAGTAGACACGAAGATTTACGTGGTTCAGGCCGTCTGAGCGTAATACCCTACTCCACGGGATGTGTTGGTGTTGTATTGATTATCTGAGCTCAAAGTGAGTTCAGAGAGTGTATGGAGCGTGTATCCAGCGTGTATAGAACGTGTAGCGTCTATGTATCGTCGGCCTGTCCTTTTAGGATGTGTTTGGTTGGGAGTCAAAGTGGGATGGGATGGATCCATCCCATTTTTTAAGGATGGGATGGTCCCGTTTTCTGTTTGTCTAAAGGGATGAGACGATCTCTGTTTCTTGTTTGTTTTGTGGGATGGTGTGGGACGGAATGGTCCCGTCTCTTGTTTGAATGAAAGGATGGGACAGGGACATGTGAGTATGAGTACTTCTGGAAGGCCGCGCGCCTGTCTCCACAGAGGTGGGACGGATCCGTCTCCATGTTTTTGGTGGGATGGTTTCATCCCGCATCTGTGTGGAATATTCTCTTTTGAGGGATGACTCCATCCCACATGTCTCCAAACCAAACAATAGCAAAGTGGGATCGTCCCGTCCCGTCCCACTATATCCCTCGAACCAAACACACACTTATAGTACAAGGGCAGACCGTTACAAGTTAGCCTGGCCCGACATGTGGCCCCGGCGGTTACTGATATTGATACACATTCAACACATTTAATTACCCTTAATGACCGAGTTATGGGCTTTGACAGCACCGTTACTGGTAATTAAGGTCGTCCGATTGTGTGTCATTAATATAGTATTAATGACACTTGATCGGGTCTTGAAGTCCTTGATTCCCCTTTGAAGATCCGGAGCCGTTGTGGAGTCTTCCAGAGGTTAGAGGCTGAAAGATTCGACGGTTGGACACGTGGCAGCTCCGGAGTACACTGTGGGAAACAGATAGGTCCGGAGCTGTCTGACACGTGTCAGTTCCGGAGCTTCCCTCGGTCTGGGGTTAGGCCCGGGGGTGCTATTTCGGTACATAGCCCGGAGCTTCCCCCTTGTGGGCGGTAGCTCCGATTTGATAGTACACGTGGCGACCCTGGGACTAACCATGTTGGAGAAGCGAGTCCGATTATGTCTGACATGTGGACCTCTGAAGGTCTTCAAATCAAGTAGATGACTTTCCCTTGAGATCTTTGTAATCTCAAGGGGTGTACGGTTCCCAGGGTACCGACAGAAGCCTACGACGAAAGTGTCATTTTATTGAAGCCGCACGATTAAAATGCTAAAATAACAATTGGCTCATGTCAAAGCCTGCAACCCGGCACAACCCGGATGACGACAGCGACGGCTAGATCCTTCTGAAGAGCCAAGACCAGTGAGGATGTACCTTTTTAGAAGGTCAAGACCGGAATTAATACAATCTTGACATTATGTAAGAAAAAAATGACTAGTGTGTTCACATATTGACTCTTTAATAGTGTACCGCATACAATTAGAGCACTAATATAAACCAATGTCACGATGGTTCAAAATATTAATACTCTCTCCGTTCCGAAAAGCTTGTCACTTTATAGTTTAAAAATGAGCTACAAATTAACAAACTTTTCACTCATGGCTTCGCACAAACTTATTTCAGTCTGAACCTTACGATCCCACACATGTTCTCAAACAACCATGACTCGTATTGTCAAGCAACCATGACTCACAGCGTATACGCGCGGTTCGAGCTAGTTTTTGTATCTGTATCTTATATTTTTGGAGCAAGTCATGCTCCTACCAGCCAAATAATTTCAGCGTTCCAGAGAGCTAGCACAGTTCCTCTTCTTGTCATTATCATGTCTAAGCGTCAAAGATTCTTATCGCATAAACAAGTGTGCCTGCAAACCAAACAAGCACGGATGATAGAGCTCTGAAGGGCATTGAGAGAGGGGGAGAGAATAAACCTGAAGCGGACAGAACTGGTGGGAAGTCCCTCTTACATGTAACGATGTAAAACAGATTGACAATAAAACATTTAAGCAATACAGGCTATGATAAATCAAACTTTGTACGCAACTTTTCTCGATCCAAATTATGATTTGTACATTGTACTATGTCAGGGAGTGCTAACACAGTCAGCTGAATCATGGACCATTTTCCAAGTATTTCATTCCATTTTGTTCTCTAGAGTTCACGTCTTCTTTTGACCTTAGAGGTGTGGACACGATGTTCTTGATTATTGCAGCATACAGATCAAAATCAGCTTTGTACTTACAACAGCTGGCCTCGATCCACTTCTCTGCAAGACTTGTGGAGACGCTGTCTTGGCTATCTCTCTCGTGCTCTTCAACCGCCGGCCTTATGTCATCATACAGGGCAGCGATCTCGGAAGCAGCCTGATTCTTCACTTCCTGCGATATTCAATTGATCAAAAGTCATAAGAATCTTGAAATTCAAAATCCTTTTTTCGAGAAGTTAATTGAGATGTTTACCTCGCAATACAATATTTCTTCACGTGCCACAGATGATGCTAATCGGTCACAAATGTCTGGAATATTCAGTAGCTGCTTGCGAGGACCATGTTTAGGCTTTCTACCACGAACTTTGGGTAATTTCAAAGGGACTAACTCTGAATGGTGGTTGTTGTTTTGAGAGACAGATTGATTCTGGTGAATTGCAACTTGCTGCATACTGTTTTGAGGAGCATGATGAGTATGTTGTGCACCATATCCACTTGATCCGTTCTCAACAAGATCAGTTCCCATTGGTATAGCATTCAATGGTTCAATAGTCATTGTTGTGCATTCATTTGAGCTTGCAGTCAATGGATCAATATCCATTGGCGTCGATTCATTTGTGCTTGCAGTTCCAGAATTATCAGTGCTCTGCATTGTATTGCTACTGCCATATTGAGTAATTTCCCCATCACTTGCTAATAGGATGTCCTTACTAATGCTTGTGGGTTCGTCATCCGCAGAATCATAAAGAGGAATATTCTCAACAGAAAACCTGCCAATTAAGATGGGAAGTAATTTATGTTTAATTGGGGCTCAAAATTATTGCATTCATGAACGTCTCAGAACTTCGTGTCATAAAGACCATTGGTCATGACAGATGGACCATAGTTCATATTAAAATGGTATCTGTTTGGTGATGAAAAATCAAAAAATGAAGTAGCAATGATCTTTTTAAAATTCTGCATCGGTCATTCAATAATTATCAGTCTTTCTAGATACCTAGATAAACCAATGAAGAATATGATACTGCTGACAAAATATTTAGCTAGCAGAATTAAGCACATAAAACTTCAGAAATTGTTCAAGTCAAATTCAGTCTAGAAATAAGTGGGTGGGTAAAATTTTCATCAGGCCACATCAAACAATTTTTTTTTAAAAAAAAAACAGCTGTGCAACTATTTTGTTGTAGAGAAGCTAACACAAAGCTATAAACAAGCACAAGCACAACAGACCTGTCATCATCGTCTTCCCACAAGTACGTGGCCTCCTGGAAAACACCAATCAACCATGCATACATCAAATGAGTATTGAAGATTTCAAATGCCAACTTACAAAGAGATGCAACATTGAACAGAGTAACAGACCATATAGCACTGTCAATCTTCCAAGCAACAAATACAGAGCACTGTTGCACAAAGACTAAAACCATCAAGCCACAATATGAGCAATTGTGGCAATCCAAAGGGTCATCGACCATGGCATTCTTCAATAATATCAGTATAACAGACAACAACAGCTCCAGAATATGCCCGATATTTTAATTTGAACATCAGAAAGAAGATCGAAAAAGCTTATTCTGCTAAATGCTAGAGTTAAACCTGAAATAGGTAAATGTTTTTATCTTTGCACGCTTACATAGATATACAGTGTGATTTGTTGACACACCTGGAAACCACGTGATTTAGCCCCAAGGAACCCAGAACAGCTGGCAGCTCCACAAAGACACCGCACCATTGCACCACCATACCACTCAAAGTTGTAGTCATAGGATAGCTCTGTTCCGTACGGAATATCTTGCTTCGCAAATATTCCAACTCTTACTTCACCAAGGACGTTCCATTTCCTTGTCTCACAATTTGGTTGGCTGTATGGTTCAAACAACAAATGGTTAGATTTAACCACTTAAATGACAATGCCAGGAAAAAAAATCAGTCATCAGAACATGCACACAAGAAATATGAATAAAGATCTTGAGAATTTGCTACAAAATATACCATGAGTGGTTTATAAATCTGGCAAGACTCCCTTTCCTTGTGGCATCAATAGATTCGTCAGCATTGAGGTAAATGATATAGGCATCCATTAGACCTAACAGTTTAACTGTTAAAGCTTGGACAAAAGGTGCAATAGTCAAACATTGAAAGGATGAGAGTACTGCAGACCCTGGGTTTCATAAGCTTGCGATCTCTGTTTGGCTTCCTTCCATGATATTACTTCTCCACAGTATTCGATAATGAATTGGCCAGCCTGAAATTATTATTCAATCCAACTTAATCATTCAAATGTATTGAATAAATAACAACAAAGCCTATGTCCCAAAAATGTTGGGGTAGGCTCAAATGTACTGAATAAATTAGAAAATGTAGGGAACATAAAACATGATGTATAATTCAGTCACCATAATATTCTCATCAGCCAAAAGACCCCATCCACGCCCTTCAGTCTTTACCAGTCTTGTCCTAGCATATTGACATTTTTGAAACCGCTGTCAACACAGAGATTGATGAAGAGTCAGCAAAACTATCATCAAAACTGTAAAAAAAAATATATACATGCAGACATCCTAGAACCACGTTGCTTTGGGGAGGGGAGTATGTCAATTCATTTTCATTATAATTAACAGAATTACAAGAAAATCAAGAGCAACCCCATGTTATAGAAATAATACACACATGATTGGTAACAGATACAAACATCAGTGCTGAAAGGAATTACTATCCAGCATTTAAATGTAGTACCCTATCAGGATTCTAAATCTCTAGAACACGCCTGCGAGCTTTCAAAATTGGATTATTAGAATTCAAGTCTACTGGGAGTAATGAACCAATTCAAGGATTTCAGGCATTTTGAGAGTCGAAAACAAATCAGTCTGTACTGTGACATTTGAAGTCAGTGAATTCAAAAGTTACTCTCATACCACAGAAATTTAACCCGGTATATTATCCTACTAATCACAATAGTAGGGCTCCCCAAAGGGCCAACCTAGTAACAGAGCTTCTAAGCCAGGACTAGATCAACTAAAGCAAGGCAGTAAAAAAATACAGACACCAAAGACCAAACTATTTCCATCACAGTAGCCTAGTTAAAAGTAGTCGAACATCAATAATACAGATCATAATCTAGGACAGAATGAAATGAGTTTGCGACAATAGGACTAATACCAAAACAATAAAACACAACCTGGTTCTTGCAGTACACACCGCAGCGGCAATAGCCAGGTGTGCACTCCGTGTTTGTATGGACATTCAGGCATCGCTCCCCACACGGACTCTCTGGATCCAGAATATCATACTGGCACTCGCATACAGCTATATCCTCCTCTTCCTGCCTCTTGTGCCTCCGAACATCAAGCCATAAAGCATAAGATTTTTGTAACAGTATAAACGGCATGATTGGATGCCTGCCAGTCTCACTGTCTCATCAAAGTTCCAGTCGCTGTGGAGAGGTTTGGGGAAAAAACTAATGCAGGGCAGAACTGCTCACCTTCTGTAGGAGAATTCGTTGCTCTCAATATGGATGTATGGTGGCGGCTCCAGGCGCTCTTCCTCCTACAAGACAAACAACAGAACGCATTCAGCACATAAATCACAGAATCGATAAAGTGGCATTGAGGCATGATGCAAAGAGCTCTGAGCAGCAGGAACACCATTAGCAACGCTAGGTCTTGAGCGAGTGGACCAGCAAATCAGCAATACGACGACCTGAAAAATAAATTAATTGATCGACTGGGGGTGCGGTTAGCATGTAGTGACAGTGGAGGATGAGTGAATCTTATCAGGAAATAGAAACCTGAAGGGAAAAGGGTTCACGAGAATTGGGGAGAAGTGAGAATGGCGTGCTGAGAGCGTCAGGATCAGCAGTCGAGGAGGAGGCCTGCGTCAGCTCTATAAGAGGCTATCCGGAGCCGGAGGAGACTGGCGTCGGTGACGGAGAAGCGTGGCAGTTCGCCGTCGGAAGGACGAGAAAAGGGTACGGAGGAGGAGGTGGAGAGGCAGCACGGGAGCGGCACGGCGTGACGCCAGGGGACGGCGGCTACCTGGGGATCCTGCGGGCGGGGATGGTGTAGGACGAGACGATCTACGATCGCCGGGGGCCTGGGGTGAGATGGGGGTCGGCGGCGAGGGGTGGATGGAAGGGGGCCGGAAGCGGAACGGAGTCCTGCTTGCACTGAGAGAACGACAGCCTGCAAGATCCGAGACCTTCCGGCTGTGTGGGTGTTCGTTTAAGTCGCCGACATGTAGGTCCGACCCCCATCTATGCCCGTATGTCAGTGATTAAATGCACGCTGGAGAAGCACAGTGGTCGCCTCCTGATTCAAACAAGCCAACTCGACGATTTTTAACGGGATTTTTTTATTAATATACCTTTTTTAAAAATTATTTATAATAAATAACTCATGAATTCGAAAATTTGCCAAAATGCCCCACTGTCGTATGTGCCTCATACGAAATGACACGTGGTCCACACATTTCGTATGAGGCACATACGAAGCTTACGTGGCGCGCCACGTTGTCGTGAGGTTCCCGAGGCGGCGGGCTGGTTCCCGAGGAGGAGGCGAATCTCATATGAGCCGCATACGAGATTCGAATTTCGTATGCGGCGCATACGAAATTCGCCCACCCGTGGGGTCCGCCCAACGTGTCGTATGCGGCACGACATTCGTCCCGCTATAAAACGTGTCGCGCTTCTCTTCTCTCGGCACCCAGTGACGTCGCCGCCGCTCCGCTCGGCCACCATTCCGTCGCCTTCCTCTCGGTCGCTCGCCCTTCGGTACTATTTCCTTTCCTTTTACTTTTTATTAGGTTCATTACTTATTGCAATAGGTATTTCTATTCTTTATACTATGTTATTAGGTGCCTTCATTATGTGAATAGGTATTTCACTCTAGTTAGTGATTGTAGTTTTAGGCCCCCTTTGGCATAGCTCCACAAAGCTGATTCTTGGATTCACTTCTGATTCTCCGGTGAAGTGATTTTGTGGTAGAAAATGATTATCTATAATTTTCTAGAATAAACTCTTAGAATCAGGACAGAGAATCACTTCACAGAATCAGAAGAAGCTACTTTTTTCAGCTTACAGCCCCTTAGTTCATTTCAGAGAATCACTTCACAGAATCAGCCAAGAATCACTTCTTCTGAAGAAACAGTGTTTGGTACAGTTTCCCTGATTCTGTCTGAAAATCAGCTTCGTGAAGCTCTACCAAAGGGGGCCTTAGATGTTATATGATTTATTGTACTATGTTGAATAGCTTATTTGAATAGGTATTTCGCTCTAGTTAGTGATTGTAGCTTTAGATGTTATAGATGATATTGCAATAGGTATTTCTATTTTGTTGTATTATGTTCTACTATGTTATATCATTTAGATGTTATATGATTTAGTGATTGTAGCTTATTTGAATAGGTATTTCGCTCTATTTAGTGATTGTAGTTTTAGATGTTATAGATGGTATTGCAATAGGTATTTTTATTCCTTGTACTATGTTGTACTATGTTAGTTTTAGATGTGTTTAGTTTTGTAAATTATTAACATGCGATTACTTTCATTTTAGAAGTAATCATATATGATTTATTTGTTGTATAAATTCCAATAGGAATGTCAGAGAAGTTAGTATTTCGGATATTTTAAGGAGAATGCACAATAGTTTATGGCCCTACTGGGATTGATTTGTCTGGTTTCGCGTCATGTGATGGAGGGATAACAAGAGCAAATGAGAGGACATTTAGTGATGTCGTAAACTGGTTGATGAAAAAATTAACCTTGATCCACAACAACATGAGTTGACATTGAAAGGAATGATTAATCGGGCAAGAAATGGAATTTATTGAGATTTGATTATTATTAAGGGAACACAGAATTGGAGGAAATATGTAGATTTAGTTGTGGGGCGGGGTTGGCCTCTAGTGCTTCTTGCGCAAGCGGAAATGAAAGAAGTAGAGATTGTAGCGGAAGTTGATGAAGCAAATAGTGTGGAAGATGATGTCGGAGTAGAAGAAGCTGGAGAGAACTCGGTACATGTAGAAGCACGTGGTGTGACAGATGAAGGAGAGCACATTGAGAACATAGTTGAACAAATAAGGATTGAAGATATGGAACACGAAAATGTTCCAGAAGTTGACTCTTCTGATGATGAGAATGAGAATGATACTATTGTTCCGATAGAGTGGAACAATCCAATCCCGAGTAATGTATTAGCTACAGAAAAGTATTGTGGCTTATCGGGATACTACGAGAATCAGTTAACACAAGAAGATATCTTTAAAAATAAACATAGTTTGAAGGATGCCGTGAAATATTGGTCTCTGGCTGTGCAAAGATCATTTATAGTTTACAAGTCAAGTAAAAAAATATTATGATGTTAAATGTGTGTTCTCAAGTTGTCCTTTTCGAATCCATGGTTTCGAAGAGAAGTAGACAAAACTATAGAGAATATCCAAAATGATTGATCACACATGCGAGTGAATTGGAGAAGTGCAATAGTGCTCTTACATCGCAGTTTATTGCGAATCACATGTACGCCCGAATTGTGGACAACATTCGGTTTGAGCCGAAATCAATAATAAACACTATTGAGGAGGAGTTCAAGT
Source organism: Tuctoria greenei (assembly GCA_036927565.1). Taxonomy (NCBI): domain Eukaryota; kingdom Viridiplantae; phylum Streptophyta; class Magnoliopsida; order Poales; family Poaceae; genus Tuctoria; species Tuctoria greenei. The sequence continues at coordinate 111,967,462 of JAYESD010000012.1, read as the reverse complement.
ACACTATAACTTACTCCAAAGCGTGAAAGGCAAAACAGAAGGTGATTGAGCAAAGATTTGGTTCATTTGAAGCTTCTTATGAAAATCTTCCGAAGTTATTGCAGACCATCCAGGAGAGGAATGTTGGTACTTATTATGACATTATGGATGTGCCGAACAGAGATATGTCGGGGAAGTTGTTTCTCCATCGTGCATTTTTTGCATTAGGTCAATGTATTGCTGCATTCAGACATTGCAGGCCTATTCTTTGCATTGATGGTACTTTTTTAACTAGAAAGTACAAAGGTCAAATTCTAACAGTTATTGCAGTTGATGGGAACCAACAGGTGTTGCCTGTAGCTTTTGCTTTTGTCGAAAGCGAGAACACTGATAGCTGGTATTGGTTTCTTAGTCGGGTAAAGATGGCTGTAGTGCAAGAACGACCTGATGTTTGTTTGATACACGATCGTCATGTTGGTCTGCTTAAAGCAACATCTGATTTGAAACATGGTTCCTCCGAGTGTGGGCAACAACCTTATTGGACAGACATTCAATCAAGATATTGCATGAGGCATTTGGGCGCCAACTTTTTCAGTCACTTCAAGAACAAACAACTTATGAATTTGTTCAAGATGTTGTGTAGTCAGAATCAAGAGAGGAAGTTTATTGCTCTATGGCAATGTCTAGACGAATTGACTATGACACAAGCAGAGACGTCCTCAAGCAGAGCCAATCCTAATGAAGTATGTGTTCCAACTGTAGGTTCATCCAGCCGAAACTTCTCTAGTTGGATTCGGCGCGAACCGAAAAAGAAGTGATCTTTATTATACGACACTAATGGTGCTAGGTATGGCATCATGACAACTAATTTAGCTGAGGTGAGGTTCTTCTATTACATTACTTTTATGAATTTTTATTTAGTCTTCTATATTTTACACATGCTAATGCAGTGGTACTCAATACAGATATATAACTGAGTGATACGTGGTTTAAGAGGGTTACCTTTGGTTGCTGTTGTCGAGGGCATTTTATATGGGACATGCAAGTACTTTCGTGAGCGCTACGCTACTGCAATTTCAGTAAGGAATGATGTCAATTTGGCTTATTCACCCTACATGTGCAAGTTCATGGAGAAGAAGATCCAAAAGGCCGCATTTCATCGTGTGCGACCTATGGAAACTGCGGAGCACAGGTTTGAAATTCTGTGTAGGGACAAGAATCGTCGTGGTGCTAACCGTGATAGAGTTGTTCAACAGTGCATTCTTCGTCAGGATGATTGCACATGCACATGTATGAAGCCACAACTCTTTCATAGGCCTTGTTCTCATGTTATTGCAGCTTGCTCATATACCAAGTTAACACCAAGTAATTATGTCTCCTACAACTTCCAGAAAGAGGTTCTTGTGAGTACTTGAAATGCAGAGATATATGGGTTTGCTACGGAAGACACATTTACCACAGATCCACGACCAGACGCTTTGCAAGGACCAGACACCACGCGGTTGAAACAGAAAAGAGGTCGTCGCAAGACTCGTCATATCAGCAATGATATGGATGAGTCCGAAATTGGCAGATTTCAAGGAACATGCAGCAAGTGCAACCAAACTGGGCATACTTACAAGAATTGCATTTTAAACAATGAGCCAAATGTGGCTGAAGTTGGACCTTCTGGGAATCCTAAGGATGGCCGGCGTCCTCGTGCACGCCACACATCTATGTTTAGGGATGGCAATGCTATTTGATGTGCATCGTTATATTCAGATGTGCTACATTATGTAATATCTTATTATTATGAACTATGAATTTGTACGTGTACGTTAAGTTAAGTGTGTTGTATCGAATATTGACATATGTTCTGTTATAATATGTTGTGCATGTCTCTTATTTTAATATGTTGTCCACGTTGTTCATTTCAATATGTTTTTATATATTTCATCCTACTAATGTTATCCGTGTCATATATAGATATGGCTGCAGAAGAAGGACAGTGTTCTGTGTTACTTCAGTTTTGGATTGATATAACTCACCGAGCTTTCCGACTATCGCGTGGTAAGGATTTGCCCGTGCTTCGTCCTCAGCTGCCTTCCAAGTTTTGGAAGATAGACGATAGATGGATTCCTAGGTACATTCTTCTGTTAATACAAAACTAAAATTGTTTTTATCATTTTGTAGATTTTAATTTATTGCTTGGTATGAAACAGGTTGAGTGCAGCTAGGTTGCTTCCGATATGTAGGCTGCTTGAGGAGAGGCCGTATGATCGGATTGATCGCAAGTACCGGTTCAACCTCGACAGAGCCTTGCTGTCAGCTTTGACAGATCGTTGGAGGCCAGAGACCCACACGTTTCACTTGCCGTGTGGAGAGATGACTGTCACGCTATAGGACGTGTCGATCTTGTTGGGTCTTCCTATCGCAGGTTCCCCTGTTTGCGCTCCAGAGGACTCACCTACTTGGCGCGCAGAGATGTCTGCGCGGTTTCAAGATGTGGCACGACATCCTGTGACTGATCTTGTTTCTCCACTTCACAATGAGCAGCACCATGGTCCGACAAAGAAGTGATTAACATACTAGGAGGTAATGTTTTCACATTACTTAAGTGTTATTTCGATGCACATGAACCTTGTTATTTGATTATGAAATGTAAAAGAAACTTACACTTTTTTGTTTTCAAATTGTAGGTGGATACTATGCATCCACACACCGATGATGCCACAAGTACCAGATACGTGGAGGTGTACTTGTTGTGGCTGTTTGGTGTGATCATGTTCACCAACACGCACGGTGACTCCGTGGACAGACACCTGATTCTGTTTGCTCGACAGATAGCAGTGTCCACACCACAGGAGATGCCACAATACAGTTAGGGTTCGACTATGTTGGCGGCCACTTACAGAGGACTTTGTGACGCTTGCACGAAGGCTTGAGGTAATGCAGTACTAGCTGATTGTCCTCTACTTCTGCAGCTTTGGGTATACGAGCGGTTCATGATAGGTCGGCCGCAAGTGCACCCGACACCATACGATCTTGATGAGTATGGTGAGACACCGGATGATGGCCCTACGATGGGTACTTTTTGGGTGCGCCGACAGGTACGGTAATATTTTAAGTGCACTCATATTGTTCATGATTACAATAATATAGTGTTCTGACATATTTTGTTCTTTATGCAGCGTGAGTGGAGTAACAAGCAGATGCACAAGGTGTACCAGGGGTTCGTCAAGGAGTTTGATCGGTTAGATGCGGATGGGACGTGCGCTGGACACCGTACGATATGGAGGAGCATGACCGCCGAGCACCGAGAGGACTAGCGTATCTGTGCTACAGAGACTTGGATTACTGGCTTACAAGAAAGCTGCTGGTGTACGATATCTACATCAAGGAGTATGCACCACACCGAGTGTTGCGTCAGTTTGGCCTACACCAGGCATTTCCAGTGCTTCCACATTCTATTGTGCCTTCTGCAGTTCATACGTAAGTAATTTGACTAATGAATCTTCAATACAATATTATTTCTGAAATATTAATGTACTTATTTGTCCTGCAGGTATTGTCGTAAGGGTACCTCAGCGCCGGGTCTTTGGTTGCAGCGCATGCATCCGTGGCTCCTACAGTGGACGTCTGCCTTACAGGAGGTTGTGCAGGAGACACTACCGTTCTCACAGGCCGTTTACCAGGAGTACTTACAGTGGTATCTTCCTCGGACACGAGTTGTTCTCGCACACACACCAGCCGAGCGACAGACGCACGTACCCTCGGTGAGAGATACGTATCCGCGTCATAGAGATGAAGTGACTTCAATGGCAGTATGATCAAATTCGTTGAAGTACATTTGCAATGTTTTACTATGTTATTTTCATGAAACATGACTAATTAATTGTTGTATGACCGATCACTTCGCACTTGTGAAGATGAGTCGGTTCCGACAGGTTCTTGCGGAGTCCTCTGCTGGACTCCAACGTCTCAGGCAGGGGATATCGATGACTTCGTCAGAGATGGTGCACATGCTGCAAAACATATACAGTTACGCCAAAGAGGGGCTGAAGTTGGCTTCTTGTGCACAAGACATTACCGTACCGACCGCACGTCACGTTAGGCATCCCAGCACAGCAGGTACGTAATTATTAGTAAACTTGATATATTTGCACGATACTAATATTTATGTTCATATATCTTCTGCAGGGACCTCCACACAGGTACCTACTTTGGGTGCAGGCCCGTCCACGCAGGTACCTGCTTGGGTCCCAAGCCCATCCACACAGGTGCCTGCTTGGGTTCCAGGACCGTCTACACAGGTACCTGTTGCTTGGGCTCCAGGCCCATCCACACAGGCACCTGCTGCTTGGGCTCCAGGCCCATCCACACAAGTACTTGTTGCTTGGGCTCCAGTGCTGTTGACACAGGTACCTGCTGCTTGGCCTCCAGGGCCGTCGACACAGGTACCTGCTTGGGATTTTCCAGACCCATCGGCAGAGATACCTGCTTGGGTTCCTTCTTCGAACCAGGCTGGACCGTCCACACGTGTGCCACACATGGGCGCAGGTATGATGTGCAACAATTATGCTACTTAAATACATATTGGACACAATGAACTTGCTAACTATATATTATATGCGAATGTAGGAGACGACATAACAAACTACGATACTACAATTTCCGGCTCGCTGGCACACCACGACAGTCCTCCAATTTCACCTTTTCAGATCGACGACTACCTGGTGGACGTGCCGCAGCAGGACACAGTTCCTGCATCGCAGTTAGATGGTGCTCCCATTCCGACTCAACCTTCACAGCAGTTTTTGAATGTGGCCTAGAGGGGGGTGAATAGGCCTTTAAAATTTCCTGCACACTAAATAGAGTTGTCAAAAACTTGTTTGACCGGACTAGTCCGGTTGTGTGGGTGGACTAGTTCGGTGTGCTGAAATAAGTGAATTGATTAAATGTTATTTGGGAAACTAGATTCTTTTGGCAGCGGAAATGAGAACAACAGATACTTTGATTTAAGATTATTGTAAGAATGCACGTGAGAACTTATAAGCAACTAAAATTGATGTTTAGCAATCAAGTGATCTAATGAACAAAAAGTAAAAGAAATAAAGCACAAGAGACACAAATTTTTACCGAGGTTCGATCTCACCACGAGATCTACGTCCTCGTTGAGGAAGCTCACACAGAGCTAGGTCTTCAACCCTTTCCCTCTTCAAATCACTACAAAGGCCGACTTGATTCCACTAGCACGAGTAATCACCGAGTTTGTGGGCCAACCTCACACGTTGAGGGCTCCCACGAGAATTACAACGAAAGAAGTGATCAAATACACTTGAAAATATTACAATGCAAAGTATGAGTGTAGAAAGATCAAACCCCAAGAGCTCGCAACAAAGGAACGACGATCTCCCAATCCCGACTCCAAGTGTTCAATTGATTTTACCCTTTTTACACTTTAGATGTGTGGGGAGATGTGTTTTGGGCTCTTGGGACAAGGTGGCGGCGCTAGGGTTTTTATTTTCAGCAGTATTCGATGTGTATATTCTGAAGAAGGCCGTGGATTCTCTTTTTATAGGGTTTCCAAAAAGTTACCGTTGTAAAACCCTAATACCGGACTAGTCCGGTGCAAGTCCGGACTTGTCCGGTCACAGTGTAATTCGAAGTCCAGAAAGTTTGGCGGACTAGTCCGGTTGGAAAACGGACTTGTCCGGCCCTGTGTGAAGATGGACTCCAGAAAGTCCGGCGGACTAGTTCGGCCCTATGTGAAAGCAGACTCCAGAAAGTCTGGCGGACTAGTCCGGTTGGAAAACGGACTAGTCCGGCCCTATGTGAAGCAGACTCCAGAAAGTTTGGCGGACTAGTCCGATCCATGATCGGACTAGTCCGGTTGCACTGTGAGATGTTAGGTTAATTTTAAAACCCTTACCCCTGTGCAAGGTCGTGAGCTCTTGGAGTGTGTCTTTCATACACACCCTATACATTTAAAATCTAATTTGTTCTTCTAAATTCCATCAAAGTATTCCTCTTCGGACACCACTCCATTTTCACCTTTTTGTGTGCACCGAGCTGTTTCACTTTGTTTGTCCTGCAATCATCTCAATAGTTTCATTAGGATCTCATATGTTCGTCATCAATTAGCCAAAACCCACAAGGGATATCCTAGATGCACTTACATCTCCCCCCTTTTTGGTGATTGATGACAACCATTTGAGATATCACAATTGAGAATAAAACTTTGATTTTCATAAGGTGTGCACATATGAGAATAACGATCAATTCACAAAAAGCTTCTCACATATGCACACACCTTATGGTGTGGTGCCTAACAGGTGTGTGATCAACAAAATGTGATGAACCAAATATAAACAATAATGAACATATAAGTAAGCATTAGAGCAACAATAAGCATCACACATAGGAAAGGAAATATTGCAATACAAAGTTTTAAAAATAGGTACATGTCCTCGATCACAAAAGCTTAATAACTAATACTAGAGATAGTTCGAGTCTCAATCTAGTCTCAATCTCTCCCCCTTTGGCATCAAGGCACCAAAAAAGGGAAAAACCGAGGGGAATCACTCACCGCTGCTCCCTTCTTCAGTTTCAGTCTGATCTTCATCTTCACCATCATCGTCATTCACCGGAGTAGGATCTTCCTCTGAGTCCTCGTAGGCGGGCGGTGATCCAACCGGCTCAATCTCAAGCTTTTCACAGATAGACTTGATATTAGCATTCACATACTGTTGATGTTTAACCTGCCTGTCTTTGATCTTGCGGCAGCAGGCAAAGATGGAGGAGAGCATTTTGAAGATGCCACCGGAGGGTTCATGGACAAGAGAAGAACCAGGAGGAACAACTGCACCATGAGATTGTTTAGACCTCCTCTCTGCTGCGGTGGAGGGAGGAGCAGGTGGTGCTGAGGGAAGGGTGTACTCGGTGGGCTTTTGTGGCTTCAACCCCGTATGAGAAACATCCTTGAAAAACTCGAGTCCGGTCACTTTCTCAATCATGAACATGATGTACGGAGCATACCCGCAAGACCTATTGGGAGTGATTGGGATGTTCACAATGTCGTTGTAGATGTAATCAAAAACATTGAACGGTCTCCTTCCACTAATGACCTTCATTAGGGTCCTCAAGGTTCCTTGGATAGTCCCCGCATCTCCATACTTCGGGGCTATCATCTTCCTCAACACTCTGTTGAGGACCACAAAGAAGGGCTTCAGATATTTGATGGTGGGAGGAACATAGGGCATCCTTATGTCATAGAGGAACTTAAGCTCATCCTTCTCCAAAGGTTGCAGATTGTGGATGACAAGCTCATGATCATAGTGTGTTCAAGGTGAAGAATCCTTGCAAATTCATCATAAGTGACACTATACTTGGAACCATGAGTCATCCAAGTAAGACTGTCTCCATCACCACGGGCAAAGTAGAGGGTGGAGTAAAACTGAGTAATAACTTCATTGTTCCAGTTATACCCAAAGGAAAGCAGTTCCTTCAGTCTGTGCCTCTCCAAAGCCTTAACCACCTCACGAAAAGCAGGATACCTCTTTGACTGCAGGTATCCAACATTCAGCCATTGACTCTCCACTACAGGATTTTTCATCTTCATGTACACGTGCTCATAGTAGTTGGCATGGAAGTTGCTCCAGAATCTTGGGTCAGAGCACTGTTTAGGTTGATTATACACTTCAATCTTCCTGAAGTTATCAGCTAGCTCACCCCCTTTCCCAGTGAAATCCTCACTAGAAGGTTGCCTGTTGCGGTGATTGGGGTTTTTCATCTTCAAGGGCCCAATGGGACCACTAGCAAGTCCCTTCCCTTTATTGAGAACCCTCTTTGGCCCTGATGAGCTCTTAGAAGCAGCTTTTCCTTGAGCCTTTTTGACAATGACCTTCCTCTTCTTAGGCAGATTGTCGTCGGAGGGTGGAGAGTGGACATTGACATCATGTATTTTCTTCATAACTCTCTCCTTGGCTCTCCTCACTCTTTCGCGTTGCACTTCTTCATCAATGTGGAAAGAGCTGTCATCTGAGCTTGAAGACATCGTGCCTGATAAGGAGTTCATGGATTAGATAAGAATGAACCAAGGGTTGAAGACAATGTAGGGATTCAGATGTCAGAGACCGTACTTGTCTGGGTTCAGAGTGTGGACTTGTCCGGTGGACTTGACTTGTCCGCATCTGAGCGTCGGACTAGTCCGGTCTGGCATAAGAACCCTAACGATTTCCTTTGAATTCAAAACTTCTATCTAAAGATACAAAAGGGCAGGAAAGTGGTAGGAATACATCTATGAAGCCAATGTACAACCTTGGAATCAAAGGAAATGAGCTAGAACGAGAAAAGTTGAGAATTTGGTTTTGGGTTGAATTTTACCGAGATTTGAAGATCCGCGTTGAAGGAGCAAGAATCTGTCCGGATGAGCCCGGAGAGGAGAGTCCACTCGTAGAGGAGAGGATTTCCCACGGAGAAAGCTTTGATTTTGAGGGCTCAACCCGAAAATCACTTTGGGGGCTAGGGTTTAGGAGAGGAGAGGGAGACGAAGTGGAGGGAGAGGTTGGGATTCAAATTTTGGACCGGCCAACCGCTTATATACGCGGCGGACCGGACTAGTCCGGTCAAGGAGGCGGACTAGTCCGGTGCCCCTGGAAAACCTAAGTATTTCGTCTGTCCGGACTAGTCCGGTGGAGAACCGGACAAGTCCAGTTTCAACAGACTTGATACATATAGAGATGATTAATAGTGATCCAAGGACAATAATTTTGCAAATAATCGTGGTAATTACGACCTGTAGGTAAGTAACAATGAAAGTGGTCATAAACTGCAAGATTTCTTCATTAAAATAGTTTTCTTAGAAGAAATAGGGATGAGGAGCAATTTTAACAATAAAATGTAACATTTGAAGTTTCAACGAGGTATGCAATGTTTCAAGCCACATTTAGAGAGTCAAGAATGTTAAGCTCATTCCTAATCTCACAAAACATTTTTTCATCTAATGGTTTGGTAAAAATACCGCAAGTTGTTTTTCAGTCCTAACATGTGAAATAGCAATGTCACCTTTTAACGAATGATCACTAAGAAAGTGATGACAGATATCTATGTGCTTAGTTCTTGAGTGCTCTACAGGGTTGTGTGAAATTTTTATAGCACTTTCATTATCACATAGAAGCGGGATATGGCTTAGATTGTAGCCGTAGTCCCTAAGAGTCTGTCGCATCCAAAGTAGTTGTGTGCAACAACTACCGGCTGCAACATACTCTGCTTCCGCTGTGGAAAGGGCAATGGAGTTTTGCTTTTTAGATGACCAAGAAACTAGGGACCTACCAAGAAATTGACAAGTCCCTGACGTGCTCTTTCTATCGACTTTGCATCCTGCATAGTCTGCGTCGGAATAGCCTATCAAGTTAAACTTGGATCCTTTGGGATACCAAAGCCCCAAGTTGGGTGTGTGCACAAGGTACCTTAGGATTCTTTTTACAGCAATTAAGTGACACTCTTTAGGTGCGGCTTGAAACCTTGCACACAAGCAAACACTAAGCATAATATCTGGCCTAGATGCACATAAATAAAGTAAGGAGCCGATCATGGACCGCTATACCTTTTGGTCCACATTTGGACCGTCTTCATTGAGGTCGAGATGTCCGTTGATGGCCATGGGTGTCTTGATGGGCTTGGCTTTGTCCATATTGAATTTCTTGAGAATGTCCTGTGTATATTTGGTTTGGCTTATAAATGTACCTTCTCTCAGTTGCTTCACTTGGAATCCCAAGAAGAACTTCAATTTGCCCATCATTGACATCTTGAACCTAGCTGTCATATTTTTGCTAAATTCTTCGCAGAAAGACTTGTTAGTGGATCCAAAGATAATGTCATCAACATAAATTTGACATACGAATAGATGATTATCACAATGTTTAGTGAAGAGTGTATAGTCAGCTTTACCAATTTTGAATCCATTTTGAGTCATAAAATCTCTAAGGCACTCATACCAAGCTCGAGGAGCTTGTTTGAGGCCATAGAGAGCCTTACGCAGTCTGTAGACATGGTTGGGATACCTTTGGTCTTCGAATCCTGGTGGCTGCTCCACGTAAACTTCCTCCTTTATCGGACCATTTAGGAAGGCGCTTTTGACGTCCATTTGATACAACTTAAAATTGTGGTGAGTAGCATATGACAATAAAATACGAATGGACTCAAGTCTAGCTACAGGAGCGAAAGTTTCATCGAAGTCCAAACCTTCTACCTGAGAATAAACTTTGGCCACCAATCTCGCTTTATTTCTTGTTACTACTCCATGTTCATCTTGCTTGTTCCGGAAGACCCATTTGGTTCCAACGATGTTCGCCCTTGGTCTCTCCACCAGCTCCCACACTTCATTTCTTTTGAAGTTGTTCAACTCCTCTTGCATTGCAATCACCCAGTCTGGATCCTTTAAGACTTCTTCTACCCTGTATGGTTCCAGAAAAGACACAAAAGAATAGTATTCATAGAAATTTGCAACTGAAGATCTAGTAGTTACTCCCTTAGCAATATCTCCAATGATATTGTTGACAGGATGGTCTCTTTGCACGCACTGATGTACTCTTGGGTGTGGAACTTGTGTAGTTGCTTGTTCTTCATTATCTTCATGTGCATTGTCTCCCCCTAGATCATTGCTTCCATGATTATCTTGATCTTCTTGATCTTCCTCATCTTGATATTGTGCAAGAGCTCCCCCTTGATCATTGCCTCCGTGTTGAAGTTCATCTTGTGCATTTGAGTCTAATGTTCGCTCTTGTGGTAAGATATCGCCAAGTGCCATTTTCTTCAGCGCTTCATATGGAGCTTCCTCTTTATCTAGCATACACTTATTGACTTGCTCCACTTGTGAGCCGTTAGATTCATCGAACACTACGTCACGTGCTACTTCAACAAGGTCGGACACCTTGTTGAAGACACGATAGGCGTAGGCATTCGATTCATAACCGAGCAAGAACCCTTCATCGGACTTCGAAGCGAACTTCGAGGCCCTCAGTTTCTTTTTCAGAATAAAACATTTACAACCAAAGACTTTGAAATAATAAACATTAGGCTTTTTACCCGTAAGAAGCTCATATGGAGTTTTCTTCAGTAGTCTGTGAAGGTACAATCGATTTGTGGCATGGCAAGCGGTGTTCACCACTTTTGCCCAAAATCGATATGATGTCTTGTATTCATCCAACATAGTTCTTGCCATTTCGATCAATGTTCTGTTCTTTCTTTCGGCCACTCCGTTTTGTTGAGGGGAGTAGGGTGCCGAAAACTCATGCTTTATCCCTTCTTCATTGATATACTCTTCAACTTGGGTGTTCTTGAATTCTGTCCCGTTGTCACTTCTGATATTCTTTATGGTTGATGAGAATTCGTTCTGAGCTCTTTTCAAGAACTTCTTGAGGACTCCCTGAGTTTCTGATTTATCATACAAGAAAAATACCCAGGTAAATCTTGAAAAATCATCAACAATTACTAAACTGTATTTGTTATCGCCGATGCTGATGTACGCAATTGGACCAAAGAGATCCATGTGGAGAAGTTCCAGCGGTCTTGTGGTAGTCATCACATTCTTGGTGGGGTTTGTGCTCGGACTTGTTTTCCTGCTTGACAGGCGCTGCATGACCTGTCTTTTTCAAAAACCACATCCTTAAGACCACGGATGTGACCACCTTTTAGAACTTTATGCAGATTTCTCATCCCAACATGGGATATCCGTCTATGCCACATCCATCCCATGTTGATCTTAGCAACCAAGCAAGTGTTGAGTTTGACTTTATCTTTGTTGAAGTCAACAAGATAAAGCTTTCCCTTCAACATTCCCTTGAATGCAATCGAGCCATCGCTTCTTCTAAAAACGGTCACACCCTCATTAGTGAATAAACAGTTGTAACCTTTGTCGCATATTTGAGATATTGACAAAAGATTATAATCTAGAGAGTCTACATGTAAAACATTAGATAAGGTGTGTTGAGAGGATATTTCAATGTTACCGCTACCAAGGACCTTTCCTTTGCTGTTGTCTCCAAAATATATGCCTTCACTTGGATCCTTATTGTACCCGTACTCCACAAACATACCTCTATCTCTGGTCATGTGATTTGTGCATCCGCTATCTAGCACTCCTATTTAGATCCACCGGAGGAGTAAGCCTGCAAAATGGAATTATTCCTTGGTTTTAGGTACCCAAGCTTGTTTGGGTCCTCTCAGGTTAGTCACAAGAGTCTTGGGCACCCACACACAAGTTTTCAAGTTCTTGTGGCGTGGCCCTGTATATTTAGCAATGACTTTTCCATATTTGTTTTTCATGAGAACATAGGAAGCATTAAATGTACGAAACAATATTTGTAAATCAGATTCATGGGATTTTTCCTTAACAAAAGCGATTCTATTCTTAGCATGATGAGGAGTAGACGTGTGTTTATTCCTGTCAAAACCTAGACCATCTTTGACATTAGGAGGTCTAGTGACCATATATGCATTGAATGCATATTTGATCTTCTCCTTATCAAAGATGCCGCTTGTGGAAGGATGCATATTATGAGAAGTTGGAGTATTAGAAATAACATTCTTGTTACTAGAGCAAGTGCAGGTTCCGATTGTTGTCGAACTCATATCTTTGGAGGAAGAGCTCTTGGAGGAAGAGGAGTCACTTTGCTTGAGCGACTCAACTTGCACCTCAAGGACCTTGTTAACTTTTTACAAGTTATCAAGTTCTTCCTTGATTGCAATATGCGAGTCCTCTAGCTTTGAGTAAGTTTCCTTACTCAAGGCTAGCTCAAACTCAAGTGACTCGTTCTTCTCTCTTTCAAGCTCAAGAAGCTTTTCAACTTCTTGATATCTCTTCCTTTCACGGATGAGCATATCTTCTTATCGGTTAACAAGTTCCTCCTTTTCAAAGATTTCATTGGACAACATTTCCATTTTCTTTAAAGCAATTTTACTTAATCCTCTAAACATTTCTTCATTATCACTAGATCTATCAAAGTCATCAATAGAGGAATATAGCGTAGGAGGAGTAAGTCGAACCTTTTTCTTGCCTTCCTTAGCCATAAGGCAAGTGTGGTTGTTCATATCCTGTCCTCCCATGTTTGGGAAGAGTGTGGCTCTCATAGTGGGTTTCTTGACTGCGATAGTGGCCATCTCTTCTTCTTCATCGGAGGATGACTCGTCGTTTGGGTCCCACTCCTTGCTAATGTGAGCTTGGTGGGCTTGTCTTCTTTTTCTGAAATTTTTCTTTTCTTGAGGTCTTGTTTCCTTCTTCTTTTTGTTTTCTTCATAAGGGCAGTCCACCATGAAGTGACCATACTCTCCACAGTTGTAGCAAGTGCGTCGAGCCTTGGATTTCCCTTTATCCTTGCTTTTGCCTTCATTTGAATTGTTGTCGTGTCTTCTTTTCATCATGCGCTTGAACTTCTTAATAAAGAGTACCATTTCTTCATCATCAAGATCGGTGCTCTCGTCGCTTGTATCTCCATTGTCGTGGTCTTCACGAGTTTCTTTGAGTTTGGGTCTGCACGTTGCTTTGAGAGCAACTTCTTTCCTTTTGGAAGAGGTGAGTTCGGCTAAGTTTTTGATGTATTGAGCCTCTTTCTCCATAATTTCATGATTTATGATCTCCTCCAATAACTCATCGGGAGTCATTTTGTGAAATCCGGGGCTTTATCTAATCATTGAGCAAAGTGTGACATTTCTTGGCATGAAGGCTCTAATCATTCTTTTAACCACCTCGTGATCCGTCCATTTCTTACTTCCATACGCACGAATTTTGTTGATGAGTGCCTTCATCCGGTTGTACATGTCTTGAGGTGATTCGCCTTCTTCAATAGCAAATCTCTCCAACTCTCCTTCAAGCATCTCAATTTTAGCTTCACGAACCGACCTATTTCCTTCGTGAGCTGTCTTAAGTGTATCCCAAATTTCTTTTGCACTTTCTAAACCATCAATCTTGGTGAATTCCTCTCTGCTTAGTGATGATGTGATCACCGCGACGGCTTGTGTGTTTCTGTGAATCTCCTGTTCTTGTTCTGGAGTGAGTTCCTCATCTGTGTCCGGGATATCTATGCCTGTGCAAATAATGTGCCACAGACTAGGATTCAGAGATATTAGATGCATTTTCATGTTGTACTTCCACATGGTGTAGTCACTTCCGTCAAACTATGGAGGCTTTTCCATAGAAATAGAGAGATAGTGAATGTTTGAATTGAGACGGTTGTAGTTATAAGGATATCGGGAGTAGTCGTCATGACCACTCCCAGTCGTCTTCTCTTCTTCTTTTCCTTTTTGTGCCAGCAGTTTCTTTCTCAGGAGTGCCTTTAGCTGTCACACTTCTTTATCATCATGTGGGCTTTCTTTCAGCACATCGAAGGCTTTAGCTTCTTGTTCCTCCTCATTGATGTTCGTCTTCGGGATATCGTTGTTCTTTTCGGAGGCCATTGATCTGTCCGAGATGTGAGTCTCGTTGACGGAGAACCTTGCTCTGATACCAATTGAATGTGGCCTAGAGGGGGGTGAATAGGCTTTTAAAATTTCCTGCACACTAAATAGAGTTGTCAAAAACTTTTTTGACCGAACTAGTCCAGTTGTGTGGGCGGACTAGTCCGGTGTGCTGAAATAAGTGAATCGATTAAATGTTATTTGAGAAACTAGATTCTTTTGGCAGCGGAAATGAGAACAACAGATACTTTGATTTAAGATTATTGTAAGAATGCACGTGAGAACTTATAAGCAACTTAAATTGATGTTTAGCAATCAAGTGATCTAATGAACAAAAAGTAAAAGAAATAAGGCACAAGAGACACGAATTTTTACCGAGGTTCGATCTCACCACGAGATCTACGTCCTCGTTGAGGAAGCTCACACAGAGCCGGGTCTCCAACCCTTTCCCTCTTCAAGTCACCACAAAGGTCGACTTGATTCCACTAGCACGGGTAATCACCGAGTTTGTGGGGAAACCTCACACGTTGAGGGCTCCCACGAGAATTACAATGAAAGAAGTGATCAAATACACTTGAAAATATTACAATGCAAAGTATGAGTGTAGAAAGATCAAACCCCAAGAGCTCGCAACGATGGAACGACGATCTCCCAATCCCAAATCCAAGTGTTCAATTGATTTTACCCTTTTTGCACTTTAGATGTGTGGGGAGATGTGTTTTGGGCTCTTGGGACAAGGTGGCGGCGCTAGGGTTTTTATTTTCATCAGTATTCGACGTGTATATTCTGAGGAAGGCCGTGGATTCTCTTTTTATAGGGTTTCCAAAAAGTTACCGTTGTAAAACCCTAATACCAGACTAGTCCGGTGCAAGTCCGGACTTGTCCGGTCACAGTTTAATTCGAAGTCCAGAAAGTCTGGCGGACTAGTCCGGTTGGAAAACGGACTTGTCCGGCCCTGTGTGAAGATGGACTCCACTAGTCTGGTTGGAAAACAGACTAGTCCGGCCCTATGTGAAAGCATACTCCAGAAAGTCCGGCGGACTAGTCCGGTTGGAAAACGGACTAGTCCGGTTGGAAAACGGACTAGTCCGGCCCTATGTGAAAGCAGACTCTAGAAAGTCTGGCGGACTAGTCCGGTCCATGATCGGACTAGTCCGGTTGCACTGTGAGATGTTAGGTTAATTTTAAAACCCTTACCCCTGCGCAAGGTTGTGAGCTCTTGGAGTGTGTCTTTCATACACACCCTATACATTTAAAATCTAATTTGTTCTTCTAGATTCCATCAAAGTATTCCTCTTCGGACACCACTCCATTTTTCACCTTTTTATGTGCACCGAGCTGTTTCACTTTGTTTGTCCTGCAATCATCTCAATAGTTTCATTAGGATCTCATATGTTCATCATCAATTAGCCAAAACCCACAAGGGATATCCTAGATGCACTTACAGTTTGATACACCGGCGCCTGCGCAGCAGTGACGGAGGAGGACAGCTCCTACGCGCGTGTCTTACGATCGGGCTCATGTGAATGCAGCGCGTAAGTTTGACAACAAGCGTGGTAGACGTTAGTAACGTGTACCCATGTATGTGTGTGTTATATTGTAGAAGAACTATGTTATGTTTCTTTATGCACTATATCTTTCATCGTGACAATGCACTTTATCGTGTTAGGCGAATTTTATCCATGAAATCAACAGATACATGACAGACGAATCTCGTACATGAAAAGAACGACATTGCAAGCGAATCTCGTACGAGAGAAGAACGAACCTGCACCCATCGGCCTATATAAATACGACTCCTCATGCATCCTTGTGTTCATCACACCAACAATGATGAGTAGAGGTTGAGGTAGGCGTGGAGGTGAAACATTGGCGAGTACAAATCGTGCTACGCGAGGAGGTAGAAACTTTAGAGCAGTGCTTGAAAATTACTTGATGGGATGTCCAACTTGGTATGAACCACCATTAGATGAGTTCCCGCTTTTTAGTAAGAGTGATTTTAGCCCGTTTAATCCACTACGTCCATACGATGGCAACAAACAAGAGTGGCCTAAGTGTCGTTGTGACCTGGATTGTATTGTCCAAATGATGGACGAAGGAGGCGACAGCGGTCGTCGATTCTTTTGTTGTCCTGTTGGTGGAGTAAGTACTACATATCATTTCCAAAACATATTTCATATATGCAATTTTCATGACAATACTTTGGTTTTAGGCTTACTATGATGATGACAACTGTGGATATACACTCTGGGTTGATCCACCACCTATTAAGGCTACTCGAGAGTACATTAAACATGTACAACGTCGCAATCAAGATTTGGTAGGTGAACTGGCGGAAATGGAACTTCAACAAATGGAACTTTATCCTGTTACAAGTCAGACGAATGATAACGATGAAAACGGCATTTGCAATAACATGTCTTGCAACTGTCCGCATCACAAGTAGTAGCGAATTAGCGAAATATGTTTCAAATTGTATCAGAAGTATGTTTCATATGTATCAGAAGTATGGTTCCCATGTATGAAAATTATGTTTCGAATGAGAATTTTGTTAAAATTACTTTGTCGTCTTCGTACTTTGCGACTCGCCATACTACTTTCTACCTTGTAAGACGAATCTTGTAAGACGAATCTCGTACAAAAGAAATACGAAATTGCATTGCTCCATGTCAGGTGAATCTCATACTCCATGTCAGGCGAATCTCGTACAAGAGAAATACGAAATTGCACTGCTCCATGTCAGGCGAATCTCGTACTCCATGTCAGGCGAATATCGTACAAGAGACATACGAAATTGCACTGCTCCATGTCAGACCCCGTGAAATGTCAGTTCACACTTATACATGCCAGGGATGAATTTTCTCGTAGACTAGGTCCATACACCATCATCCGCTCGTCTATATAACACTCACCCTGGTAACAGCTTCACTACGCACTAACTACAATCATTCCATATACTTCACTACCATGGACAAGAACTCACCACCCACAAATAGAGAAAAGGTTCCAATCCCCGAGGGATTACAACCTCCAATGTGTTTCTGTGGCACTGATTGTAGGTTTGTAAGAGATCTTCGACGTGGTTACTCGTATGGTTGTCGGCTTTGGATGTGCGACAACTACGAGTACGATCCTCCTCACAGGACGTGCCCATTTCTTCCAGGTGGTAGGAAACAGGTAATATGCAACATTATTTCTGTTTTATGAATGTTATATAATCTAATCTTTTGTACAAACACTTGTGCAGTCACCGCCACCTCTTTGCGACTTCAGGAACTACATCGACCAAGAACAATCAACAGAAGATGCCGCAGAGGTTGAGAGAATAGCTCGACTTGCATATTGGAAGTTCAAAGAAGGAAGAGAGTGGGATGAAAGAATAGAGCAAGAGAGGAGGAATAGAGCTGCACAGGAGGAGCGTCGTCGCAAGAGGTAAGAAGAAATTCGACAGTGGAGAGCAGAGTGTGATCGCAAAGCTGTAGAGGAGGAATGCGTCGCAGCACAAGCACGAGAGGCTGAGCGAGAACGCATGCGCGAGAGAGCTCGTCGCGCAAAAGAAGCCGGTCCGGATGCTTTGCGTAAGGGAAAATACCCCCGTTGCACTCAGTAGCAACTTGGGTAAACTATGCTCGGCGTTTAATTCGACTAAGGCATGTTAGGATTAGATCGACACATCTTTAATGTGTCGTACACACACCATTTGTATTACCTATTTTACATTTTCTTACAAAAATATGTGTACTTATGTTTTGCCTCATGTACAGTAGTAGTATAGTGGCAAACAACATGCACATATTTTCGGAACTATGTAATTTCATTTCATGTAACCGCCGCCGAGCTTACAATTAATTACCTTCAATTAATATGCATTTGTATAAATTAATACATTAATTGTATAATTTTCCAATCTATGCATTTGTTATCGCTATAGGATTTTAAAAAATTTGAAACTCCCATAAATTATATTCATAACTTATTTTTTATACTCAACAAAACTTACATTACAATAACCTTTATGAACATTTATGTCGATTCTAACTACAAATATTTATAAACAAAAAACCAAAACTGAATACGTTTTATAAATGTGCAAAAACGTGATCGTATTGCCTAATAACACATACTATTACTCTAGTTTCTACATACTAAACATAGAGGAAGTTCATTAAATTCAAAACTTCACAATGTATTCTCTATTTTATACTTTAGAAGTTGTTAGCAAATCGGTCTACAAATATTTCAGAAACTTTGCCTAAAATGCATTAAAAGCAGAGTCAAAACTAGGGCACACACGAATGTCGTATGTGCCTCATACGACGGTACTGTTCACGTCGTATGGGGCACGTACGAAATTCGTCCGTGCCCATTTCTTCCACCGTGGCAAGCCTTAACTCCACCGTGGCAGACACCAAATGACATGTCATCGACCAGATGGGCATTTTGTATGTGCCTCATACAAAATTCGAATTTCGTATGAGGCGCATACGAAGCTGGGTCATTTTGGCCAATTTTCGATTCCGTGGGTAATTTATTATAAATGATTTTTAAAAAGGTATATTAATAAAAATTTTCTTTTTAACAGATGGGCCTTCCTTTATCGAAGGAATGACAAAAAATTTTTGAAGGATAAGATATGTAAAGGATTTTTTCTAAGACTATTTGGCTCACAAGAAAAATAAAGAGTAGTTTCTATAAGAATTGATTTCTTTGCTAAATTTTGCAGGAAACTTAACATGAGTTTGAACCTCTTTTTTCTTTCCTGACTCATGTTACAAGTTCTCTTGTTTTTCCTATGGTGCTGCCAAAGTGCTTCCCATTCAATTCCTATAAGATTGCAAAAACATACAGTTTTAATTATTATGTTTTTCTTATTTCTGCATTTTTTAATTCCTTCAATCCAAAGAGACCGGAAATTGTGTTATTGTTGAAGCAAGCCCTATGAGCAACCACAATATAATACAAAATCAGTCCATAATGACGAAAAAAAGGGTTCGTATGATTTCTGTAAATATAGCAATCTGGAAGGTGATCAATAGCCTCAGCTTCTCATGAGCTTATGGACAAATCATAGTAAATAAAAAATACTGTCTCTTCATGCTGAACGGTTTTTCTAGCAGATAAGAGATTTGGGGTGAAGAGAGAAAATTTTCAGACACGGAAGGAGTCACCATGTTGATGATTTAGTTCATTTAGTCCATGTGGAGGTATCATACCGCCTACAACATTGTGGAGTTTTACATACCTAATGTCCTCTGCGATGATTGCTATCTATTTTATTCTTGTGTTTGATCGAATCTACTTTTGTCCAAAGTTTTTATAATGCCCATGAACTTTAACACAATAAAATTTATATTTTAAAATTCAATATAAAAAATATTTTCATAATATATAATTTACAGTATGTAAAGTTATTAGTCAAAATAGGTTCGAGCAAAGCCATAAATAAATTATTTATGAGATGAGGAGGTAGAATATATATATATATATATATATATATATATATATGCTAATCCCTATGGGTTTTGACGATTAATGACAACACTTAAGGTACTAATAAGCTTTACAAGTGTAGGTACAGGTGATTGAAAGATGAACAACATTGGATACACTCAAAAAGGAAAAAGAGAAGAAAAGAGCGAAAAACTTGAAGGATAGAATTTAGGTGTTTAAATTCTTTGTGTCGAGTTCAACTACTTAGCTTGTGTTGAGAATCTTCTAAGAGCTCATAGTCCAAGCTAGATTTGATTGAGAGATGAGTTGAGACAGCTCTAAGGACAGGGTCGGACTTGTCTGGGCTGGAAGGCCGGACTAGTTCGGTCACATCAGTCTGATCTGATGTTAGGCGGACCAAGAGTTTTTGTGTGAGTTCGGACTTGTCCGTTTAGGGACGAACTAGTTCGTGGTGAGTGTGTATGTGTCCTTTTAGGACTAACATCCAAAAGATTGGACTAGTCCACCATGGGGGGCCAGACTAGTCCTCTCGGACAGACTAGTCCGTTTCATATTGGAAAAGTAGTTTTTGTCTGAGATTAGACTAGTCCGTTCCGTGTTAGACTAGTCCGTTGTGGACTTGGAGGTGGATGCTGGGACTAAGTCCTGGACTGCCGGACTTGTACGCCTTCAGGGGATCGGACTAGTTCGGTGGACCAGACTAATCCGTTCTCAACCGGAACAATTGTTTCTGTGTGAGATCGGACTAGTCCGTTGTTGGACGAACTAGTCTATGATGTAGTGACCATTTGAATTCAAAAGGTGACATATGACTTTATGGTTGGTCAAGGTTTACATCACTGGTCCCTACAGGCTGGATCAGTCCGGGGTCAAGGGTTGGACTAGTCCACACTTTTTCTAGTGGCAACGACTACTTGTGAGGATCCCTTTAAAAAGGGATCCCCTGGCCCCCAAAGGGCCTCTCGCGAACCCTAGCGCTTCCAAAGCCTTCCTAGAGACATCCTAGCCCTCTCTCAACCATTTTTGGAGTCCTAAGAGCGATTCTTGGGGATTTGTGAGTTGTGGAAGAGAGGAGAGAAGGGTTTGCCTTATTTTGAGCTCTTGGTTGATTCTCTCGGTTTGACAGATTGATTTGAATTCATGTGGATGTTGATCTTCGATCTTTTCAAGTTGTAAACTTGTGGGAGCCTCAGGTTGTGAGTTGCTCCATGAATTTGAAGATTACCCCTGTGATCTAGTGGAAGAGTAGCCGACCTTCATGGTGGCTAAGTGAGGAAAAGGTTGAGCGAAATGCTGCCTTTCGTGGGCATCCTCAACGTGGATGTAGGCTTTTTTTGTGGGGTTGAACCACGGGATAAATCCTGCGTCTTGGGTCTTTTATTTGCCTTCCTCGTTCTTCGCTAGATCAAGTTAGGGCTTCACACGTTCTTTGCCCCAATCTTGTGATTCGCTTCGATCTAGTTGTTTTCACTTCGTGCATATCCACTGCTAGATTGCTAGGTTCATATACTTTACCTTTCACCAAGTTAAGTTCATGAAATCGCATAAAAATCTCACCTTTTGCTAAGTTTAACCCCCTGGCCAGACTAGTCCGTCCCCTGGCCGGACTAGTCCGCACTCTGTAATTTGATTAGCTTTTATTGAGTTAAATTTCAGGTTATCCGCCTATTTACCATCCTCTAGGAAACTATCAACTGTTATCAGAGCCTAACTCTCTGAAAAGCTTAACCGCTTGAAGAGGAGATGGGGGGAAATAGTGAGAAGGAGATGTCGATCGTCGACACCACTGGCATCGGTGAGAACAATCACAACGGAGAACAAGGATCCAATCCTTTGCATGACAAGACCGGAGACACCACCAAGAGCAAGCCAAAGCCTCCTCCTTTTGATGGAGAAACCGAAGATGAAGATGAAGAAGTGAAGCGCCTTGCGGACCTTCTTCAAAAGGCAAGAGATGAGGCCAAGAGGAGGAGAAGGATTGGGAAGGAGAAGAAGCTCAAGAAGACCAAATAAGACTACACGCGATATCCTTTTAACTATGAGCGCCTCAATTCACATTCAAACTACCTTTCTATTACAATGGGCAGAGCTCTACATTTTGATAGGACTAACTATACTATGTGGAAACACAACATGAAGTTGCATCTTATTTCTCTCAATCCTACACTTTGGCATGTTGTTGCATAGGTATAGATATCCCCGTGGACGATGAAGAGCTGACCCCGGAACAAGAACAACTCATTCACTGCAATGCTTAAGCGGCGGTCGTGCTCAACTCAGCCTTGAACCAAGAAGAATTCAACAAAGTGGATGGGTTGGAGCAAGCCAAGGAAATTTGGGACACTCTCAAGATTGCACATGAAGGAAACCGGTCTGTGAGGGAAGCCAAGATTGAGATGATCGAGGGGGAGCTTGGAAGATTCGCCATGGAAGAAGGCGAGACCCCTCAAGAGATGTACAACCGACTGAAGACTCTCATAAATATGAGTCGGGCGTACGGATGCAAGAAGTGGGCCGAACATGAAGTGGTCAAGAGGATGATAAGAGCTTTCATGCCTCGTAATGTGACGCTTTGCACTCTCATATGTGAGAGTCCCAACTTCCACAAGATGAATCCGGATGAGGTGTTTGGCAAGATTATCAACCACTAGATGATGGAGATGGAAGCACGCCATGTCAACGACCTTATCAAGACCACATCCTCTAAGAAGAAAGGCATTGCTCTCAAAGCCTCACCCAAGTCCAAAGGCAAAGAGGTGCAAGATTCAAGCAATGACGATAAAAGTGAAGAAGAAGAGAGCACTGACGTGGATGAAGAGGAAATGGCCTTCTTCATCAAAAGATTCAAGAGGATGATTAGGAAAAGAAGAGGTTCAAACTATGAGAGCAAGGGCAAGGACAAGGACAAGAGCAAGTCAAGACCAAGGAGAGCTTGCTACAACTATGGTGAGTATGGGCACTTCATTGTGAATTTCCCATACAAAAAAGGAAGATGAGAAGAAGAAGAAGATCAAATATGAGAAGCCTCAAGAGAGAAAGATGTTCCAGAAGAAGAAAGCACATGGACATGATCATGTTGGAAAGAAGTGGGATTCCAACGATGAGTCCTCTGATGTTGATGAAGCGGAAGTGGCAACCATCGCCATCAAGAAGCCAACAATGAAGAAGACTCTCTTACCAAACGAGAGTGGAAAATCTCAAGTCACACTTGCGTTATGGCCAAGGAAGGAAAACGAAAGGTTAAATCTAAACTCTCCTTGCGTTCTATTAAAGATGATGACTTTGATAGTGATAGTGAGAATGAATAGATGTTTGAAGGATTAAGTAAAAGGCTCTCATTAAAATGTAAAAGCTTTCCGATGAGATTTTAGACAAGGAAGAACTTCTCAAGGAACAAGATGAATTGCTTGTCCATGAGAGGCAAAATAATCTTAACCTTGAGAAACTTCTTGAGCTTGAGTAGGAAAAGAACAATGCACTTGAACTTGAACTTGCAAAATGCAAGGAGGATTCCTCAAGCCTCAAGAGTTCGAATGTTGTGCTCCAAGATTAACTTGTGAGCTTGAACAAATCCCACAAGAGTCTTGACCCACAATTCGCAACTCTCAAGTCAAGTGTCCCTTCTTCTCCCTCAACAAGCTCAAACTTGCCTAAAATGGAACCAAACACTAAAACTTGCAAATGTGCTAACCTTGTGCTTGACTTAAAGAATGATCTCAACTTGGAAAAGAGCAAGAGCACACCTAAGGGTGACATCTTTGACAAGGAGAAGATCAAGTATGCACGTAGTGCATACTCGATCACAAGATCTCCCTTGATCAAAGATGGTCTTGGCTATTCAAGAGGAGGAAAGCAAAATGCTAGAATCCTAAAAAATACCAAGATGCAAATTGAATTTGTTAATGAGGGTTCATTTCAAGTCAAGAGTGAACATCATGCATCTACCTCTGGTGAAATAGTGAAATTTGACAAAAATGCCCAAAATGCTAAAAATGTCAACTTAACTATGTTTCATGACTTTGATGCATCTTATGTGCTAATGATAAACAAATTTTGTTACACTTATGCTAAATATGTTGGGCCACACCGCAAGAGCCCAAAGCCTTGTGTGTGGGTGCCCAAATGCCTTGTCACTAACCTCAAAGGACCCAACCAAGCTTGGGTACTTAAAACCAAAGCCTAAAATTGTCTTGTAGGCTTACTCCTCCGGTGGTTCAAAATGGGTGCTAGATAGTGGTTGCACCAATCACATGACCGGAGCAAGAAAAATGTTTGTGGAGTATGAATAAAATGAAGACCCAAGTCAAAGTATCTACTTTGGCGACAATAGTCAAGGTAAGGTATTAGATACGAGTAAAATCTCTATTTCTCCACAACACACCATTTCACAAGTCATGCATGTTGAGTATCTAGATTATAATCTCTTATCCATTTCTCAATTATGAGAAAAGGGGTATAATTGCTTGTTTTCTAATGAGAGCGTGATTGTCACTAGAAGAGTTGATAACTCGATTGCCTTCAAGGGTGTTCTCAAGGGAAAGCTTTATCTTGTGGACTTCATCGCAGATAAAACTCAACTTGACACATGCTTGATTGCAAAGACCAACATGGGGTGGTCGTGGCATCGTAGGCTAGCCCATGTTGGTATGAGGAATCTTCACAAACTTCTAAAAGGAAGTCACGTTCGAGATCTTAAGAATGTTGTCTTTGAGAAAGATAGGTCATGTAGTGCGTGCCAAGTCAGGAGAAAAGTCAGAGCAGCTCATCCCACCAAGAATGTGATAACAACAAGACCGTTGGAGATGTTGCACATGGACCTTTTCGGTCCCATTGCTTACATAAGCATCGGTGGTAACAAATATGGTTTAGTTATTGTTGATGACTTTTTTCGCTTCACTTGGGTGTTTTTTCTTGCATGAAAAAGTGAAACATAAGGTGTCCTCAAGAGATTCTTGAGGAGAGATCAAAATGAGTTCTCCTTGAGAATCAAGATGATAAGAAGCGAACACTCAAGTTGAAGAGTACTTGGACGAGGAGGGCATCAAGCATGAGTTTTCGGCACCCTACTCACCCGAACAAAATGGGGTGGCCAAAAGCAAGAATCGAACACTAATAGAGATGTCAAGGACCATGCTTGATGAGTACAAGACTTCCAATAGGTTTGGGGCAGAAGTGGTCAACATCGCTTGTCATGCCAGAAACCGCCTCTACCTCCATCGCCTATTGAAGAATACTTCATATGAACTTCTAATGGGTAACAAACCAAACATCTCCTACTTTAGAGTCTTTGATAGTAAATGTTACATTCTTAACAAGAAGCCTCGAATTTCAAAGTTCACTTCAGAATCCGATGAAGGTTTCTTGCTTAGTTATGATTCAAACACCTACGCCTATCATGTTTTTAACAAAACCTCCGGTTATGTTGAAACCGCACATGACGTGGTGTTTGATGAGACTAATGGCTCCCAAGTGGAGCAAGTTGATCAATGTGTGCTAGATGAAGAAGAAGAACCATGTGTTTCATTGATAAGGATGGCACTTGGTGATGTAAGACCTCAAGAGAAACAAGGCCCAAGTGACCCAATTCCATCACAAGAAGTGCTGCAAGCACAAGATCAAGTCCAAGACCCCCAAGTTCAACAACATTATCAAAATCACCATGATCAAGAAAAGGAATATCAAAATGGTGGCAACGTTAAAGGGAGAGACTATGAAGATGAAGGAGATGAATAAGTTGACTCAAGACCAAGTGTACCACACCCAAGAGTTCATCAATGTGTTCAACATGATCATCCTGTTGACAACATACTTGGATACATCTCCAAGGGGTAACGACTCACTCTCGTATGGCTAACTTTTGTGGTCACTATTCTTTTGTGTCTTCTTTAGAGCCATTTAAGGTTGAAGATGCCCTAAGAGATCCGGATTGGGTGATATCCATGCAAGAGGAGCTCAACAACTTCAAGAGGAACAAAGTATGGGAGCTCGTGAGAAGACCTAATGCCAATGTGGTAGGCACCAAGTGGGTCTTCCGCAACAAGCAAGATGAGAATGGCGTGGTAACAAGAAACAAAGCTAGACTCAATTAGAAGGTTTGGATTTCGATGAAACATTTGCTCCCGTAGCTACGCTTGAATCTATTCACATATTATTGGTCTATGCTACTCACAACAATTTCAAGTTGTATCAAATGGATGTGAAAAGCACCTTTCTCAATGGAACGATCAAGGAGGAGGTGTATGTGGAGCAACCGCCTGGCTTCGAGGACGATAAGTATCCTAACCATGTCTTTAAGCTTTATAAAGATCTCTATGGCCTCAAACAAGCTCCTAGAGCTTGGTATGAGTGACTTAAGGATTTTCTCGTTGACAATGGTTTAAGATAGGAAAGGCCGACTATACAATCTTTACTAAGAACATGTATGACGATTTATTTGTATGCCAAATTTATGTTGACGATATAATATTTGGTTCTACTAACCAATCTTTTTGTGAAAAGTTTAGCAAAATTATGACAGTAAAATTTGAGATGTCGATGATGGGAGAATTGAAGTTCTTTCTAGGTTTCCAAGTAAAACAACACAGGGAAGGCACCTTCATATATCAAACCAATTATACTCAAGACATCCTCAAAAAGTTTGACATGGAGAAAGCCAAGACCATCAAGACGCCAATGGCGACGAATGGACGTCTCGATCTCAACCAAGACAGCCCTAGCGTCGACCAAAAAGTATACCGTTCCATGATTAGATCACTCATTTACATTTGTGCATCTAGGCCTGATATTATGTTAAGTGTATGCATGTGTGCAAGGTTTCAAGCCACTCCCATGGAGTGTCACTTGATAGTCGTAAAGAGAACCTTGCTCTATTTAGTTCATACACCTAACCTAGGGTTGTGGTATCCCAAAGGAGCCAAATTTAATCTCATTGGATACTCCGATGCGGATTATGCTGGATGTGAAGTGTATAGGAAAAGTACCTCCTGGACTTTCCAATTATTGGGTAGGTCCCTAGTATCATGGTCATCCAAGAAACAAAATTCCATTGCCCTATCCACAGCTGAAGCGAAGTATGTCGCAGCAGGAAGTTGTTGTGCATAACTTATTTGGATGTGACAAACTCTAAGGGATTATGGTCTCAGTATGGACCATATTCCACTCCTATGCGACAATGAGAGTGCCATCAAGATTTCCCATAACCCCGTTGAACACTCTAGAACCAAACACATTGACATCTGACATCATTTCTTGAGAGACCATTCGATGAAGGGGGATATTGTCATTTCACATGTGAGAACCGAAAAACAACTAACCGATATCTTCACCAAGCCACTAGATGAAAAACGCTTTTGCGAACTTAGGAATGAACTAAATATCCTTGATTCTTGAAATGTGGCTTGAGATGTTGCACATATGATTGTTAGTTTTTGTTTTCTCTTCGAAATTATTCATGCTCTCAAAAACTTGTCTTCCTCAATTTTCTAGCAAATTATTTTCAATTATTGTCTCATTGAATCATGGTCATTGTATGAATGTTTGTATGCTTTACTGGCCATATTCATTGAGAATTTTTGTGAAAACTTAGTCCATATGGATCATCCTTGCAAATTTCTCAATTTATATGAGAATTTGCTGTCTAGGACCGGACTAGTCCGCCCATGGGGCCGGACAAGTACGACATCCTTGACTTTTCCGAACAGGCTCAGACAAGTCCACACCGGATTAGTCCGACCTATCACCGGACTTGTCTGGACTTCTAGTTTAGTCCGGACCTGGACCAGCGCCCGAACTTGTCCGATATACCTAGCGGGCTAGTCTAGACTTCTGGGAACTTAACCCCCCTGCATCGGGCCTGACCCTTCTCATTCCTCACAACCTCAAATGTGTGCCCCTCTCCAAAAACCACCCACATTGGTGATTTTTGTTTCCAACCCTCAAAATCTTCTAGGAATCCATGTGAAAGCTTCTTCGGAGTGTCTGGAAGGCGAATCTCGGACTACTCCGCCTTTCCATCCGCGGATTTCTCTGATTTTCTCATCTCAAGGTGACTTTTTGACCTAACTCAAACTTCTTCGATGCTGTTGATTCTAAGTTGTTTCTTTCGTAACTTAGAGTCTCCTTTGCATAACTATCACCTTGTGATCCTTTTCCCTGTGATATTTTGCCTTGGTATTGAACTTTGTAGAAAAATTGCATAGTTAGGGTTTAACACTGGGTGATCCGGACTAGTCTGGACCAAGGACTGACAAGTCTGTTCCTGACCGAACTAGTCTGGCCGGGGACCGGTTAAGTCCGTTCCTGACTGGACTAGTCCAGCCGGGGACCGTACAAGTCCGGCCTAACCTAGGGTTAACTCCTAACTTAGTGAATTTTCTACACCTCAACCGCAATATCTTGCTTGATCTCACCTCATATCCTTCTGTTATCCTTGTTTCAGCATGTCTCAACGGAATGACTCCCCTCTTTCTGACTCGGAAAGGGAGGCGGCTCGTCAAGAGTGCTACCGCCGAAGGATTACGGATCAAGCAGCAGAGCTTGAGCGCATGAGTGAAGCTCAGAAGAAGAAGAAGAATGATCGAGATGCAGCCCAAGCTAAAGCGGCTAAAGAGCAAGCAAGTCGAAGAAAGAGGATTGTCACAGTGGGTGAGAAGCAAAGGGCCCAAGTGGCCGATAAGGAAAAAGCACCCATGGGAAAAATCAGCAAAGCAAAGGGCAAGGGAAAGGGGCCCGCAAAGAAGATGCCACTCAGAAAGGCTCCTCCTAAGAAGAAAGCTCTTGCAGGGAGAGGCTTGGCCACTCGTGACCAACCCGCAGAGCCTCTTGGACCTCCACAAGTCCCTATTGGTCCATTGGTCATGACTCCTTTAGTGCATGACCCAAAACGTGATGCTCATCTAGGAAGCAATGTTTTCCAAGGAAAAGGGGTTGAGAAAGCAAAGAGGCTAAGATTGCAAGATCAATACAAGTATGAGAAGGCTACTGCAATTCCTCGCTTTTGGTGTGCTTTAATTGCGATTATTATCGCTTAGTCTACCTATCCAAGAAGACACCAGTGACATATGCTCAGTGGGTGGATTGGGCCTATATGGAAAAGAAGAACCATCAAGCTTTTAGTGCAGTGATCCAGGCTGTTGAGCACCATGGGCTCAAAATGTTGCTTGAGTTTAGGTACAACTGGAACACGGAGGTGGTAGCTCAATTCTACACCACTTGCTACTTCTCCACCTTTGAAGATAGGAGAATTTCTTGGTTGACAATTGGAGTTCAATACTACGTTCTCTATGATGAGTTTGCAAGGATCATTGGTATTGAGGATTTCCTAAATAATGATTTGATCATTCACAATCTCCAGGCTATAGATTTAGGGGGGTGGAGTTCATGTACGAGGTTGGTTTCTACAATCCCCCCCACAACCAAGATTCTTCGCCCCTTCTTTAGTGTGTTCAATCGGATTTTAAGAAAAACCTTAGCACCTAAGGATGGGGAAGCAAGCATGATCAAAGTCAACTTGAGGCACTTGATGAAATTGATAGTTGACAATGAGAAGTTCAATGTCTTTGACTATATCTACAGCAACATCTTCAACATATCCCACACTCCTAACCGCTCGTGTGGATATGCTCCTCTTATCATGTGCTTGATTGATAAGGTCTCAGGCTTGGAATTTTTGAAGGACATCAAGCATAGAGCACTCCATCCTCAAATTTCTCATCCTGCGCCGAAGATTGGCAGAGCCTCGAGGAGAGGTACCTCTTTTGTGCCTTCTCCTCCTCCAGCTCCCGCCTCCTCCTCCCCTGGCGACCTTGCTAGTGCCACTTTGAAGTTCCTAAAGTCAATCTTCACCTCGTGTCGAACAGTGTAAGTGAAGGCTCAAAATATGGCAAAGAAGCAAGACAAGTACCTTTGGAGACATTGTGAGAAGGCAACATCCCTATGTCACCGGAGGCCTCCGAGGATGAAGACATCACACCCTTTTCGGAGCTCTCAGAGGCAGAGGCTGCACTCCTTGGTGGTGGAGGTGGTCCCTCTAGTGTCGCACCTACTGCTGAGGAGGTTGGTGATGATGATGATGATTGTGCTCAAAATGATGATGACGAGGAGACAGAAAGCGACCCAAGCCGTGGAGAGACGAGCGAGAGCGCAATGAGTAGATATAGGCTCTCTCTCCTCCCTTACTCTTTTTCCTTTTTGGTGTCTTGATTCCAAAGGGAGAGAGATTGAGAGGGAGTATTATATCCATGGACTATGTTATTTATTTTTAAAATATGGGTTGTAATGTTAATTATCGCTACTCTATGTTAATTATTTGGTTTGTAATGACATTATTACTATGCTATCTTACTCTATGTTATATGAATCTTATTGTCTATTTGTCATGATGATCCTATTGAATATCATTCTAGCTCAATATGTTTGATGATGCTTAATTAAAATTCATATGCTTGGTTCATTCCACTTTTCACATCTCAACACTTGCATCACACGTAGGCACCCCACCATAACACACACATATATAAGTCTCCCATAGATTTATTCTTGTGCATTAAACTTATTAAAAATCTACCATGCACACATCTGGGGGGCTCCTTATACACTTGTGTGTTATGGAAATCAACTCAATTATAATTTTTTATCAAAAACCTCAATGTGTTGTCATCAAATCACCCAAAAGGAGGAGATTGAAAGTGCATCTAGGCTAATACCCATGAGTTTTGATTATTAATGACAACACTTAAGGGACTAATGAGCATTACAACTGTCAGTACAAATGATTGAAAGATGGACGGCGTTGGATACACTCCAAAAGGAAAAAGAGAAGAAAAAGGCGAAAAACTCGAAGGATAGAATTTAGGTGTTTAAATTCTTTGTGTCGAGTTCAGCTACTTATCTTGAGTGTGTTCAATATGTCAAAGTGTTGAGAATCTCCTAAAAGCTCATAGTCCAAGCTAGATTAGATTGAGAGATGAGTTGAGGCAGCTCTAAGGACAGGGCCAGACTAGTCCGGGCTGGAAGGCAGGACTAGTCCGGCCAGATGGGACTGATCCGATGTTAGGCAGACCAAGAGTTTATGTGTGAGTTTGGACTTGTCCGTTTGGAGACGGACTAGTCCGTTGTGAGTGTGTATGTTTGCTTCTGGGACTAAGTCCCAAAGGACCGGACTAGACTGCCCTGGGGGTCAGACTAGTCCGCTCGGATAGACTAGTCCATTTCAGATCGAAAAAATTGTTTTTGTCTGAGATCGGACTAGTCCGTTCCGTGTTAGACTAATCCGCTGTGGACTTGGAGGTGACTGCTGGGACTAAGTCCTGGACGGCCGGACTTGTCCGCCCTCAGAGGGCCAGACTAGTCCGGTGGACCAGACTTGTCCGTTCGCAACCAGAATAATTGTTTCTGTGTGAGATCAGACTAGTCCGTTGTTGGACGGAATAGTCCATGGTGTAGTGACCATTTGAATTCAAAAGGTGGTGGGGGACTTTGTGGTTGGTTAAGGGTGACATCACTGGTCCCCATAGGCTAGACTAGTCCGGTGTCAAAGGCTGGACTAGTCCGCACTTTTTCTGGTGGCAACAACTACTTGTCGGGATCCCTTTAAAAAGAGATCCCCTGGCCCCCAAAGTTCCTCTCTCGAACCCTAGCATCGACACAACCTTCCTATAGCCATCCTAGCCCTCTCTCAACCATTCTTGGAGTCCTAAGTGCAATTCTTGAGGATTTGTGAGTTGTGGAAGAGAGGAAAAAAGGGTTTGCTTGATTTTGAACTCTTGGTTGATTCTCTTGGTTTGACTGATTAATTTGAGTTTGTGTGGGTTTTGATCTTCGATCTTTTATAGTTGTAAACTTGTGGGAGCCTCAGGTTGTGAGTTGCTCCACGAATTTCGTCATTACCCCCGTGATAGTGGAAGAGTAGTCAGCCTTCATGGTGGCTAAGTGAAGAAAGGGTTGAGCGAAATCCCGCCTTTCGTGGGCATCCTCAATGTGTATGTAGGCTCTTTTTGTGAGACTGAACCACGAGATAAATCTTGCGTCTTGTGTCTTTTATCTGCCTTCCTCGTTCTTCGCTAGATCAAGTTAGGGCTTCACACGTTCTTCGCCTCAATCTTGTGATTCGCTTCGATCTAGTTGTTTTCACTTCGTGCATATCCACTGCTAGATTGCTGGATTCATATATTTTACCTTTCACCCTGGGACTAAGTCCTGGACGGCCGGACTTGTCCGCCCTCAGGGGGCTAGACTAGTCCGGTGGACCAGACTTGTCCGTTCTCAACCAGAACAATTGTTTCTGTGTGAGATCAGACTAGTCCATTGTTAGACGGACTAGTCCGTGGTGTAGTGACCATTTGAATTCAAAAGGTGGTGGGGGGCTTTGTGGTTGGTTAAGGGTGACATCACTGGTCCCCACAGGCTAGACTAGTCTGGGATCAAAGGTCGGACTAGTCCGCACTTTTTCTGGTGGCAACAACTACTTGTCAGGATCCCTTTAAAAAGAGATCCCCCGACCCCCAAAGTTCCTCTCTCGAACCCTAGCGCCGCCACAACCTTCCTATAGCCATCCTAGCCCTCTCTCAACCATTCTTGGAGTCCTAAGAGCGATTATTGAGGATTTATGAGTTGTGGAAGAGAGGAAAAAAGGGTTTGCTTGATTTTGAACTCTTGGTTGATTCTCTTGGTTTGACTGATTAATTTGAGTTCGTGTGGGTGTTTATCTTCGATCTTTTATAGTTGTAAACTTGTGGGAGCCTCAGGTTGTGAGTTGCTCCACGAATTTCGTGATTACCCCCGTGATCTAGTGGAAGAGTAGTCGGCCTTCATGGTGGCTAAGTGAAGAAAGGGTTGAGCGAAATCCTGCCTTTCGTGGGCATCCTCAACGTGTATGTAGGATCTTTTTGTGGGACTGAACCACGGGATAAATCGTGCGTCTTGTGTCTTTTATTTGCATTCCTCGTTCTTCGCTAGATCAAGTTAGGGCTTCACATGTTCTTCGCCTCAATCTTGCGATTCACTTCGATCTAGTTGTTTTCACTTCGTGCATATCCACTGCTAGATTGCTGGATTCATATACTTTACCTTTCACCAAGTTAAGTTCATCAAATCGCATAAAAATCTCACATTTTGCTAAGTTTAACTCCCTGACTGTACTAGTCCAACCCCTGGCCGGACTAGTATGCACTCTGTAATTTGATTAACTTTTATTGAGTTAAATTTCAGGTTATTCGCCTATTCATCCCCCTCTAGGCAACTTTCAGTATGATCTAAGACTAATGGACCCCCAACTACAAAACCAGTTGTTTAACACCCTAAAATATGCAAAACCATCTACTTTACACTTGAGAGTGGTTTTCCAAAGCAGTTTTGACAGATCAGTGCCTATGTAGCATGCTTGCATGTACCCGACATGAGGGTAGCACAATAAACACGAACTTCCTTTATTATCAGCCACTGTGTCCAAATATTTTTCGCACTCGCTCAACACACACTCCACTCACTCTCGGGACGGCGAGCGGCGAGGTGCGTCGGGACGGAGAGCGGCGTGGAGCACCGGATCCAGCGAGCGGCGGGCTCGACAGCAGGCTGCTGGGAGGGCACGAGAGCTAAGGAGCGTCGGATCCCAAGCAAAGAGGTGAAGCAAATGTCGTAACCTCATGGGCTTCGTCACCTCGTCGGGTCACCAAATCCAAGGAGAGTGAGCTCGACGGCGGACCACTGGGAGGTAAGAGAGCCGAGGAGCGCCGGATCCCAAGCAAAGAGGTGAAGCACAGGCCGGAACCTCGTGGGTTCTGTCACCTCGTTGGTCACCGAATCCGAAGAGCGACGAGCTCGATGGCGGGCCCCTGGGAGGGAACGAGCGTTGAAGGGAGGTGAGGACGTCGGATCCGAAGCAAAGCGTGTCATAGGCATGGAACCTCGTCGGCTCCGTCACCGCGTCGGGTCACCAAATCCGGCGAGCGACGAGCTCGACGGCGGGTACGTGAGCTTAAGGAAGGTGAGTATGGTGTGGATGGTGTTGCAGGAATGGTGTTCGTGACCTCAGATCTGCTGTGTGGATGATGTTGCAGGCAAGATGCTGGTGTTCGTGACCAACAACTCCACCAAATCGAGGGAGCAGTACGGGATCAAGTTCGTGACGAACAACTCCACCAAGGAGGATGCTGGTGTCCACATGAATCTTTGATTGCAAGACCAGGTACGTACTATATTCATGAAAGAATTGTTGGATGCTCCCTCCCGTGTTATTTTGATGATTTATTCCTTGTTTTCCTGTAGTGGAAACCAACCAAAAAAGAAACAAAAAGAGTTGCTTTTGCAACTCAGTTTCAGTGCTCCTTTGTGAACCTTCTGCAGTGAAAAAGCCTTAATGAGGTCAGTCTTTCTAAATATTTGCTACTGTTTCAGTGAAATTAATATGGCCAGAGAATAAAACTTCATGTATGGTGAATGAGTTGTGATGATTAGTATTAATCATTGACTATTGATAAATTGTAATGGATTTCTGTTTGTTTCCTGTAACATATCCTTGGTTCTGCATTAAGTATGCTATGAATTTTAAAGCTGTGAATGTGAGAGTATAACCTACTATAGTACAGGTTGAATGCTATGATTAGAGAGATAGTTTGAGTTTGTTCTTTATTGTTATCTATTTTCCTAACATTCTGCTGCCTTCATTTCTTTACTATTATTTCAGATGTTAATTTATTTTTCTGTCACGCTAACATTTCCAGTCAAAACAAAAGGAACAACAGTCTATACAGCAGGACATCTATACAGCTGAGGTATGCCAAACTGATAATATAGTTGAGGTATACAGTTCTGAATTAGTTCTGAATAACATAGACCATATCAAAGTGTGTCAACGACACTTCTCCTGGTACTACAAAGAAGTAGTCTGCAGAGGTTCATATTTAGCCAGAGAGCAAAATCAAGATCCAAGAGTAAGGTGACACGAGGAGTTTTTACGTGGTTCGGGCCGCCTGAGCGTAATATCCTACTTCATGGGTTGTGTGTTGCTTGTATGAGAATAGGTAAGCCTGAGCTTAGTAGTGAGCGAGTATGGATTGTCCTCCTTCCGTCATGCAGCACAACCCTTTTATATGCCAAGGACTGACTGTTAAGTGCCATGGCCCGACAGGTGGCTCCGCCTGTAATAATCGCCTTATACACGATCTATGGGTGTTAAGGGGGGCTAATAGTGTGATAATGTGCTTTAGCGGCAGCTTTTCCGATCTTGATAGTCCTCTGATCATGCATCATTAATATGACACTAATGACGCGTTAACCAGGTTTTATAACAGCCGATTGGTAGCCCTTTAATGTCCGCACCATTGGAGATCTCGGTGTCTTCCTGTTGCAGACATAGATTCGGAGGTGTGACACGTGGTATCTCTGGAGCTTTCCTCTGCGGGGAGGCAGGTCCGGAGCTACTAGACACGTGGTAGCACCGGAGCTTCCCCTGTTAGAAAGACAGGTCCGGCGCCTCGGGACACGTGGAAGCACCGGAGCCAACCTAAGGAGGGAGGTATGTCCGACACTATGGAACACATGGCAGCACCAAAGCCACCCTAAGGAGGGAGGAAGGTCCAACACCACGGGACACGTGTTGCCTCCAGAAGTCCACAATACTAGAAGGTGGAACTCTACGCGTCTTCTTCTGGTATGAAGAGATACTTGGTATGCAGGGTATCGACAATGGACCCTGGAACCACCTCTCGTGAGATTATGAGGTTTCGATGCCGGGGGTGGGGCCATTATCTCTCCCGCGCTGCTGCTTCAGGTTTCCTCTTGGGACACACGACCTTTCTTGATTCGGTAGGTGAGATACATGTCGTGTGGATCTCACGAAATTGAATGATGCTGGTTCCCAATACGATTTTTGTATCGGTTTCCAGCGCAATCTTTATAGTCCTGTCAGGCCGCCGCCCTCGAGCTTCCAACTTCTCATTATGTCAATGGTTCACCTGGTGCGACTTTTTTGGCGAAGTGGACCCGGGTCCCCTTTTCATTTAAGAGGTAACTTTGTTGAGCGTGACCAAGGTCCGAATGCAGTTGCCATCAAAGCATTGCAGAGGCTTAGTAAAGTGAGAGACATTGCAAGGTGAGAGAACTTTTACGCACCGATCTGTTCTTGCTCATAGAGTTCTCCGCTTGAACCATTGCATCACACTCCCACTTTTGCTCCACTTTGCGGTGATGGAACTCAGACTTCTCCCCAACAAGATCAAGAGTGATAGTGAGTTGTTGAGACTTCGGAAGATGATGGGTTGGACAAGCGATTACTTCAACAACTCAATCTGTTGCAGAAAGCTCCCATTCAAGGAGGGATGCAGCGAGATCGTCTTCTTTTCGGCGTACGCGATGGTGGGGCTTGTACCCCCATTCTCCAACTTCTTCCTTATGCTGCTGGAGTCATATGGACTCGAACTTCGTCACCTCAGCCCCCACTCAATCTTGCTGGTGGCGATCTATGTACACTTCTGCGAGATGTGGGTGGGTGTGCTGCCCTACATTTCACTGTTCCGGAGCTTCTTCATGCTCTGAGCAACTGGCAAAGGTAACCAGTTGATCGGCTCCTACTACTTTGTGAGGCGCAACCCCCCCCCTTTTCGTACATCAAGTCTTTTGCTTCCAGGAAGTCGGAAACCTGGAAGAAAGAGTGGATTGTGGTCCAAGTGGATCTGCACAACAGGCTTGAACTGTCGGAGGGGTTTCCTACAACTGATTCAGACTCTTGGGAAGAGCTCCTAGAGCTGACGAAAGAATTCAAGCCGGTGCTGACGGGGGTCCGGAACTTGGTTGAAGGGGGAGTAACCTCTATGATGGTCCTTGCCAACTTCTTGACCAATCGCTAGGCTCCACTCAAGAACTGGGAGTTCCCGTCTTGGAATTTCATTGGCGAAATGGACAACAATCAGATTGAAGTTGGCCGAGGGACCAATCTGGATGAAAAATCTCTAAAGTTCTAGTTGTAGAAACTTTTCAGTGGAACTTTTCACAGAGATGATAACACACCTCCAGCAGAATTCCTACCTCTGAACGTGGTTCCAGATTTTAGTAGAGATCTGCAGAAGGGAATGTCACTTCTGGATGATACAGACATTGCAGTGAGGCAGAGGAGCACACAACCTGATGGGATTGTGCTTCCCGGAGCTTCAACCACCTATCCACATGGGGGGTCTGACTCTGCAACTATTAGTGGGAAGGGCAAAGCTCCATCAGAATCAAAACAGAAGAAGTATGACTCAAGTTGAGGCAAAGGCAAGGAGCCCGTCAATGCCACTATTCAGAAGAGGAGGTTGACGTGAACCGATGGCAATTCTGTCAAAGCAGCTCCAACGCAAGCAGTGCCACTACCTCGACCGACCGTCGAATCAGTGTTGGTTGTGCCTCCAGCGACGACAACCCCAGGTCTGAAACTCAGGGAAAGCTCCGATCCCGAGAATTTATCTTCGGTCCTAGTGCCATCGATGGGCGCTGGGTCCGGTAATTCTTCAACTCCGGCTCCAGGACCATCAGCGGATTCCGGGTCCGGAGTGTCTTCTCAGACGATGGAGATTCCAGCAGAGGCAGTGCCGGTGGCTGCCACGACTCCTGGGATGAAGTCCGGAGCCTTTGCCTCACCGACGCAGTGGGTTCTGACTTCGATCGCCCAAGAAAGAAGTTTCATGCTGACTGGAGCGACAACATCCCCAGGTAATGATCAACACTTAAACCTATGTTTCCTTTTTGTTCTTCACTTTTTCTTGAATTATCTCTTCCTCTGTTTCTAGAGTATCGAGAGGAGGAGCTACTGCTCCAGCACCTGCCAGCGCCACGGCCATAGAGACCACACTGACTAGAGCCTTCGCTGTTGATACAACTTCTCCTATGGTCGCGGCGAATGACATGGTAGCTCTGGTGCCACCTTTCATCGATATGACATCGGTGCTAGTGGGCGAAGAAGTCTTGGTTGCACCGGACCACATGGAAGAAGCACCAGAGCAAGCTTCACCTGCCCTGGAGCCAGCAACGGAGGTACCAACATCAGTGCCAGAGGTTTTGGTAGCTGCAGTGGAAGTCCCAGCGCCAGCTCCGGAGGTAACGACACCACTGGCTAATGTTGATATGCCAGAGATGGCTATGCCTGCGCTGTTGCTTGAAGATCCAACTACAGCACCTTCTTCGTCAGCGTCGGAGGTCGATGAGCTCCTGGAACTCAGCGCTGCAGACGTCAAGTTGTTGGAGTCCATGCTTGTGCCATGAGCTCCGACAACTATTCCAGAACAGGGGGGAACAAGAGGAGGAACCTAAGGTAGGTCCCGAGCCGATCCCACTGGCCATGTCGATCGACATTTCCTGCTCGAGCCTCCGCCAAGTTTAGCTCGCCTTCGACTACGAGCGCAAGGCCCTGGAGGAGGAGCGTGACACCCTGAGGCGCTGGCGCAAGCTGCTCTACTTCAAAATGAAGTTGATGTAGTCTCGGCTAGCAAACTAAAGAGAGTGGCTTGAGGTTGAGAAAGCTCAGCAGACGCGTTTTAATAACGCGCTTGATGAAAGAGAGGCTACTATAAAATCCCTCAATGACTAGACCTGAGAGATCTACGAGCATGCCAAGAAGGTCAATGAACTGGCAGATAGTCACTCGGAAATCTCAACACTATGAGGGAACAACTCCTCAAGCGTCGGGATGAGCTATATAATAAGTAGGATGAGCTCCAGAGGAGAGAAGATGAAATCTCTCAGAAGTTAGAACGTGGTGAATAGGACTTGACTGACCGCGTTGAGAAATTAAAGTCCTACCGCAAAAAAGAAAAGCACCAAGTATGGCTGGCAGGAGAAGGAGTTAGCAAGAGGGAGAGTGTTGTATCTGCCAGGGAGAACAAGGTGAAGGCAAAGGAGAGGGACCTTGAGGAGAGGCGAGACCGCTTCATTCTCTGGGAGAAGCAAATCGCCGACCAAGAGAGGCAGCTGGCTGAATGGATCCAACAACATGCAAAAGAGGTCGAGCGATTCTCAAAGGAGAGTTCTGCGAAGCTATCATCCGCAAGAAAGTCACTGGAGGAGCTCTGGGGTACACGAGCAATAGAGTCCCAGCAGGTCTGGGACTTCCTTGGGCAAGCAGAAGACGCTCTAATGCCTTTGGATTTAGTCCTGTCTGACCGAATGATCCAGAGCTAGAGATGGACAAGGCCTTGGTGGCGCTCAACTCCACCGGACCTAAGCTGGATGTGCTGGGAGAAGTGATCGTCGACTAGCTCGAGACTGAGGGAAAGTCCCTGGACAGGAATGTCGCATAATATGTGCTGACATGCTTCTGAAGCTGGGATCCCTCTATGTCTTTAGCTTCGGTGGTTGACAGACCCATCGCCGAGGAGAAGAAGCTGCCAAGGCAAGCTTCCAAGAAGTAGCCCAAAAAGTTGATTCAAACTTCCAGTGGAACTCCAGTAGCTAAGATCTTTCCCTTTTGTACCTTCATCTTTTAAATCTCCAAATTTTGAATGAATGAAATCCTTTCAAATTTAATTTTTTTCTTCAATGTATCATTGCCTTTATCTTGTTGGCCCTTTGGTAGATGCGCTCAATTGATTGAGGACATCTACCATAAGGAATTTGGCAATGTCTTGAATGTTTGATTGCTCTGAGCTCGTATCTACTGTGATAGCTCCGAGGTCCGAGTCTTGCATCCAAAATCTCCAAGGACCCTTTGCCACATTGTTGACGTTGACGGCGACCCCCTTGGAGTTGTCGGAGCTTAGGTTCTTCGACGACCCCCTCTATCAACGTATAAAACGTCGACAGCGGGCCCACTCAGTGTTGTCAGAGCTTGTTGCTTCGATAGCGCCCACTATCAATGTATAAAACGTCGACGATGAGCCCCCTTGATGTTGTCAAAGCTTGTTGCTTCAACGGCGCCCACTATCAACGTATAAAACATTGACGGCGGCCGCCCTGGGTGTTGTCAGAGCTTGTTGCTTCGACGACACCCACTATCAACATATAAAACGTCGACAAAGGGCCTCCTGGGTGATGCTGAAGCTTGGTGATCTGGTGGCACCCACCATCGTAGAAAATTATTCTTTCTTCCTGCACATGAGAGACAAGAAAAGCAGTAAAATTGGTTCTCTTGCCTATCGCTTATTTGCGGCTTATTATCTTTCCTTGAATTTTAATCCTAACAAACTCATTGTGATAACATAAGTATACTGATTAAAATTCTTTAGGACGTACGCTTTCTGGACTTGCCTTACTAAGACCCACCAGAATAGGTAGAGTGGCGTACTTAGGGTGTTGGACCAGGCTAAGTCGATAGCGCAATCTAGACCTGTCATTGGCATTGGTTTTCAGGCGAGTAGGCCATCCAGCAATACTAAGAGCTACTAGAAGATTACCAATAAAACTTATATATCACATGAATATCTAGAACTAACTTTCAAGTGGATTGCACAACATTGCTATTGACAAGAAGGTAAAAGATGGTAAAATAGCACGCGCAAAGTAAATGCACGTAGAATATGTTTTCGTATAAATGTATTTCATTATAGGTTCGAATAACAATGGAAGGCAAGGACACACCTAAAGTACAGGACCAAGTTAAGTGTGCTATTCATCTTGGACCAACCCGACTCTATTCATAGACTCTATAAGATACATTTTATACAAATAAAAACTCACCTCCGTGTAACTAAGTATAGAACTTATGAAGGTGCTCAATATTCCAGAGGTTGGGAAGTGGTATCCCATCCTCTGTTGCCAAGCGAACGCATCCGGGGCGGGAAACTTTGATATCTCAGAAGGGACCTTCCCAGCTGGGGGGAAGTTTGTTCATCCCTTCTTGAGTGAGTATCCGTGGCAGCACCAGATCGCCTTCTTCCAACTGCCGGTTGCGCACATGCCTTTGATGATAGCGCTAGAGCACCTGGTGGTATTGCGTGTTTCGGACAGCTGCTTGGCATCTTGCCTCGTCGACGAGGTATAAGCCTTCATGTCGGAGCTGGTCCTGCGTGGCTTTGTCATAGGTCCAAACTCGAAGAGACCCCATGAAAACTTTCGGATGAATGACATCTTCGACTCTGTACACCATGAAGAAGGGTGTTTCTCCTGTTGTCTGGCTGGGTGTTGTCTGGCTCGCCCACAATGCAGACAAAAGCTCTTCTATACAGTTGTCATCATGCTCCTTCAAGCGCTCATAAGTGCGCATCTTGAGTCCCTTGAGTATTTCTGCGTTTTCTCTTTCAGCTTTGCTATTGCTTGCTGGATGAGCTACTGATGCGTAGTTTACTGTTATTTCGAGGTCTTCGCAATACTCTTGGAGTGCTGCACTTGTGAATTGGGTTCCATTGTCAGTGATGACTCTGTTCGGAACTCCAAATCTGTAGACAATGGGCTTTAAGAACTTGATGGCAGATTGCTTGTTGATTGTCACAACTGGAGTAGCTTCTAGCCACTTTGTGAACTTGTCGATGACGACGTATAAGAATTGATACCCTCTGACGACTTTTAGGAAAGGTCCCAAAATATCCATCCCCCACACAGTGAATGACCATGAGGGAGGAATCATTTGTAGTGACTGGGCCAGTGTATGAATTTGTTTTGCGTGGAACTGGCACGCTTTGCATCTCTTGACCACCTCGACTGCATCCTGTTGTGTTGTAGGCTACTAAAAACCATGCCGAAAGGCCTTACTGACCAGCGTGCGGGATGATGCGTGGTTCCCACACTCTCGTCCATGGATCTCGGCGAGAAGTCCGCAACCCTCTTCCCAGAGGAATCATTTGTAGTGACTGTGCCTGTGTATGAATTTGTTTTGCGTGGAACCGGCATGCTTCGCATCTCTTGACCACCTCGATTGCATCCTGTTGTGTTGTAGGCTACTAAAAACCATGCCGGAAGGCCTTACCGACCAGCGTGCGGGATGATGCGTGGTTCCCACACTCTCCTCCATGGATGTCGGCGAGAAGTTCGCAACCCTCTTCCTGGAAAATTCATCGCATTAGAATGTCGTTGGCACCATGTCGATAGAGATCCCCTTCTACCAACGTGTATCTTTTAGCCAATCTGACAATTCGCTCAGCGGATACACCATCTTCAGGAAAGATGTTGTCTTTCAAGTATTCCTGGACCTCTGAGATCCATGCATCGGGACTGACTTGAGCTTCTTGATCATGCGCGCTTGGTTGCTAGGAGCTTCCTATAGCGCCTACGATCCTTAATGGACGCCATGGTAACAGGGCCACTGGGATCGTCAGCTTCGGGGTGCTAGTCTCGCTCCCATCACTCAGTTCGGCAGGTTGAGTGACAGGTGCTGGTAGTCTCCTTAAAAAAACCTGTTGGGTGCCTGAGACTCGGTTGAAGCTTTCGTCGAGATGATTGTCAGCTTCAGTGTTGTTGAGACGCTGGACATGGCAGAGGTCCAAGACCTGGAAATCTTTCTGCAACTTTTGGACTTCAAGCAAATATGCAACAAGCTGAGGGTTATTGCAACTACATTCACCTTTGACTTGTTTGATGATGAGTTGTGAATCTCCCTTCACGAGCAGCTGCCGGACACCATATGATAGTGCCACCTTGAGTCTAAAGATGAGATCTTCATATTCTACCATGTTGTTAGTCACCTTGAAGTCGAGGCGCACCATGTACTTGACTTTCTCCCTGGTCGGAGCAAGGAGAAGAATTACAGCCCGACCCCCTTCTTCTGCACAGAGCCATCAAAGTAGAGAGTCCAGTGAGGCTCAGTAAAGACTGAAACCTTAGGTTCTGGCTTCTGCTCGTTGAGCCCCCCCAGACTTGATGGAGAAGGTGTCCACTCCGCTATGAAGTCAGCCAGCGCCTGACTCTTGATTGCATGTCGAGGCGGGGATTCAAGATCAAATTCTGCCAGCTCTGCAGCCCACTTGGCGATATTTCCCGTTGAATTGGGATTATACAATATAGCACACAGTGGATAAGATATTCTTACCACTGATATCTTGTGGGCCTGGAAGTAATGTCGTAGCTATTGAAGTCAGTTATATACCAATTTCACCAGTCAATATAACTCAATTATCTGAAGAAAATATCATGTATTGCACACATCACCTTTCTATTTAACCTATTTCCACTTGTACTTCGAGAAATTGGTGCATGCAGATATTTTATACAGAATTGGAGTGAAACAAGGGGATGGACCCCATAAAATATCATCCCAGCCAATCAAGCGCCGACATGTGGTACCACATGGATCAAATGGCCCACAAACAGAAGTATCTGAGGCCATCCAACGGTGTAGCACCTATATCAAGGGATGGGACCCACCTGGCAGTGACTTGGAGAAAGCACACGCAAAATGGTGCAAAGACCAGGTCGGTCGACCCCCCTAGTCGGTCAACCTGGTCCTGG
This sequence comes from Tuctoria greenei, assembly GCA_036927565.1. Lineage (NCBI taxonomy): Eukaryota > Viridiplantae > Streptophyta > Magnoliopsida > Poales > Poaceae > Tuctoria > Tuctoria greenei. Next base: position 111,924,256 of record JAYESD010000012.1, on the reverse strand, counting down.
CGCCAAACTCGGTCAAGTTCCACGTATTGGCTCCTCCCGGATTGAAGAAGTCAATGGTGACTGATTCGTGCGCTTTTGGTGGCGGGAACTGACCCTTCTCCACCTATAGATAGGACCCCTCACTTCAAAACACACCACTTGAGCATCATTCCATTGTATACACTAGTTCTCTTAGTCCTTAGTGGAGTTAGGCTATAGAGAGGAGAACCTCTAGTCCCAAGTCCAAGTTGGGAAAGGTATGGCTCATGTATCTTTTCTTATATTGTGACTTTATGCATAATAAAGATATTATCTTTAGTCTTCTTTTATTCATATACTTGGATGAACCGTTTCTTGTTTGATTGTGGATTCCATGTATGTGGTAGGAGTAGTCTTTATGATTATGCCATATCACTCTTAATCTATCATCATAAACACCACAAACCCCCACTATAGTCTAATTAGTTATGATATGATCATTTTAATATGAATAACTTATGCTATGTATCAACATTGTTTTAACGGTGATTTCGTTCATTGCCTTAGGATGGCTTGTGCCAAGGCTCCTAAGGTGTTTACTTAATATGCTAGCATGGTGCTAGAGTAGTTAAGTAGCGTTGGATGTCTCGTAGACCCACAGATTGAAGAAGTAGGCAGTAGGTGGTGACAACCCTATCTATCCTTTGTAATCCTCCATGTTCGGCTATACCACAAGCTCTTAGCAGGAGTCATCCTAGTACTGCTAGGGGTAAACCCGAACCCGATTTGTTTAAAAACTTAGCATAAGTATTCACCATTGACATGCTCATTAGTATTTATCCTAGGCTATGTATATGAATATTAGAAGCATTGTAGGGGCAACTGCCTAACTCTTAGTCGAATCTCCATTAGGACTCATCTACCCTTTAGAATAGATGCTTAGGTGTGTGTCATACTTCCCATGTATTATCAACTTACCTCTGTCTTTATAATTGATTAGTATCCCATAGCCTGATCACAAGAGTAGTGTTTACTTTACTACATTGACTTCCTTTGGGATAAATATAATACCCTTGGGAATACTATTGGGTGAAATGCTACATGACAGTTTCTGTGCACTTGCGTCATCTCTTACTAGAGATGATCTGTGACGTTAGTAGCCATCAACAGTAGCTTTCTTGAGGCAATAAGGTCTGCGTACAACAGCTTATGCACCTCAATGTATCGAGTCTTGTCGTCATGAAGTATTTCACTGATGAAGTACACTAGCCGCTGGACAGTTCGGACCCTCCCAGAGGGGTCCAAAGTTTCTTCTTCATCAACCCGAACCCTCTCGAAGGGGTCCGAATCTTCTTCTTGAGCAGTAGACACCCCCTCGGATGAGAGAGGTTGATCCACAAGCATCTTTCCTTTAGGATCCGTGCTTGGGGCATGGGAACAAGATACGCCTTCAGGTAGCTTTGGACCCTCTCGGATGGGTTTGAGCTCTTGAGTTGAAGATGTTTCTGGTCTTTCCACAACCAAGACCATACTGACAACCTTCGTAGTTGCAACAGTGTAAAGCAGAAGAGGCTCACCAGGTTCTGGAGATACCATGATTGGTAGTGTGGTGAGGAGCTGCTTGAGCTCTTGGAATGCCTTCTCTGATTCTTTAGACCAATGGAATGATTCAGATTTCCTCAATAGCTTGAAGAAGGGAAGCGCCCGCTCTGCCAGCCTTGAGATAAACCTGCTAAGTGAAGCTAGACACTCAGTAAGCTTCTGGACGTCCTTGATGCGGATTGTAGGCCACATCATTTTGATGGCTTTTATCTTGGCCGAATTCGCTTCAATTCCTTAGTGGGTCACGAAGAAACCAATAAGCTTTCCGGAGTTAACCCCGAAGACACACTTGTCAGGGTTAAGCTTCGTGCGCATCAAGCGCAACTTGTCAAAGATGGATTGAAGGTTGTCGATTAGTGAGTCTTTGTTCTTCACTTTGACAATGATTTCATTGACGTATACTTCCACTAGGTTCCGAATGAGCTCCCCAAAGGTTTTGTGCATAGCTTGCACAAAGGTGGAGAGTGCATTTTTGAGAGCATAAGGCATTGTTGTGTAACAGTATAGACCGTCTACCATAATAAAAGCAGTGCGCTCTTCATCTTCTTTAGATATTGGAATTTGATGAAAACCAGAATATGCGTCTAAGAAACATAAAACCTCACAGTCAGAGGTAGAGTCCACTATCTGATCTATTATTGGTAGTGGAAAGGGGTCTTTTGTACATGCTTTATTCAAAGTGGTCTAGTCGATGCACATTCGAAGCTTCCCGCTGGCCTTTGGCAGGACGACCGGGTTTGCCAGCCATTGTGGATGATGTACCTCCCGGATAAATCCAGCATTAAGCAACTTCTTAACTTCTTCTCAGATGAAGTTTTGCCGCTCAACAGATTGCTTCCGGGGCTTCTGTTGTATAGGTCGTGCGTTGGGGTAGATCTTCAGATGGTGCTCGATCACCTCTTTGGGGATCCCATGCATTTGTGATGGTTGCCATGCAAACACATCGACATTTGCCTGGAGGAAAGTGACGAGCGCGAGTTCCTATTTGTCACTTAAACCTCTCGATATACGGGTGGTCTGAGTGGCATCAAAACATATTTGGACGACTTTGACGAGAATGTCGATGTCGCTGCTTGGCTGCACACAAGGTGCAGAGTTGAGCTGCGCTGGCACGAGCTCAGAGGTTGCTGAGCAGATTGCTCCTGGCCGGATTCAACTTCTTGTGCTGCTGCAAGTGCATCAAGCTTTTCCAGCTGAAAGTGCATCTAGGACTCCCTTGTGGGTTTTGGATGATTTATGACAAGCAATTGGGATCCTAATCCTTTTGTTGAGATAAATGCAGGAAAATGATGAAAAATGAGTAAAATGCCAAAAAGAGGGAAATTAAGAAGGAGAATGAATTTGAGCTCAAGAAGAAGAAATTAGTAGATTAGTATGTATGGAGTGTGTTAAGGAAACACACCCAAGAGCTCAATCTCACTTTATCACACACACACAATGCACAAAACCATACAGGACCGGACTAGTCCGATATCAACCGGACTAGTCCGATATCACATTCTGCACAAGATCGGACAAGTCCGATCCCCTCCGGACTAGTCCGATATCTTTCTGTTCCACTTCGGACTAGTCCTCCCCAGTGCGGACTAGTCCTCAACACAATGCACAAGTCACTAGATCGGACAAGTCCGGTCACTACCGGACTAGTCCGATTCCCCTTCTGATCCACTTCGGACAAGTCCGGTGCCTACACGGACTAGTCCGATTTACACTCTGTTCTAAATCGGACAAGTCCTCCAAGTGCGGACTTGTCGTTCAAAACACTTAGGGTTTCACAGGTCCGGACAAGTCCGATGTCGACCGGACAAGTCCGAAGATTTCCAGCAACGAAATCGGACAAGTCCGTTTTTCAATCGGACTAGTCCGATATTCCTGGACACTTAGGGTTTGCTTCACACAGCACACCGGACTAGTCCGGTCTCCACCACGGACTAGTCCGATCTTTCTAAACCCTAACGGTAATTTCTAGAAACCCCATATAAATAGAGGTGGATGGCCCACTTTTAACCTCTCTCGAACCCTAGCGCCGTCACACCTCCCAAGAGACTCAAAAACCATCTCTCTCCACAAAGTTGAGTGCAAAAATTGATCAATCCTTTGAAGATCACTTGTAGATCATTGGAGAGGCACTTTGCACACGATTGAGCTCTTGGTTTGAATCTCTAACACACTCTTGCATCTCAATTTGTATATTTCGAAGTGTGTTATTGGTGGTTTTGAAACTTGTAATCAAGGGAGCTCTCAACTTGTGAGATCGCCCCTTCAACTTGGTGATTTACCCCTGTGTGATTAGTGGAAGAGGATTGGCCTTCGTGGCGATCCGACGAGGGAAGGGTTGGTAAAGACCCGGTCCTTTTGTGGGCTCCTCAACGTGGACGTAGGCTGCCTTCGTGGTAACCGAACCACGGGATAAATCTTGTGTCTTGTTCGTTTGTGTTCATCATTCTAGTTGATCAACATTATCTAGGGTTTGATTCATTTTGTTGAATTGAAGTTAAATAGTGAACAAGAATCATACTTGCAATAAAACTTAACATACAACTATTGAACTGTCATTATAGTTTATATTTCCGCTGCAAACGACAACGAAACAATCAAATTGACCTAACTTGATCAACCTAGCCCGTGAAATCCGGACTAGTCCGCACTTTACCGGACTAGTCCGATATATCTGGATTTAACCTTTTTGTTGAAGTGCTACAGGAACCGAAAAATTCAAGAAGGCCTATTCACCCCCCCCTCTAGGCCTACATTCAATTGGTATCAGAGCGGGTTCTTCAAGAAAGAGTGCAACCACTCGAAGAGATCATGTCGGACATGAAGGAAGTCCAGAAAATCAACACCCAGGAAGAAATGAACAATGACAAGCACCAAAAGCTAGAAAGGTATCTCGAAGCCATCCAAGACTTCGATGATGATGATGAGGAGACATTGGAGCTGAAAGCACTGCTCCGAAAGAAAGCACTTTCCAAAGGGAAAGCTAAAGTTGAAGAAAAGAAGAAGGGGAGTAGTCACACCGACTACTACTGATATCCTTTTAATTATGACCGTTTAAATTCTAACAGCAGTCATTATCTATCTATCCCTCTCGGGAAAGCCCCACACTTCGATGGGAGTGATTACTCCATGTGGAGGCAAAACATGAAGATGCACTTGATTTCCCTTAACCCAAGTTTATGGCATATTGTGTGCACAGGAATAAACATCCCTGATGACGATGAAGAACTCACGCCAAGTCAAGAGCAAGCCATCCACAGGAATGCCCAAGCCGCAGCCGTTATCACCTCATCTCTAAGTAGAGATGAATTCACAAAGGTGGACGGATTGGAAATTGCCAAAGAAATCTGGGACACGCTACAGACAGCACATGAAGGTGACCGGCATGTGCGGGAGGCAAAGATTGAAATGATTGAAGGCGAACTAGGAAGGTTCGCGATTGAGGAAGATGAATCCCCCCAGGACATGTACAACAGACTAAAGACTCTTGTGAACAAGGTTCGATCGTATGGTAGCAAAAAGTGGAATGACCACGAGGTTGTGAAGCTCATCCTTAGAGCCTTTATGCCTCGCAACGTCACACTCTGTTCTATGATCCGAGAAAGTCCTGGATACAAGAAAATGACTCCGGATGAACTGCTCGGCAAAATCATCAACTTTGAGATGATGGAGAAGCAAGCCAAGCATGTCAAAGAAATAGCTGACCTCACATCGGCCAAGAAGAAGGGAGTTGCCTTAAAATCCACACTCAAACCTCTATCCAAAGAAGCAAAAGAAGCTCAGTTTGAGGAGGACAGCGATGATGAAAGCAGCGAGCTGGACGAAGAAGATATGATTCTGTTCATGAAGAAATTCAAAAGAATTATGAAGAAAAGACAAGGAGCAAAATCAAGTGAAGGAAGATACAAGGAGAAGACAAAACCGAAGATGAGGCGGGCATGCTATAATTGTGGTGAGTACAATCACTTCATAGTTGATTGCCCATATGAGGACAACAAGAAGAAGAGTAAAGAATCCAAGCCTCAACCGAAAAAGTTCTTCAAGAAGAAGAAACAAGCTGAACAAGCACACATCGGAAAGGAGTGGGACTCAAACGATGAGTCCTCATCGTCCGATGAAGAAGAAATGGCTAGCATAGCCATTGAAAGCATGCCCAAGAAACTCACACTCTTCCCCACGCTCGGTGCAAAGAAGGCAAATGGAACTTGCCTCATGGCTAAGGAAGGTAAACGCAAGGTAAACATCAAAACTCCTTCCTTGCATTCTTACTCAAGTGATGATGATCTAGATAGTGATGATGAAGACATGCTAATTGGTTTAGATAGAAAAACTGCTGCAAAAATGAAATTCTTGCTTAACCAACTTGTGGAGAAGGAAGAGCTGATTGATCGTCAAGAAGACATGATTATCTCCCAAAAGGAGAAGCATGTCGAACTTGACAATCTTCTAGTTCTTGAAAAGGAGAAAAATCACACACTAGAGCTTGAGCTAGCTTCAAGCAAGAAAACTTGCTTGGAGTTAACCAACTCAAATGTTGCAATCAAGAATCAACTTGACGACCAAATCAAGGTCAACAAGATCCTTGAAGTGCAGGTTGAGTCACTCAAGCTTAGTGAACCTTCCTCCTCTTTAACCCTACCTTCTCAACCCACTTTAACTAATATCGCTCATGTTTGCAAATGTGATAAAACCAACATCAGGTTGAAGGAAAACCCTACCTCCACGAAGGACAAAAATCCCACCCAATGTGTAATATTTGACAAGGAGAGGATCAACTATGCACGTAGTGCATATTTGGTCCAAAGACCTCCAAATGTCAAGTATGGCATTGGTTACTCTTGTGATGGAAAGCAAAAAGCTGGAAATCATAAGAATAACAAGGGAAGGATCACCTTTGTGAAGGGAGGACCCTCACAACCTGGTAACTCGAAAACTAAAAATCTGAACTCTCATGAAAATCGGACTAGTCCGGTTGTGGTCCGGACAAGTCCGGTCATCCGGACAAGTCCGGTCACACAGACTAGTCCGACCCATAATCAACAGCAACTTCTGTTTAAAACATTTGATGCATCCTATGTTTTAATGAAAAATAATGTTGGTAAAGTGTATGCTTATTATGCTGGGCCACGCCATGGGAACACAAAATCCCATGTGTGGGTGCCCAAATGTATTGTCACTAACCTCCAAGGACCCAAGCAAGCTTGGGTACCTAAAACCAAGGCGTAATTTGTTTTTGCAGGCCTACTCCTCCGGTGGATCCAAATGGGTGCTAGACAGTGGATGCACCAACCACATGACCGGAGAAAGGAGGATGTTTGTGGAGTATGAAGTGAACCAGGACCCAAACGAAGGCATCTACTTTGGGGATAACAGTCAAGGAAGGGTCCTCGGTACCGGTAAAATTGCAATATCCTCTGAACATACTCTTTCGCACGTTTTACACGTTGAATCTTTAGATTATAACCTGCTGTCCATATCTCAGTTATGTGACAAAGGTTATAATTGCCTGTTTACTAACGAGGGTGTGACCGTCTCAAGGAGAAGTGATGGTTCCATTGCATTCAAGGGTATGTTAAAGGGAAAGCTTTATCTTGTTGACTTCAACAAGGATAAAGCCGAACTCGACACATGCTTGATTGCAAAAACCAACATGGGTTGGCTGTGGCATAGACGGCTAGCACATGTTGGTATGAGGAACCTTCAAAAACTCCTCAAGGGCGATCACATCCGAGGTTTGAAAGATGTTGTGTTTGAGAAAGACAGGCCTTGTAGCGCGTGCCAAGCAGGAAAGCAAGTTGGAGCACAACATCCCGCAAAGAACATCATGACCACGACAAGACCGCTCGAACTACTTCATATGGACCTCTTCGGTCCAATTGCTTACATAAGCATAGGCGGTAACAAATACAGTTTAGTCATTATTGATGATTTTTCCCGCTTCACTTGGGTGTTCTGTTTGCATGACAAGTCAGAAACACAAGGAACACTCAAGAAATTCTTCAAGCGAGCGCAAAACGAGTTCTCACTATCAATCAAGAGTATTCGGAGCGACAATGGCACGGAGTTCAAAAACATACAAGTGGAGGAGTACCTTGATGAGGAAGGAATCAAGCACGAATTCTCAGCGCCATACTCTCCACAACAAAACGGAGTTGCCGAAAGGAAGAATCGAACGCTCATAGAGATGGCAAGAACAATGCTCGATGAATACAAGACTTCGGATCGATTTTGGGCGGAAGCAATCAACACCGCCTGCCATGCCACAAATCGACTCTATCTTCATCGACTACTAAAGAAGACCCCCTATGAGCTACTCACCGGTAACAAACCGAACATTTCATATTTTCGAGTTTTCGGTTCTCCTTGCTATATTTTGAACAAGAAGCCCAGGACCTCAAAGTTCACTTCGAAGTCCGATGAAGGTTTCTTGCTTGGTTATGATTCGAACACTTACGCCTATCGTGTTTTCAACAAGGCCTCCGGACTTGTTGAAGTGGCACGTGACGTAGTGTTCGATGAAACTAATGGCTCCCAAAAGGAGCAAGTTGATCAATGTGAATTAGGTAATGAGGAAGCCCCCTATCAAGCAATCAAGAGGATGGCCCTAGGCGAAGTACGACCACAAGAGTCATCGACACAAATACAAGAGGAAAGTGAACCACAAGAGGAGATCAACAATCAAGGGGTAGCCTCGATACAAGATCAATCACAAGAATATGAACATGATCAACAAATCATTGAGGACAACAACTCAGGGGGAGAAGAAGATGATCACCAACATACGACCCCCCAAGTGCCACACCCAAGAGTACACCAATGCATTCAAAGGGATCATCCAATCGACAACATCATCGGCGACATCCAAAAAGGAGTAACCACTAGATCTCGTATAGCAAATTTTTGTGAACATTACTCGTTTGTCTCCTTTTTGGAACCCCGCAGGACTGAGGATGCATTAAAGGATCCGGACTGGGTGGTGGCAATGCAAGAAGAGTTGAACAATTTCAAGAGAAACGAGGTTTGGGAACTTGTGGAAAGACCCAATGCAAACATAGTCGGCACAAAGTGGGTGTTCCGCAACAAACAAGATGAACACAGGGTGGTGACAAGAAACAAGGCACGACTTGTGGCCAAAGGTTACTCACAAGTCGAAGGTTTGGATTTTGATGAGACCTTTGCTCCAGTAGCTAGGCTTGAATCAATTAGAATATTACTTGCATATGCTACTCACCATGATTTCAAGCTGTACCAAATGGACGTAAAAAGCGCCTTCCTCAACGGACCGATCAAGGAAGAGGTGTACGTGGAGCAACCACCCGGATTTGAAGACGAAGAGTTCCCCGACCACGTGTATAAACTGCGTAAGGCTCTCTATGGCCTCAAACAAGCTCCTAGAGCTTGGTATGAGTGTCTTAGAGATTTTTTAATTGATAATGGCTTTCAAATTGGCAAAGTAGATTATACACTATTCAAGAAAAATCTGAATAATGATCTTTTCATTTGCCAAATCTATGTTGATGATATAATTTTTGGATCAACTAATCAATCTTTCTGTGAAGAGTTTAGTAAAATTATGACAGACAGATTTGAAATGTCAATGATGGGAGAATTGAAGTACTTCTTGGGATTCCAAGTGCGGCAACAAAGGGAAGGAACATTCATAAGCCAAACCAAGTACACACAGGACATCCTCAAGAAGTTTGGCATGGACAAGGCAAAGCCCATTAAGACTCCCATGGCAACGAATGGTCACTTGGATCTCAATGAAGATGGACCGAGCGTCGACCAAAAGGTATATCACTCTATGATTGGATCTTTACTTTACTTATGTGCATCTAGGCCAGACATTATGTTGAGTGTATGTTTGTGTGCAAGATTTCAAGCCAACCCTAAGGAATGTCATTTGACAGCCGTAAAGAGAATCCTAAGATATTTAGTTCATACACCCAACCTTGGTCTTTGGTACCCAAAAGGTTCAAAATTCAATCTCATTGGGTATTCCGATGCAGATTATGCCGGGTGCAAAGTTGATAGAAAAAGCACCTCTGGCACTTGCCAATTCCTAGGAAGATCCTTAGTTTCTTGGTCATCCAAGAAACAGAATTCCATTGCATTATCCACAGCCGAAGCGGAGTATGTTGCAGCCGGGAGTTGTTGTGCACAACTCCTTTGGATGCGACAAACTCTAAGGGATTACGGTTACAATATGAACCGTATTCCTCTTCTTTGCGACAATGAGAGTGCCATTAAAATAGCCCACAATCCAGTTGAGCACTCTAGAACTAAACACATTGACATAAGACACCATTTCTTGAGAGACCATTCCATGAAAGGAGACATATCCATCTCTCATGTCAACACCCAAAAACAATTGGCCGACATATTTACCAAGCCACTTGATGAAAAACGTTTTTGCGAACTCCGAAATGAGCTAAACATCCTTGATTCTCGGAGTGTGGCTTGAAAAGTTGCATACCTGTATGATTGCTTCAAAATATTGATTGAATTGTGAAAATTTTTCCTCCCCATTTTTCTCTCGAAAAACTATGTCAATTATTAGATCTTGATGAATTTTTGATCATAGTATGGTTGTTGTTTGCTTACTGATCAAATTCATCAGGATTATTTGAATTGTTTTGCCTCTCTACCCTCAAATTATTGGACCTTCAAATATATATGAATGGGCTATGCATTCTCTCCTGGTGACCACGGACAAGTCCGTGGTTACCCGGACTAGTCCGCCCTTGCAGACTAGTCCGCCGTGTGCCGGTTAGGCCGGACTAGTCCGACAGACCACGGACTAGTCCGATTTAGGTCTCTGGAGGACTTCGGACTAGTCCGGTCATGTCCGGACTTGTCCGATTTTTCGTGTCCTTAACCCTAGCCGCCACCAAACCCTAATCTCTTCACCCCACACTCTCCTCCAAGCTTTCTCTCTCTTGCGCTCGAGCTCCCAAGGTGAATCCGTGATTCCTCCGTCGAAAAGCCTCAAACTTGGGCGGAGATTAAGCTTGAAGACTCGGGGATTGAAGTTAGCGGACAAGTCCGGCCTCCAACCCCCACATTTTCAAGCTTCCTTGGATTTCTTGATCATGTCGAGCTCCGACAATGAAATCTCCGATTTCGAGGCCGAGTTGGACCACGAGGTGGCACCTCGGCCCTCGACGGGTCTTGGCAAGAAACGCCAAGAGAGACCCTCCGAGCCTGCTCCCTCACCTCCTCAGGTTCGGAGGAAGGTGTGTGTCAAGAAAGCCGCCTCCAAGGCTGCTCCTTCGTCAAGTTGCCCTCGCCAAGCTAAAGGAAAAGGCAAGGGGGTTGCCACAGGGCCTGTTGGGCCTCTAAAGCTACATACTCCCAGAGAAGGGGTCCGGGACCCCAATGAGGAGAGATTCAATGGCAAGGGCAGTGATGTGGCCATGAAGCTGAGAAGTGTGGATTACTATGCAAGGCCCAAGCAAGCAGCAGATGGCAGATTTTGGTCAAACTTCCATGCTGACTTCTACAAGCTTGTCTACTTGCCGATGAAGACCCCAGTGGTGCGCAGTCAATGGATTCACTGGGCCCACCTTGAGAAGAGGAAATGTGCAGCTTTTGATGAAGTGATACAAGCTGCAGAGAGACATGGGCTGAAGGATTTGCTTGCCTTCAGATATAATTGGAATGATGAAGTGATTGCACAATTCTATGCAACGTGCCACTTCTCAGGTGAAGAGGAAGAAAGTGTGACTTGGATGACTCATGGATCCAAGTATTCCATCACTCAAGAAGAGTTTGCCCGCCTGCTGCATCTTGACTCTGAGGGAGATGACTACCTCATTATCCACAACATTGGAGTCATTGAGAGGGATGGAATGCAATTCATGTATGAGCCCTCCTCCAAGTTTGTTCCCCCCTCCACAAAGAACATGAAGCCTTTCTTTGTGGTCCTCAACAGAGTCCTCAGGAAGACGATTGCTCCCAAGGATGGTGATGCAGGGAGTGTGCAAGGCTACCTCCGGACCCTGATGAAGGTCATCAGCAAGAAAAGGCAATTTGATGTTGCAGACTATATCTGGAATGATATGGTCAATATCTCGAGTACCCCCAACCGATCCTGTGGCTATGCCCCTTACTTGATGTTCATGATTGAGAAGGTCACAGGGATAGAGTTTGTGAAGGATGTGGAGCACACTCCACTGAGGCCTCAGAAGCCTCAGTCCGTGAGTGTCCAGGCTGCTCCATCGCCGGCCTCAAGCCCCGAGGTGCCGGCAAGGCAAGGAGAAGCTGCTAGGGCTACTCCTCCCTCCAGGGAAGCCCCTCAGAAAGGATCCGCCAGTGGGATCCTCAAGTACTTGGCTGCAATCTTCTCCTCCTGCAAGAAAACTGAAGTGAAGCTTCACAAGCTAAATCAAAAGAGGAAGGAGGACATGAGGTACATAAAAGCAAATGTGAAGCAGCTGAGTGAGAAGCTGGAGATCAATCCAATTGGATCTCCAGCAATTTCTGAAGATTCTGATCCAAACATCTCCGAGCTCAGCCCCTTGACCCCTTCCGAGCTTGCCTATTTTGGCATTGGGGGCTCGAGCAGCTCCGCTCCTCCTCCTACCTCTCAACCTCGTCAAGCCGAAAGCGATGAAGATGATGAAGACGACGAGAGGACTGACAGCGAAGAGTGAAGCCCTAGGATCTTCCTCTCTCTCTCTCTTTTTGGTGTCTTGATGCCAAAGGGGGAGAGATTGAGGGGGAGTCTCTAGTCTAAGCTTTAGCTGAATAGGATGCGAGGAGAGAGCTTTCTATGTTTTTATTGTGATTGTATTTGCTTAACTCTCTTTTCATATCATGTTTGGTCCTGTGATGAATTGCTCAATTAATTTGTAAGTGTGTGATGAAATCTGAGCTTTTGCTCCTGAAATGCCATATTCACTTGATATTAGCTGGTAAATGAAAAAATTCTGTTATTCTTAATGCATTCATGCTCTTAGTATGCATCCCACCATAAAGAATGCACATATGAATAATTATCTTGTTGCCTGATGCATTTTTGAGTCATATGTGCATACTTTATGAAAATCTCATTTTATACCTCATTTTGTGAAATCTCAATTGGTTGTCATCAATCACCAAAAAGGGGGAGATTGAAAGTGCATCTAGGACTCCCTTGTGGGTTTTGGATGATTTATGACAAGCAATTGGGATCCTAATCCTTTTGTTGAGATAAATGCAGGAAAATGATGAAAAATGAGTAAAATGCCAAAAAGAGGGAAATTAAGAAGGAGAATGAATTTGAGCTCAAGAAGAAGAAATTAGTAGATTAGTATGTATGGAGTGTGTTAAGGAAACACACCCAAGAGCTCAATCTCACTTTATCACACACACACAATGCACAAAACCATACAGGACCGGACTAGTCCGATATCAACCGGACTAGTCCGATATCACATTCTGCACAAGATCGGACAAGTCCGGTCCCCTCCGGACTAGTCCGATATCTTTCTGTTCCACTTCGGACTAGTCCTCCCCAGTGCGGACTAGTCCTCAACACAATGCACAAGTCACTAGATCGGACAAGTCCGGTCACTACCGGACTAGTCCGATTCCCCTTCTGATCCACTTCGGACAAGTCTGGTGCCTACACGGACTAGTCCGATTTACACTCTGTTCTAAATCGGACAAGTCCTCCAAGTGCGGACTTGTCGTTCAAAACACTTAGGGTTTCACAGGTCCGGACAAGTCCGATGTCAACCGGACAAGTCCGAAGATTTCCAGCAACGAAATCGAACAAGTCCGTTTTTCAATCGGACTAGTCCGATATTCCTGGACACTTAGGGTTTGCTTCACACAGCACACCGGACTAGTCCGGTCTCCACCACGGACTAGTCCGATCTTTCTAAACCCTAACGGTAATTTCTAGAAACCCCATATAAATAGAGGTGGATGGCCCACTTTTAACCTCTCTCGAACCCTAGCGCCGTCACACCTCCCAAGAGACTCAAAAACCATCTCTCTCCACAAAGTTGAGTGCAAAAATTGATCAATCCTTTGAAGATCACTTGTAGATCATTGGAGAGGCACTTTGCACACGATTGAGCTCTTGGTTTGAATCTCTAACACACTCTTGCATCTCAATTTGTATATTTCGAAGTGTGTTATTGGTGGTTTTGAAACTTGTAATCAAGGGAGCTCTCAACTTGTGAGATCGCCCCTTCAACTTGGTGATTTACCCCTGTGTGATTAGTGGAAGAGGATTGGCCTTCGTGGCGATCCGACGAGGGAAGGGTTGGTAAAGACCCGGTCCTTTTGTGGGCTCCTCAACGTGGACGTAGGCTGCCTTCGTGGTAACCGAACCACGGGATAAATCTTGTGTCTTGTTCGTTTGTGTTCATCATTCTAGTTGATCAACATTATCTAGGGTTTGATTCATTTTGTTGAATTGAAGTTAAATAGTGAACAAGAATCATACTTGCAATAAAACTTAACATACAACTATTGAACTGTCATTATAGTTTATATTTCCGCTGCAAACGACAACGAAACAATCAAATTGACCTAACTTGATCAACCTAGCCCGTGAAATCCGGACTAGTCCGCACTTTACCGGACTAGTCCGATATATCTGGATTTAACCTTTTTGTTGAAGTGCTACAGGAACCGAAAAATTCAAGAAGGCCTATTCACCCCCCCCTCTAGGCCTACATTCACCAGCACAATAACTCCAGTAGTTCGATCTCCACAGATCTGAAGGATGCCTGTCGGAGTTGGCATCTTCAACACAAGGTAGCCATAGTGGGCCACCGCCATAACCCTATATAGGGCTGGCCTGCCTAGGATGGCGTGAAGGGTAAGTTGATGTGTGCTACATCAAACACCAGCTTCTCAGACCGGTAGTTCTCCGGTGTCCCGAAGGTTACCGGAAGAGTAACAGAGACAAGAGGTGTGATAGCTCCCGGACTCACTCCGGAGAATGGGCATGATGGCCTAAGGTCCGAGAGGCTGAGCTAGAGCTTCACAAAAGCGAAGCTTATCAAGTTGAGAGTCGTGTATCCATCCACTAATACATGGAAAAGCTGGATATTGTTGATAGTCGGGGAGACCATCAGGGGCAATTGTCCAGCTCCTGCCATATTCTTCGGATACTCCGAAGCATCAAAGTTGATGATAGTATCCATTCACTTCTGATGTGGTTCTACCTTGGCGGTTGGAGCAGCAACAGCCATCTCCGGATGCATAGTTTTCAGAATGTGTCGAGAGGTACTGTCCCAAGACCCTCCATACATCATATAGAGAGTCTCCTGACACTCGTTGTCAGAGTTGGTGTCGGAGTCGTCAACGGTGTTGTAGACCGCCTTTAACGCCTTCTTGGCATCTTCGAAACCTAGCTCCTAATAAGACGGAGCTTCGTTGACTTTATGTTTCCCTTCCCGCTGGCGGAAAGGGGTATCATCCTGACGCTTACCGTTGCGGTCTGCAAGCCTCTTGACCTTGTGACAGTCTTCAAGATTATGGCCCGTGGATATGTGTATCGGGCACCACATCTTGTCACCTCCTCAGACAATTGTCGAGGTCGCTTGTCGGGGCGTGGCCCCCGACCACCGGGTGTTGCGGCTGCGACAACTGTAGGTGTGCTGGCAAGTGACTTATTACCACTTGACTTCTTTTTCTTTTTGCCGCTGCTATTGGCAGTAGCTCTGACTTTGGAGGCAGATTGACCAGCCTCTGCAACTAGTTTGGAGTGCATCTCACGACCTTCCGCAGCTCTGGCACATTTGTCAGCCAGGCTAAAGAGTTCCGTGCTGCTACTGACATTCTTGTTTGCCAGCTTCTCCAAAATCTTCTTGTCTCGAACTCCCTATAGGAACGCAAAAACGACAGAAGCATTTGAGATAGAAGGTATGGTGTTCTGTACCTGGGAGAATCGCTAGATGAATGACCAAAGTGACTCTCCCGATTTCTGTTGTTTGGCGAAGAGGTCCAGCTTGGTGCCAGGCTGGGTGTAGAAGATCCCAAAGTTGGCGGTGAACTGGCGACATAACTCCCCCAACTTTAGATGGAGTCAGGGGGTAGACTTATAAACCGGGACCTAGCAGTCCCAATCAAAGCCACTGGGAAGTAATTGGCCATGACGACCTCATTCCCTCCTGCCGCGAGGATGGTGGTGGAGTATATTTGTAGAAACTCGACGGGATTGACTGTCCCGTCATATTTTTCTGGCGAATGAGGCTGGAATTTGGGTGGCCACTCCACCATGCGGAGATGCAAGGCGAGGGCCGAACAACCACCCCCAACTCCCATAGGAGAAGGGTTTTCACGCGCAAGTCGCCTCTCGCGACTATGCTCGACGTTGACGCGGCCATCCTGCCTCATGGATCGGTGGTCGAGCTCGGACCGGGGGTCTTGAGTCGGTAGCCTCGATGTCGTATGAGTATGATGAGCCCCTGAGGATAGAGACGTCACATGCTGAGAGGGCGCACGTCTCCGAGGCTGTGATGTCATAGGACTGAGCCTTCCAGACAAGGTCCTGTTGCGAGAAGGTGCCTACCCTCCATGGGGCAGACCCTAGTTGTTGAGCGCAGTGACTGCAACTGTAACCAGATGCTCAACGTCAGCGCACCATTGTTCCAGTGCGACCGGAGGAGCTCCCGACGCTGGAAGACACTGAAGAATAGTCCGAGTTGTTGGTCGATTTCGTGATTGACGCGAAGTCACCATCCTGCTGCCCAACATTTGTTGCTTCAACAAGTGGTGGTGATTGTGGAACGTCGGGACAACGTTGGCCGACTAATGAACATTGGAGGGATTTTCACCAATGGCTTGTACAGGCAGTCTGTTTGAAGCGGCAGCAGAGTTCACCATCTTGAAGATCTTGAGATCTCCCCACCTCGCACACCAAATGTCAAAGTGTGCCAACGACACTTCCCTCGGTACTACTAAGAAGTAGTCCGCAGAGGTTCGTATTTAGGCAGGGAGCAAAATCAAGATCCAAGAGCGAGGTGATATGTGGAGTTTTTATGTGGTTCTGGCCGCCTGAGCGTAATACCGTACTTCACGAGTTGTGTGTTGCTTGTATGAGAATACGTAAGCCTGAGCTTAGTAGTGAGCGAGTATGGATTGACCTCCTTCTACCGTGCATCACAACCCTTTTATATGTCAAGAAATGCCTGTTATAGTAAGCGCCATGGCCCAATAGGTGTCCCCGACTGTAATAACCGCCCTATACATGATCTACGGGTGTTAAGGGGGGTTAATAGTGTGATAACGTATCTTAACGGTAGCGTTACTGGTCTTGATAGTCCTATAATTGTGTGTCATTAATATGACATTAATGACGCATTAAACAGATCTTGTAATGGCCGATTGATAGCCCTTGAATGTCCGCGCTGTTGGAGATCCCGATGTCTTCCCGTTGTAGACATAGATATAGAGGTGTGACACGTGGTAGCTCTAGAGCTTCCCTCTAGAGGGAGGCAGGTCCAGAGCTACTATACACGTGGCAGCACCAGAGCTTCCCCTATTGGGAAGGTAGGTCCGGCACCCCGAGACTCGTGGCAGCACTAGAGCCACCCTAAGGAGGGAGGAAGGTCCAGCACTGCGGAACACGTGGCAGCACTGGAGCCACCCTAAGGAGGGAGACAAGTCCGGTACTATGGAACATGTGTTGCCTCCAGAAGTCCACAATAGTGGAAGGTGAAACTCTACGCGTCTTCTTCTGGTAGGAAGGGATAACTGGTATGCAGGGTATCGACATACCAGGTATACCAAACTGACAATATAGACCATGTACATACTATACAGCTGAGATATACAGTTCTCAGTAAGTTGATTGCCCTAGATATAGCAAAACAATATAGTTGATGCAAATCATTCAGGATCTAATGCCAACAAAATAGTACTTAACAATCCTTCATAATGACATTGCAGATTAAAAACAATATAGTACTTAAGAAAACAAAGTTTCTATTGTGAAATGAAATGAGAACATCAAATGGCAAACAATATAGTGTTTAACAATCCTTCATAATGTTGCCGGCTCAGATTGCTTTCTCTTCCTATTGCCATCCCTTTTAATGTATGAATTGTTGTTCTGTCCTGTTGTGTTGTTGTAAGGACATTTCCTTATGTTATGGGTGCTGCTACGTCATAAGCTACACTTCATTTTGATATCGGCCCTGCTGAGTTTAGAGGCTTTAGATTTTTCTTGTGGTTACCTGGTTTTTTGAGTTTTAGGTCTTTCGGGCATCTTTACATATGCTCGAGGAAGTGGTTTGGGCATGTCAGAAGTAGGCCAACTCTGCTCACCTTCAACTGGTTGCAAACAAAATTGATATGTCTTCATGTATTATGTGATAGAGTAGCAGGGATTTATGTAGTCATCTAGACACTTGGAGGCCATGTAAATTGCGCTAATAGCATAACAACATGGCAGTCCAGATAGTTGTCAGTATCTGCAACTACATATTCTTTCATCTAGATTCACTGTATATCTCCACTTGTCCTTCTCTTTAACCTCAAATCCATTCTAGCCACTCCAAAGCACATAACACTTCCCAGATCTCTCTATGTTCAATTTCAACTTCTTGAAAATGTTGGGACATATTGTACCTTTCCATTTTGCTAATTTGGTCTTGTTCTCCTGAATCCAAGCCATCACCTTGCATCTTATGTTCACTAACATTGAAATTACCGGTAAGAATCTAGAATCCATAATTGCATTATTGAAACTCTCACACATATTGTTATCAACGGAATCACAATTAGTGCCAAGCTGGAAGAAGGCTCTGCCTAGTGTTCAAGTGATGTTGAAACCATGTCCTTGGCTCCTTGAGGAGTTTCTTGAGCAAAATTTGCCTCATTATAGTTGAATAGCATTCTACAGGAGCTCTTTGTGCATATCTAAAATTTCCTTTGTAACTTCTATCTGGGATGTTTCTTTTTTCAATTCGCATATATGTGTCAAACACACATTCTATGTTCAGCTCTAGAAACAAGCTCAGCTACAACTTTAATCAAACCTTGGTAAAAAATAACACATTTTAGTACACTTCAAATCAGCAAAGGGAAAACTATCTACTACGACAAAAATACATACCTTTTGCTGGTCTGAGATGAGCAAATATCCTTCACCAGCATCATTAATACTTAGGTCCTTTTGTAGTAATCCAATAATCCAGAACCAGAAGTCATATCTTTGTTTCTCAACAGATGCCCATGCAATGGGTACATCTGGTTATTAGCATCTCTACCAATGGCACACAATAACTCTCCATTAGTTGCACCTTTGAAAAAACACCGATCAAAGCCAATGACTCGCCTACATCCAACAAGGAACCCCTTTTTGCAAGCATCAAAGCACACATACATCCTCTGACAGACATTCTCGTGCAGAATATCTGGATTTAAAGTGACTACAACTGTACTGCCTGGGTTTGATCGTAGTAACTCCATCTGGTAGTAAAAAACTCTTGAGTACTCGCCTTTGGTAGATGACAATGCTTCTTGCAAGATTATAGCCTTAGCTCTCTTGCATTTAAATAATGTCACATCACAAAGCATGTCCTTCAAAATAGCCTTTTTATCAACTCAACCTTCCATGTTGGATTATATCTGATCCCAATACCTCTCATCTATCCTTAGATGTCATTAACTTATTATTCCTCACTGGTGGACAACAATGTTCATCAATAGAAGTGACAATTTTGAACCATTCAGATCCAGTTGTCTTCGACTCATATATCATCCACTTGCAACCTTCCCATGAATAAACAGACTTAACCTTATCCGTCTCATCCTTTGGAAACAACAAATGCTTATGATTTTTCAAACCATACTTGATGAGTGCTTGCTTGAACTGCCAAGAGCACCTGAATGCCATCCCAAGGGCAAAAACAGGTACCGGGGAATTGCTATCAAATTTGTTCTCTGTGCTAAGCCACCTTGTTGTTTCACCCTCACTGTTCTCCTCATAAGAGTAATCATCACTAGAGTTGTAGTATGGACTTTCATCATCATGTACATTATGCAATTCTGGAACATTAGCATCTGCTACAATCAATGGTTGATTACGGCTTTGTCCTTCCTTCTTTGACCTCATGTCCAACTTGATCGGTTTTGCATATTTCCTTAACTTTTCTACTTCCTCATCATCTTCTGAACTATTTATATCATTTGGTTGATAATTTGAATCATCACTATCTGAGGCATTGAAAGTTGCCTAGAGGAGGGGTGAATAGGAGAAAAACCTGAAATTTGACTTAATAAAAGCTAATTAGTAAATAGAGTGCGGACTAGTCTTGCTTGGGGGCGGACTAGTCTGGTCACAGAAGGATAATCCGCAAATGGTGAGATTTTTAGGAGTTTGTCAACTATCTACGAAATGAACTATGAAGAACAATAACCTAACAATCTAGTGGAGAAGTTGCACGAAGAGTAAACGACTAGATCTAGGAGAATCGCAAGATTGAGGTGAAGAACGTGAAGAACCCTAAAGTGTTCTACGGAGAAAAGAAGACAAATCAAGAGCACAAGACAAAAGATTTATCCTGTGGTTCAGCTTCTCGGAGAAGCCTACATCCACGTTGAGGAGCCCACAAAAGGGTTGAGTTTCACTCAACCCTTTCCTCCCCAAGCGGCCATGAAGGTCGGCTTGTTCTTCCACTAAATCACGGGGAAATCACAAGATCCGTGGGGCAACTCATAATATGAGGCTCCCACAAGTTCAAAACTCAAAGACATCACGAATCAACACCCACACGAACTCAAATCACTGAATCAAACCGATAGAATCAACCAAGAGCTCAAGTCAAAGCACACCCTTCTATCTTCTCTCCCAAAACTCACAAATCCTCAAGATTCACTCTAGGACTCAAAGAATCGAAGAGAAAGGGCTAGGAGGGCTCTTAGAAGATTTTGGTGGCACTTGGGTTCGAGAGTTAGCCTTTGAGGCCCGGGGAGATCCCTTCCTATAGGTGTGCCAGTAATTAGTCGTTGCCGCCAGAAAAAGTGTGGACTAGTCCGGTATTGGCTCCCAGACTAGTCCGGCCTATGGGGACCAGTGATGTCACCCTTGACAAACCACAAAGTCCCACATCACCTTTTGAATTAAAACTTCACAACACAACGTACTAGTCCGTCCAAGAACAGACTAGTACGATCTCACACAGAACTCTTTTGTTTCGATTGAGAATGGACAAGTCTGGTCCACCGACTAGTCCGTCCATAAAGGGCGGACAAGTCCGGCCATCTAGGAATTAGTCCCAGCAGCCACCTCCAAGTCCACAACAGACTAGTCTGAATCAAAACGGACTAGTCTGAACTCACACATAAATTGCTTTTCTGGTTAGAAATGGAATAGTCTGATTGGGCGGACTGGTCTGGCTCCCTAGGGCGGACTAGTCCGGTCCTCTCAGAATTAGTCCAAGAAGAACTCAGACACACTCACCACGGATTAGTCCGTCTCCAAACGGACAAGTCCGAACTCACACAGTACCTCTTGGTCCGCCTAATATCGGATCAGTCTGATGTGGCTGGACTAGTCTAGCCTTCCAGCCCGGACAAGTCCGGCCCTGTTCTTAAGGCTGTCTCAACTCATCTCTCAAACTATCCTAACTGGGACTAAGAGCTCTTTGGAGATTCTAAACGTTTTGACACATTGAACACACTAATTCCATGAGGCTAAACTCAACACAAAGAAAATTTAAACTCTAAACTCTATTGTTCAAGTTTTCCGCCTTTTCTCCTCTTTTTCCTTTTTGAGTGTATCCAACTCCGTCTATTATTTAATCACTTGTACTCACACTTGTAATGCTCATTAGTCCCTTAAGTGTTGTCATTAATCATCAAAACCCGCGGGGATTAGCTTAGATGCACTTTAAATCTCCCTCTTTTTGGTGATTTGATGACAACACATTGAGGTTTTTGATAAAAAATATATTTGAGTTGGTTTTCATAACGCACAAGTGTATAAAGAGCTCCCCTAAATGTGTGAATGATTGATTTGCAATAAAAGTAATGCACAAGAATGAAATCTGTGGGAGATTTATAATTTTTGTGTTATTTTGGGATGCCTACGTGTGATACAAGTGTTGATATGTGATAAATGGAATGAAGCACGCATCTTAATTGGAATTAATCATCATCACACATATAGAACAACAACGTGATCAAAGTAGAAAGATATTCAATAAGATCAAAATAGAGTGACATAGCATAGCATAAAAGTCATTACAATCCAAATATGGAAATGTAGAAATGTAACGACATTACAACCATTTTTTTTCAAAATAATACATAGTCCATGGATCTAGAGAGGTAGGTACTCCCCCTCAATCCGCCCCCCTTTGGCATCAAGATACCAAAGAGGAAAAGAGTAAGGGAGAAAGGAGTGAGTATAAACTACTCATCGTCGCTCTCACTCTCCTCACCACGGTCTCCATCACTTTGGGTATCCTCATCCTCCTCCTCTCCATCGTTGTCTTCAACTTCCTCAACAGCGGGAGTGGCACTAGAAGGGCCACCCTCACCACCAAGAAGAGCAACCTCTGCCTCTGTAAGATCTGGGAAAAGTGTGAAGTCTTCATCCTCGGAGGCCTCTGGTGACATGGCAATGTCCGCCTTCTCACGCCTTCTCAAGTAGATGTCTTGCTTCTTGGCCATCTTCTGAGTTTTGACTTCAACTTTGTGGCAAGAAGTGAATATGGACTTCAAGAATTTGAGAATGGCACTAGAAGTGTCACCGAAGGAGGCAGAGGCGGGAGTGGGAGGAGGAGGAGATGCATTGGAGGCACCTCTCCTAGAAGCTCTGCCAATTTTCGGCACAGGAGGAGGAATTTGAGGACGGAGTTCTCTATGCTTGACATCCACTATGTAAGAAACTCAAATAGGAGACAAAGATCGACGATGAGCACAAAAGCAATCGTATCTGATATGGGTAAAAGAGACGAGCCCGCTTCAGCGAGGATATGTTACATAGCAAGTTGAGTTTAAAAGAAGACGAGCTACTATACGGCGCGTCTCATTTAAGAAAATATATGAGACGCACCCGCTCCTCTAACAAAAGGGAGACGGTCTAAGCACAAAGAGTGTCTCCTATTTACGTAAGGAAATGAGGTGTGCCTTACTGAAAGCTCGTCTCCTGCTCCTTTGACAAAAGGGATACAATCTTATCACAAAGGGTGTCTCCTATTTATGAAAGGAAATGAGATGGGCTTTACAGAAAGCTCATCTCTTATGGCTTTAGGATTTTCTCCCTTTTGCTTTGTGTGACACCCTCATTTTCATGCAACATGCATTGCATAAGTTCATATACATGTCTAACATTAATCCACATAAAAAGGAATGAGTTAAAATGAATTTAGAGCAAAACCATACTCAAAAGTTCTGAGAAGTGCAGACTAGTCCGTTTTTGGTGCGGACTAGTCCGATTTCTCTTTGACCTTCTTCAGACTTGTCCTTTCTTGCTGAGGACTAGTCTGGTTTCGTCTCTGTACAATTTTTGAACTTGTCCGTTCCATTGCGGACTAGTCCGGTATTCTAATTCCTTGAAATTTCGCCAAGTCCCTAGACTTGTCGGGACTTGTCCGACATCTAGCGGACTTGTTCGTTTTCCCCTTTGACTAAGATTGGACTTGTCCGGTTTTTGGCCATACTTTTCTGTTTTCTTCTCTGACTAAGTTTGTACTTGTCCGATGTCTAGTCCGAACTTGTCTGATATCTCTTTGACTAACTTCGGACTAGTCTGGCTTTTTCGGACATGTCCGGTGATCGCGATTCCGCGTTGATCTTTTGTTTCACAACGTGTTTTTGGGTTTTACCTTAAGTGGGCCTAAGTATGTCATGTCCAACCCTTTTTGGAGCCCATGTGGGACCTCCACCGGCGTCCACCCACCCTAAACTCGAAATCCATCAAACCCTAGCCCTCCACCCTTATATAAACAATCTCACCCCTTGACTTTACATCCTTTTGCCTCAATTGAAAGACCACGAACCCTAGTTTATGGAGAGCCGCCATCAAGGAGGGAGAAGGAGATTCCGAGTAAGAAGAAGAAGAGGAGGAAACGAAAGAGGATCAAGTGATCAAGATCTCCATCGAGTTTTCGTTCTTCATCAACAATTCACCTTCAAGTTCTTCATCAACCCTAGATTGTCAAGATCCAAGTCTTGCCTCCAAAGCTATTGATTCATTGGAGTCCTAAACACCTGGTACACCTTCTACTTCCTCTTTCTCACGTGAATTCAACCCTGTTCCCCAATATTCACGTCGATCTAGAAAACCCTAATTCGTCGATTCTGCGGAGGGCGGACTAGTCCGGCCCTGCAGCGAACTAGTCCGGTCTTGCTGTCTATTTTTGCTGAATTAATTCCAAATTGATTCGAATCAATTTCAAACCTTTTCAAACTTGTTAAAAACCATTAGAACTAGTTAGTAAACATCATTAATAACTCATTAACTAGTTTTGCTTCGCATTGGCATTAATCATGCATGTCATGTCATATTGAGTAATATATGTGCACTTATTGACTGTAATTCCTGTCTTGTATGTTTATTGCACGGTTTAGACGGATTTGCGCTGGAGAGTGCTGTGGAGGACCTCCAGTACCACAATTTTGAAGACTGTGACCCAAATCAAGCCCAAGAGCAAGGCAAGTGTCATTGAACATATTGATCCTGTTTTACAATAAATGTTTTGTTTTCAAAACTGCATGCTTGTATCAATTTGATGGGAATCCTATAATAGGAAGTTTACTAGCTTTGTTAAACCACCCTTGTCACCTGGAATACATGGTAGAGAGCCAGGAAGAGCTTTTTACCTTTTTGCTTCGCTTAATTAATCGGGATGGGAAAACAACTATACCATTTAATTATGCATTAATGAGATTACGGTTAATATGAACTGGTTAATATGATATGGTGATGGGTGATCTAAGCAAGCCTGGTATGTGGATGGGTTGGAAGATATGGTGGTTGCTTGCTTTAGATCTAAGGACCGGTTCATGCGAGAATAAGCCAGGACAACAGTACCACCACAAGGCCAAGTATGGGTGCGGTGTAGCTGATTAAATAGGGTATTGCTAGTTTTGCGTTGATCATTTGGCGCATCCGGGAAGGGGAGTCGGATTGGGTTTGGATTTGAGGTGGGACTCCTTGGGATCCGAATGGCACAAGAGGGGGCCCTTGGTTGAAGATGTGCTCAGTTGGAGACATCGCCATCAGTGAAACCTCAATGGGTCCGTACATGCTAGTAGTCCCTTTGTAAAGGCTAATTTTGTGATCTCTTGGCCACACACCAACAGAAGTGTGTGACAACATAATAGAGGTTCTGGTCACCGAAAGGTGATGAAATCATAAACACGTGGGTAAAGTGGTACAACTCTGTAGAGTGTTAAAAACTATCATGATAGCCGTGCTCCCGGTTAAGAGCACCTAGACAACTTCCATGATTAGAGGAAAACCTGAAATTTGGGATGGTTATGGTTTGGTACTGGTTATGGTTGATAATATGATTATGTGTGGTTATGGATTGAGTTATGGTATTGGACATGGTTAATCATAATGGTGAAATGTGGTATAATGGTGATGGATATGGAATATGGATATGTTCTATGTTAATTATCATGGTTTATGATGGATTTTATTTCACATATACATGTAATATATTGCTTTTCAAATGTTTTGAGGTACTTTTCAGCACTTAGCCATTATTATATTCGTCATCTGAATTAGCTATATGTCATACTTTCCACACTTGCTGAGTACGACATGTACTCACCCTTGCAATTCCCCCACCAATGGTTGCAGGTCAGGATTGGGAGTATATCGATGATAATGCATAGTTCTAAGCCGTGTCTGCCGTCAGCTTTGCCTGTGGTTATGCTTGGAGCCGCGCTACCCTTATGCTTATTTTGCTTAGTTGCATAGTTGATTTAATTAGTTTATTTCCGCTGCATTAGTTAAAACTTGTCATTAATATTCATTAGAGATTATATTTGAGGATATTATGAATTTTGTAATTAAAGTGCTTAATTAATCTTGTTATGTGGTAATTTTCTGTATATCCTTTTGTGAATGCACTCGTGTATGTGGTTTGAACGTCCTGGGCACACATATGTGTTCACTTGGTTCGTTTTAGGAACCAGGTGTCACACTTTGGATCACTTGATATCACACAGACATGAACACATTCACTGAACGAAAGTAGAGCACATTCACATGATAACTAAATAAATTGTCATTCCAATATAGAGCACCTTCATTGAATGAATTAGTCTCACTTAAGTCCAAAAAATAACCAAATCTTTATTCTTTATTATTTGTTATTCCTAACGAACACGATGAACACATGACACATTCATTCACTCACACATATGAACACACAAGATAATATTCATTCACACAGATGAATACAAAAAACACAATTCATTCATTAACACAATATATTACAAAATACAAGAAGACACAAGTAAAGAAAAAACAAAAGAAAAACTAAATCCTCCTCCTCCTCCCCGACACAGGCTCCCCAGGAGACTGTGCACATGGAGCCTGGACCGGCTGCTCCGACAGTACAACCTCGAGATCAAGGTTACTCGCAGTCGCTGCCACCAGGTTCCTACAGCCCTCGGCGCCGAGCTCCTGGGCCATCATCTCCAATAGAGTGTCGAGACGATTGGCCACACCCATGAGGGCATAGAGGTAGTGGCCAGTGATATCGATTCCAGTAAACTCTAGATGGGTACCCATACCCAAGGAACCCATGGCGTGAGACGTACTGTTGTACGCATGTCGCGCCATAACGAGACGCATGCCGTCGTTGAGCCGCTCGGGGGAGTCGCAACACTATTTCTTGGAGGGTGGCTTCGTCAGCGGGCTTGCGACGGAACATTGGCCATGGTGGGTCGTCGGCGCGGGGAAGACGGAGATGAGAAAATATGCAAAAGGGAGACGCCCTTGTGGAGAACTAATGGCACGCCTTATATTAAGGTATGTATGGAGTAGATGATGGAGCGGTTCATTCCGCGCGCATTGATGGATGATGGGATGCTTCAAAACCGCCCGCCTCAGGGAAACGACAGTTCACACACTTTGGTTGCATGCTGGCCGATCGCAATTAAGTCTCTGCACCTCCTCCTCCTTGGTCCGCACGTCTCCCTTTTGCATTGAGTTGCAAATATTGAGTTGCAATTGTTATCTCTGAATTGCAATATGATCGCGGTTCTATATATGTTACTGTGACAATGATGCACATTTATTATCTCTGCGCGCGAAGTGGCAACGGATGCTCACGATGTTAACTCTTCACGAGAGTGGCAACAGACGCTCACGATGTTAACTGCGCGCGAGTGGCAACAGATGCGCTGTTGACGACTGTTATATACCAATTTCACTCGTCAATATAACTCAATTATATGAAGGAAATATCATTTCTTGCACACATCACCTTTCTATTTAACCTATTTCCACTTGTCTTTGGAAAAAATAGTGCATTCAGGGATTCTATACAGAATTGAAGTGAAACAAGGGGATGAATCCTATAAAATATCATTCCAGCCAATCAAGTGATGACATGTGGAACCACATGGATCAAATGGCCCACAAACAGAGTATCCGAGGCCATACAACGGTGTAGCACCAATAACAGTCAATGGGACCCACCTGATAGAGACCTGGAGGAAGCACACCGCAAAAGGAGCCAAGACCAGGGTGGCCGACCCCCCTAGTCGGCTGACTGGGTCCTGGCACCAAACGTAGTCAAACATCACGTGTTGGCTCCTCCTGGCTTGAAGAGGTCATGGATGACTGATCTGAGCGCTTTTGCTGGCGGGAACCGACCCTTCTCCAAGCTATAAATAGGACCCCTCACCCCTCACTTCAACACACACCACTTGAGCATCATTCTATTGTATACACTAGTTCTCTTAGTCCTTAGTGGAGTTATGCTATAGAGAGGAGAGCCTCTAGTTCCAAGTCCAAGTTGGGGAAGGTATGGCTAATGTATCTTTTCTTATATTTGTAACTTTATGCATAATAAAGATATTATCTTTAGTCTTATTTTATCCATATACTTGGATAAAATGTTTCTTGATTGTGGATTCCATGTATGTGGTAGGAGTAGTCTTTATGATTATGCCATATCACTCCTAATCTATCATCATAAACACTACCAACCTCCACTATAGTCTAATTAGTTATGATATGACCATGTTAATATGAAATAACTTATGCTATGTCTCAATATTGGTTCAACGATGTTTAGGTTAGTCATTGCCTTAAGATGTCATGATTCTTAAGGTATTTACTTAACATGATAGCGTGGTGCTAGGTAAGTAACGTTGGATGTCTTAGAGACCCATGGATTGAAGAGGTAGGCAATAGGTGGTGACAACCTTATCTGTCCTTTGTAATCCTCCAGGTTCGGGTATGCCACAGGCTCTTGGCGAGAGTCATCCTAGTATTGCTAGGGGTAAACCCATGGCCCAAGTGTTGAACAACTTAGCATAATTATTCACCATTGACATGCTCGTTAGTACCTAACCTAGGCTATGTATATGTATATTAGAAGCATTGTAGGAGTAAATCCCCAACTCTTAGTCTAATCTTCATTAGGACCCATTTACCCCTTTAGAATAGATTGCTTAGGTGTGTGTCACACTACCCCTATTATCAACTACCCCTGTCTTGATAATTGATTAGTATCCCATAGTGATCATAAGAGTAGTGTTTACTTTACTTCATTGTCTTACTTTGAGATAAATATGATACTCTTGGGAATACTCTTGGGTGAAATGCTACACGATAGTTTCCGTGCGCTTGCGGACCTCATCTCTTTCGAGAGATGATCTGTTATATAAGAAATGTCAACACGTGCAAAATTAACTGCACTCATCCCTTTGTCGCGTCTGCTCGCATGGGCAAAAGGGATACGTGCTAATGAGAGACGGGCATTATACAAGCTCGTCTCCAATTATTGACCTAGCTATTTTTAGCTCTCGCGCACTCTCTTCCAACACTTAGCGAAAATTTTTGCTTAAAACTTACCCGGGCTCTCTCGACCTAGAAACTGCAGCTGCGGCACCTCGACCACCTCATCCTTGAAGCACACTGACGCTTGATCGTTCTGTCCCCGGAGCACGCTGCCGCCTGATCGTCTTGTCCCTGGAGCACGCCGCCGCCTGGACCTGCAACTCAGAGCGTGCCGACGTCGTCCCTCTTCCTCAACTCGCATTTGTCATTGTCCCGCTGTCACCGTGAACCCTGACCTTGGTATGATCATTTATACGCTCTCTCCCAACATCTCCGGCCTGCTATCATCAGAGAGTTGAGGAATCGCCACTCTGGCAACTCCGCCACCTCGTCCCCGAAGCTTGCTAACGTCTGATCGTCCCTTTCCCCGGAGTACACCGACGTCTGATCGTTCCTGTCCTCAGAGCATGCCGCCACCTCGACCCTTCCCTCAGAGTGTGTCGCCGCCATCGACCCCCACCTCGGTAATCGGTATCATCAATCCCTAACCAACACATTTCCAACTTTTCTCAAACTGTTTGTGCAAATGTGACTGCAATTTGATAATGTTTTATATGATTTCAGTGATTTTATTGAATTTGAGGACAGCAGACTACTCCATATATGCTTAAGCTTTGTTGTATTTGCTGAGCTGGCGAATTGCAATGTATGTGTAACTGCATTTATTTTACTCTATTATTAATATTTTGCTAATTCTCGTTTTGTTGTGTGGCAGGACTACGAAACTGCCTTCAAGAGTGCATTACAAAGAGGCTATGTAGGTTCATTGTTAATGAAGTCATTGTTCAAAAGGGATAATTTCATTATGATATACATGATTAGATGATGACAGTTATGATGTGTGTAATTATATACTTGGTAAGCAGAATGAACAGGGGATCATTTTTTATATAATTAGTTACTTGCTAACCATGATTGACAGTTCGTTAATATTTGATTGGTCAATATAATTTAATGTGTGATCTTTATTTGACAATGTATGTGTATGTTGCTGACACTGGCAATGCGGCTGTCAAATCCTGGCTAGATCCAAGATGCAGCCGACAAGCAGGGTAAATAGGGAGTGAGGGGCATCTAATAGGAGACAGGCATTTGACATGGTTCGTGTCCTATTAGTGCCACAATGTTACAGCCAGTAGATACATCGGCGACGAGCAAATAAGGAAGTACGTCTCTAATAATAGAAGTAAAGGAGACGGTCAGTTCTACAGATTTGTCACAGATTGTTATCCTAAAGGAGACGATCGCACTTAAAGCTCATCTCGGATTGCTTAGAGAAGGAGACGAGCCTTTGTAACATCTGTCTCGGATTATTTATATAAAGGAGACAAGCTTTCATCAGCTTCTCTCCAATGTTTGCATATCAGCGACGAGCTAGCTTGCCCCTCTCCGATAACTCCGTAATGCGAGACGCGACGACAAAGATGCGCGGTTTGCTCGCTTCTGTTCTTTGTGCGGGCTCGTCTCGGATGAGCCTTTATCACGTAGTGATCCTTGACAAACTCCAGACCTGCAACCTTCTCAATCAAGCACGTAATGAGAGGAGCATACCCACATGAACGGTTGAGGGTGTGGGATATGTTGAAGATGTCATTATAGATGTAGTCAAACATGTTGAATTTCTCATCTTCCACAATCAATCTCATCAAGTATCGGAGGTTGCCTTGGATCATGCCTGCGTCCCCATCCTTAGGTGCTAGAGTTTTCCTCGAAATTCGATTGAGCACACTAAAGGAGTGGAAAATCTTGGTTGTGGGGGGATTGTAGAAACCAACCTCGTACATGAACTCCATCTCACCCAAATCCATAGCCTTGAGGTTGCGAATGATAAAATCATAGCTTAGTAACTCGTCAAGACCAATGATCCTCGCAAATTCATCATAGAGGACAGAGTATTGGACTCTGTCGATCAACCAGGTAATCTTCCTATATCCAAAGGTGGAGAAGTAGCATGTGGTGTAAAACTGAGCTACCACCTCTGTGTTCCAATTGTATTTAAACTCAAGTAGCTCCTTGAGTCCATGGTGTTCAACAGCCCGAATCACTTCATTTAAGGCTTGATGGTTCTTCTTCTTCATATATGCCCAATCAACCCACAGAGCATCTGCCCCTGGTGTCCTCTTTGTTAAGAAGACCAAGTGATAATAATCATAATGAAAATTGCACCAAAAGCGATGATCTGCAGTGGCCTTCTCATACTTGTAGGGATCCTGCAATCTCAACATTTTGGCCTTCTCTGACCCTTTCCCTTCAAATATGTTGCTTGCGAGATCACATTGGCAGTCGGAGTCATGCATAGGCTCACTCATGACCAAGGGTCCAATGGGGCCTTGTGGTGGAGCACTTGACCCCACGGGATGGTCTCGAATGACCAAACCCCTACGAGCTAGGGCCTTCTTCCTTGGGGGTGCCTTCTTGGCTTGCACCTTCTTTGTTGGGGCCTTTGCCTTGCTCTTAGCTGAACTGCTCTCAACCATGGGACCTTTTCCTTTATCGATCGCTTGAGCCCTTTGCTTCTCACCAACCGTGATTATTCTCTTCCTTCGACCAGCTTGTTCTTCGGTTGCCTGTGCTTGCGCTGCGTCGCAGCCATGCTTCTTCTTTGTTCTAGCTTCATGACAAGCTAGCTCTTGAGATAGAGTCGCATTCTCCGTGTCCCTTCGACAATACAACTCTTGAGGAGCCACCTCCTTTTTCGGATCAGAAAGAGGAGAATCGTCGCGCCGAGACATGCTGAAAGAATGATAACAAGAGGATATGAGATGAGAACAAACAAGATATTGAGATAGAACCCTAGGTTACGCCGGACTAGTTCGGTCAGGAATGGACTTGTCCGTCCTTGGTCTGGACTAGTCCAGACCATCCAGTGTTAAACCCTAATTATGTGATTTTTCTACAAATCTCAACAAAAGGTCGCAATATTGCAAGGAAAGGATCACAAGGTGTTTATGAAGCAATAGGAATCCTAGGATATGGAAGGAACAACTTAAAACTAAAGGATTTGAAGGGATTAGGTTTTGCTCAAAAACGTACCTTGAAGGTTCAAATCTAAGTAAAACATCGGATTGGAGGGCGGAGAAGACTAGGGATTAACTTCTTGAGGTTCCAAGGAGTAGATCCCACAGATCTTTGAAGATGTTGGAGGTGGATCTCAAGAATTGCCAATGGGGGCAAATTTTTAGAGGAGTGCGCATTTGAAAACATCGGAGTGGAATGTGAGGAGTCAGGCCCAACAATTGGGTTTAAGTTCCTAAAGACCTACCAAACAAGTCTGGTTGTCGGACCAGGCCCGTACTTAACTGTCAGTCCACACTTGTCTAGGAGGTCGGACTTGTCTGGTCCTGGGGGCGGACTAGTCTCATCCTGGACAACAAATCCTAATATATATTGAGAGATTGGCAAGGAATGATACATATGGACTAAGTTTTAACAAATATTCTCAATGAATATGGCCAGTAAAGCACACAAACATTCATACAATGACCATGATTCAAGGATATAATAATCGAAAATAATTTGATAGAAAATTGAGGAAGACAAGTTTTCGAAAGCATGCATAATTTTCAAGAGAAAACAAAAACTAACAAGTAGATGTGCAACATTTCAAGCCACATTTTGAGATTCAAGGATATTTAACTCATTCCTATGTTTGCAAAAGTATTTTTCATCTAGTGGCTTGGTGAAGATATCGACTAATTGTTTTTCGGTTCTCACATGTGAAATGACAATATCCCCCTTCATTGAATGGTCTGTGAGATCTATGTGTGTTGAATACATTGGCTTTGACGATAAAAGTTTTGAATACTACCAAAAACTTATTTTTATCAATATTCGATGATAGGTCCGACATGTTTTGGTTAGCTTTGGCAAGGTTCGAAGCTTGATCGCAGTGGTTCTGCTTTTATCTTGCAATGTTTCAAACTTGCTTTACACTTATGGAAAGTTTGCTTAGTATGCTTTTACTAAGTTTTTGGTGTGTTTTGGTGGTTATGGTTGATATCATTTTGCTATGGTTTACAACGTGCTTATGTGAGGTGCTCATGTAAGATGTTGTAGTTTCAGAACTAACGAGAGTCAAGTCAAGGACTTGTGCTCGGAAGTATTGGTTGTTTATTCATGTGAAGGTGTTGCTTGAGTTCAAGACATGGCTGGTGACGGCATCCATTGAACTAGTCTTAGGGAGAAGATGAGGTTCAACAACCAAGTTCGGGAGAAATTGTGGTTGAGTTGATCGGTAGGTCGCGCAACATGTATGAATCAAGAACAATGCATATGAAGGTCTCGTGGATGTCATTGGAAGATGTTTGCACGTGTGCAAGGAATGCATGGACATGGATACATGGTTCCGAGGCGTGATGAAGAGATGTGGACATAAAAATTGGTCGGAAAGGTCCAACTGACTAGGTTATGGACTCCGGCTACAGCTGGGTCGGGTTTGACTCAAATATGGAAAGATTTGAGTTGTTTATGATAGGATTTCATGTGGGTCACGAGTTTGAGTTGTTCTAGGAATGTGGGATACGTTCCTAAGGTGTTTGGAAGTCTTAAGATTGCTTCTATCTACATATAGAAGATTCTTCAACAGTTATGGAAAGTTACGATTCGTGAATTGAGTAGGATTAGAGTCCTAGTTAGGTTTGAGTTGGCCTAAGGGCTGGTTATATAAGCAATGGAGGCCAGAGCTCGTTGTAGTTGACTTTTGGGTTGTTCCTCTTGTGTTCTATTGAATAAAGATCGTAGTTTAAAGGAACTTTTGTGCCTTGTTCGTCCAACTTGTTCCAGACAAGTTTTTCTCATCGAGTTTTTTGCACAGCCCAAGAGTTTTACAGATCCAATTGACGTGATTCTTTTTGGGTTGTCTTCATAACTTGATTATCTATCATCTGTCAAAATTTCACAGTCATTGGATTTGCGGCTTTTTATCTACACAAGTTTCTTTGCATTATTGTAGATCTGTTTTTTACTCGGTAGAACAGATTGACCTTTGCTCGATCTTTCGATCGTAACTAGAGTTTCTCTCGACGGATTTGAGTGATTCTTGTTGTGTCGTCTTCGTGACTTGATTCTCTCTGATATTTATCACTTTTGTCACGATGAAACACATTTATATTAGTCTCACACATGATTTCTTTAACGGATCGTTTTTCTGCCGAGGGGTTTTCATTGCTTCCGCTGAAAAAGTTTTAATCTACCATTCACCCCCCTCTAGTAGATTTTCATGTGCTATTCGATCCTACATGGTCTCTCAATAAGTGGTGCCGAATGTCAATGTATTTGGTACTAGAGTGTTCAACGGGGTTATGGGCAATCTTAATGACACTCTCATTGTCACATAGAAGAGGAATATGGTTCATATTGAGACCATAACCCCTTAGAGTTTGTCGCATCCAGAGAAGTTGTGCACAACAACTTCCAGTTGAAACATACTCCGCTTCAGCTGTGGATAGGGCAATGGAATTTTGTTTCTTGGATGACCATGATACTAGGGACCTACCCAATAATTGGCAAGTCCCGGAGGTACTCTTCCTATCCACTTTGCATCCGACATAATCCACATTGGAGTATCCGATGAGATTGAACTTGGACCCCTTAGGATACCACAACCATAGGTTAGGTGTATGAACTAAATAGTGCAAAATTCTCTTAAAGGTTGTCAAGTGACACTTCTTAGGAGCAACTTGAAACCTTGCACACATGCATACACTTAAGATAATATCGTGCCTAGATGCACAAAGGTAAAGAAGGGATCCAATCATGAAACAATATACCTTTTCATCGATGCTAGGACTGTCTTGATTGAGGTCGAGATGGCCGTTTGTCGCTATTGGCATCTTGATGGGCTTGGCCTTTTCCATATCAAACTTTTTAAGTATATCTTGAGTGTACTTGGTTTGGCATATGAATGTGCCTTCCTTGAGTTGTTTCACTTAGAAACCTAGAAAGAACTTCAATTCTCCCATCATCGACATCTCAAACCCCCACGTCATAATTTTGCTAAACTCTTCAAAAAAAAGATTGGTTTGTAGAACCAAATATTATATCGTCGACATAAATTTGGCTTACAAATAAATCGGCATCCATGTTCTTAGTAAAGAGTGTATAGTCGGCCTTTCCTATCCTAAAACTATTATCAATGAGAAAATCTCTAAGGCACTCATACCCAACTCTAGGAGCTTGTTTGAGGCTGTAGAGAGAATTATGAAGCTTAAAGAAATGGTTAGGGTACTTATCGCCCTCAAAGCCGGGCGGTTGCTCCACATACACCTCCTCCTTGATCTGACCGTTGAGAAATACGCTTTTCACGTCCATTTGATACAACTTGAAATCGTTGTGAGTAGCATAAGCCAATAATATGCGAATAGATTCAAGCCTAGCTACGAGAGCAAAAGTTTCATCAAAATCCAAACCTTCGACTTGTGAGTATCCATTGGCCACAAGTCTACTTAGTTTCGTCACCACGCCATTTTTATCTTTCTTGTTGCGGAAGACCCACTTGATGCTTATCACGTTGGCATTAGGTCTTTTCACAAGCTCCCACACTTTGTTTCTCTTGAAGTTGTTGAGCTCCTCTTACATGACAATCACCCAATCCGGGTCTCATAGGGCATCTTCAATCTTAAATGGCTCCAAAGAGGACACAAAGAAATAGTGAGCACAAACATTAGCCATACAAGAGCGAGTCATTATCCCCTTGGAAATGTCTCCAAGTATGTTGTCAACGAGATGGTCCCGTTGAACACATTGATGAACTCTTGGGTGAGGTACACTTGGTCTTGATTCAACTTCTTCATCTCCCCCATCTTCATCATCACTCCCTTGATCATTGCCAGCATTTTGATCTTCATTTTATTGATCGTGATGATCTTGATCTTGTTCTTGAACTTGGGGATCTTGGGCTTTATCTTGTGCTTGGGGCACCTCTTCTGATGGGGATGGGTCACTTGGGCCTTGTTGTTCTTGTGGTCGTATGCCACCAAGTTCCATCCTTCTCAATGCCATACATGGTGCCTCTTCTTCATCTAGTATACATTGATCAACTTACTCTATTTGGGAGCCATTAGTTTCATCAAACACCATGCCACGTGCAATTTCAACGCAATCGAAGGTTTTGTTGAAGATACAATAGGCGTAGGTGTTTGAATCATAACCAAGAAAGAAACCTTCATCGAATTTTGAAGGGAACATCGAAATTTGAGGCTTCTTGTTAAGAATGTAACATTTGCTGCCAAAGACTCTAAAGTAGGAGATGTTAGATTTTTTACCCGTTAGAAGTTCGTATGGAGTCTTCTTCAATGGGCGATGGAGGTAGAGACGGTTTGTGACATGGCAAGCGGTGTTAACCGCTTCCGGCCAAAACTAATCGGATGTCTTGTACTCATCAAGCATGGTCATTGACATCTCTATTAGAGTTCGATTCTTCCTTTCAGTCACCCCATTTTGTTCGGGTGAGTAGGGTGTTGAAAACTTACGCTTGATGCCCTTCTCGTCCAAGTAATCTTCAACTTGGGTGTTCTTGAATTCAGTACCATTGTTGCTTCTTATCTTCTTGATTCTCAAGGAGAGCTGATTTTGAGCTCTCTTTAAGAAACTCTTGAGGACACCTTGTATTTCACCTTTGTCATGCAAGAAAAACACTCAAGTGAAGCGGGAAAAGTCATCAATAATAACTAAGCCATATTTGTTACCGCAAATGCTTATATAAGCAACGAGACGAAAGAGGTCCATGTGCAACATCTCCAATGGTCTTGTGGTTAACATCACATTCTTGGCGAGATGAGCTGCTCCGACTTGTTTCCCGGCTTGGCACGTGCTACAAGGCCTACCTTTCTCAAAAACAATATTCTTAAGACCTCGGACGTGATTGCGTTTTAGAAGTTTTTGAAGATTCCTCATACCAACATGGGCTAGTCTACGGTGCCACAACCATCCCATGTTGGTCTTTGTCATCAAGCATGTGTCAAGTTTAGTTTTATCAGCGGTGAAGTCTACGAGATAAAACTTCCCTTTGAGCACACCCTTGAAGGCAATTGAGTTATCAATTCTTCTAGAGACAATCACACCCTCATTAGTGAACACGCAATTATATCCCTTTTCGCATAATTGAGAAATGGATAAGAGATTGTAATCTAGAGACTCAACATGCATGATAAGAAATAGTGTGTTGTGGAGAAACAAAAAATTTACCCATACCTACTACCTTACCTTGACTATTGTCACCAAAGTAGATACCTTGACTATGATCATTGTTTTATTCATACTCCACAAACATTCTTCTCGCTCCGGTCATGTGGTTGGTGCATCCACTATCTAGCACCCACTTTGTACCACCGGAGGAGTAAGTTTGCAAAACAATTTTAGGCTTTGGTTTTAGGTACCCAAGCTTGGTTGGGTCCTTTGAGGTTAGTGACAAGGCACTTGGGCACCCACACACAAGGCTTTGGGCTCTTGCGGAGTGGCCCGATATATTTAGCATAGGCACTATCAAACTTGTTTTTCCTAAGCACATAAGATGCATTAAAATCATGAAACATAATCAAGTTGGCATTTTTAGCATTTTGGGCATCCTTGTTAGATATTACCATTTCAAGAGAAGTAGATGCATGATGTTCATTTTTTGCTTTATATTAGCCTTCCTTGTCAAACTCAATTCGCATCTTGTTATTCTTGGGAATTCTAGCATTTTGTTTTCCTTCCCTTGAATAGCTAATACTATCTTTGACCAAGGGAGATCTTGTGATCGAGTATGCACTACGTGCATACTTGATATTCTCCTTGTCAAAGATGCCATCTTTTGGTGTGCTCTTGCTCTTTGTCATGTTAAGCTCATTTTTTAAGTCAAAAACAAGGTTAGCACATTTGCAATTTTTACTGTTAGCCCTCATATTAGGCAAATTTGAGCTTTTTGAGGCGAAAGAGGAATACTTGACTTGAGAGTTGCGAATTGTGCCTCAAGATTCTTGTGAGCTTTGTTTAAGCTCACAAGTTCATCTTTGAGCACAACATTTGAACTCTTGATGCTTGAGGAAGCGTCCTTGCATTTTGCAAGTTCAAGTTCCTTGTTCTTCTCCCTCTCAAGCTCGAGGAGCTTTTCAAGTTTAAGATTCTTTTGCTTCTCTTTGACAAGCAATTCATCTTGTTCCTCAAGAAGTTACTCCTTGTCTAAGTTTTCATCGGAGAGCTTTTTTATTTTAATTATAGCACTTTTGTTCAAACCTTTAAACATGTACTCATTCACACTAGCACTATCAAAATACTCATCTTTAATAGAACGCAAGGGGAGTTTAGATTTAACATTTCGCTTTCCCTCCTTCGCCATGAGGCATGTGTGGCTTGAGCTATTCCACTCTCCCTTGTTTGGCAAGAGAGTCTTCTTCATTGTTGGCTTCTTGATGGCGATGGTTGCCACTCCTGCCTCATTATCGGAGGACTCATCATTGGAGTCTCACTCCTTGCCAAAATTAGTGTTCCCATGTGCTTTCTTCTTCTTGAACATCTTCCCCTTTTGAGGCTTCTCATCCTTGTTCTTTTTCTTCTCGTCTTCTTCCTTTTCGTATGGGCAATTCACAATTACGTGCCCATACTCGGCACAATCGTAGGAAGCTTTTCTGGTTCTTGACGTGCTCTTGTCCTTGCCCTCGCTCTCATAGATCGACCCTCTCCTTTTCTTCATCATTCTTTTGAATCTCTTGATGAAGAAGGTCAACTCCTCATCGTCAATGTCGGTGCTTTCTACTTCACTTTCTTCATCGTTGCTTGAAGCTTGCACTTCTTTGCCTTTGGACTTGGGTGAGATTTTGAGAGCAACACCCTTATTCTTAGAAGATGTGATCTTGGCAAGGTCGTTGACATGGCGTGCTTCCATCTCCATCATCTCGTGGTTGATGATCTTGCTAAGCACCTCATTCGGAGTCATTTTGTGAAAATTTGGACTCTCACGGATGAGGGTGGAAAGTGTCATGTTTAGCCATGACATTACAAGATTCATCATAAAAAATCAACCGTAATCCATCATTTTGATTTCCTC
This sequence comes from Tuctoria greenei, assembly GCA_036927565.1. Taxonomy (NCBI): domain Eukaryota; kingdom Viridiplantae; phylum Streptophyta; class Magnoliopsida; order Poales; family Poaceae; genus Tuctoria; species Tuctoria greenei. Next base: position 111,885,689 of record JAYESD010000012.1, on the reverse strand, counting down.
ACGATCAACATTCATGTGATCACGAAGATGTCCTTCCACCTCAAGTAATGACATTCTGTCCAATTCTATATGAGAAATCCCCGTTGTACCTCCAAAATATTGCAAGTGACTGCCAACAGCTAAAAATTGACCACCATAGTGGAACTTTATCATCAAAAATTCCGAAGGATCCAACGCCACTCCTGCATGCAAAGAAACCGATTCACAATCAGTGTTCATCTGCGACATGTTGATCTGCATATCCTGTTCACACCAACACTCTAAGCAATTGATACATTTTTCAGGACGACCATACCTGATCAAAGATGGACGCCACCAGTGTGGTGGGTGTTGCTGCACTAGAGGAGGATCGCTCCACAGCGAAAGAGAATGGACGACCGTACCTGATCAAGGATGGACGCCACCAGTGTGGTGGGTGTTGCTGCACTAGAGGAGGATCGCTCCACCATCGAAAGAGGACTGAGCCGCCAGAGGAGGACTCTGGTGCCACGGCGGGAGCTAAGCGCCGATAGGGAAGGGTGCGAGGAGGCCTCTGGTGCGCCTGGGCGGGAGCTGAGCGCCGATAGGGAAGGTTGCCGCCAGGGTGAGATGGAGGAGCGCTGCACGAGGGGCGGACGTGCGTGCCGCCACAATTCACGTAGATTACGGAGCCGCGAGGTTAAACCAATCTCCTTCCCTTTTTTCACGTTCACAGATCCGTTATTGTGCTACCCTCTGACAACTGGGACCCACATGTCGGATACATGCAAGCAAGCCACATAGGCGTTTGATCTGTCAAAACTGCTTTGGAAAACCACCCTTAGGATATATATATATATATATATATATATATATATATATATATATATAGAGAGAGAGAGCGCTTGAATTATAGAAGTAAAAAAAACAGGCCGTGTTTGGTTTCGGCATTGTTACAAAATACAATAGCGGTACTGTTGTGCACTTCCCAGCCAAATTAAACGTGGAGCGATCGATCCAAATTACAGGCAAAGGTCGTGGTCGTGTATCACCACCAACTAGCGTGGTCATTTTCGTCTCCTTCTCTCTCCATCTTCAATTATTTGTTATTTAGTAATTTAAAAATAAATTAAAGAGTGACAACATTTTCTGATATGGTAAGTAGTTCTAGTTGTGCAACGATATCTCCGCGCGCGCGAGCTTGCGTCACCGGTTTTGTGACGACCGGGCTGAAAGGCACACGGGCCATGGTTGCACGATCTCTGTTGAGTTGACAATTTGACAGATCAGATGAAGGGGAATTTTTTTATTTTAGCATTATTAATTTATTATTTAATATTAATAGCATCCGATTTTTTTTGCAAAACTAGCATCCCTGCCGTCCACGGTGTGGACGACTTGCCACGTGGCAGGGTCGCCGTCCACCTCGTGGACGACTGCCACGTGGCAGCACATGTGGCAGTCTAAAAAATTCTAGTTTTTATTCACTTTTGGGCGCTCATTTTAAAATACTTAGAGTCATATTTTGGAAATGTTATTATTGAAAAAATATAGTATACAATGTGTACTACAAATTCTTCGATATCAATATTTCCAAAATATGTCTCTAGGTGTTCAAAATATCTGTTCAAACATGAATAAAACTCAGTAAAATTGGGCTGTAGAGGCAAATTTGCTGAGTTCAATCACTTTTCGACGACTATTTTAAAATAACTAGATACATATTCATGAAATTTTATTATTGGATAACTGTAAAACAATCTTTACTCCATTTTATTCAATAACAATATTTCAAAAATATGTTTCTAGTTATTTTAAAATAGGTGTCCAAAAGTGAATGAAACTAAGAAAATTCGGATTGCAGAGGCAAATTTGCTGTATTTAGTCACTTTTAAATGGTTATTTTAAAATACTTAAGGACATATTTAGGAAATGTGGTTATTGAATAAAATGTAGTAAAGATTGTTATCTACAGTTATTTCAGTATCATCATTTTCTAAATTTGTATCTCTGTATTTTAAAAGGGCCATCGAAATGTGACTAAACTCAACAAATTTGCCTCTGCAGCGCAAATTTTCTGAGTTTTATTCACATTTGGGCAGCTATTTAGAAATATCTAGAGACTTATTTTGGAAATGTTCTTACTTAAGAAATTGTAGTACACATTGTCTACTATATTTTTCTCAATAACAACATTTCCAAAATATATCTCTAAATATTTTAAAATAGGCGCCCAAAAGTGAACAAAAACCAGAATTTTTTAGACTGCCACATGTGCTGCCACATGGCAAGTCGTCCACGAGGTGGACGGCTATCCTGCTACGTGGCAAGTCGTCCACACCGTGAACAGCAGGGACGCTAGTTTTGCAAAAAAAAAAAATCGGGCGCTATTAATATTAAATAATAAATTAATAATGCTAAAATAAAAAAAAATCCAGATGAAGGCGTCTCAGCTCCGTTGTACTCCGTCACGTAGGGTAGGGAGAAAAAATCGCGCGTTGAATTGACGAGCGCTCCTTGGTCGCCGGGCCACACCAAATCAACAGCGAATGAAAAACGCGACATCTGGCACTGGCAGGCGGCCCGCCGGAAACGGATCGGTCCGGATCAACAAAACCGGAGTCCAAATCCAAGCCCGAGTCCCTAACACGCGCGGACCAAGCGTACCGGGCCCGAACTCCCACTAAGCCGTGTCGCTGTCGGACCCATCAAACCCTATCCACCACGCCAAGCTTCCCTTCCTTTCCCTTCCCGGCCTATATCACCGTCACCCCCCGGCTCCTCCCGTCCTCGAAACCAAACCACCACGAGTTCAACGCCGCAACCGCAAAGAGCAAAACCGCCCCGTCGACTCCGCGCAGCGAAGAGCGCTTTTCAGTTCCGCCGCTGTCCGCGTCTCGTCCTCCCGGCGAGAAGCCGAAGCAGCAGCAAGCTACAGTCGTCGTTGTCGGCGGCGATGGATCGGTACCAGAGGGTGGAGAAGCCGCGGGAGGAGTCCCCTCTCGGCCCCAACGAGATCCGCATCACCGCGCAGGGGAGGCCCCGCAACTACATCACCTACGCGCTCGCCCTGCTCCAGGTTAGCCTCCGCTCCTCTTCCTCTCTCGCTATTGGGTGGGTCCGTTCGGTGGAGGTCTATGCTTGGCAATAACAACGTCAACGGAGCCTTTGCGTCAAGCACAGGTCAGGTAGGCCAGATATGAAACCCAACAATCTAATCTCGATTATGGCGGGATTTTCCCCGGTATGTTTTCGTTAGGGTTTAGTGCGGGTTCGGTTCCTTACAGTGCATGGTTTCGAGCCAAGTCGGGCGGCGCATGTGGTTATTTCGATTGCTGTCACTCGCCCCTTTGCCTGTAAAGGCAACTAGCAAGCCCGCCTTGGTTGCAGAGTTTCTGTTTATAAGTTGGACTGCTTCAGGGATGGATTTTCTCCCGTTGTGGTTTGTAGTTGTGGATGGTGGATTTGTGGGGTTCGGAGATGCAACTTTCCTCTACTTAACGCTAGGACCCTACAGTACTCAGTCGGGGCCTACTACAATTTATTTTTGTAACTGAAGCGTCTCTTGTGTTGTGAATGTGACATTGTTACTGTTGTGAAGCGATTTGTCCCCATAGGATTATTTGTCACTGTTTCATGTGGGCTTGAAGAGTTTTTGCCGCCATTCCAAGGCCATGCTTATGAAAAATATTGCCTTTTTGGTTGATTGTTTTAAATTTTGGAACTCTTGTCAGTAGAATATCCCCGTGTTTGGGACTGCAGTGTGTAAAATGTATTGTGTTTCTTCAATTAAAATGGTAACCTTTTTTGCCTTTGTTTTCACAATCTATGGTAGGATGATGCAACTGATGAAATCGTCATCAAGGCTATGGGAAGGGCGATCAACAAGACCATTATCATTGTGGAGCTTCTCAAGGTGAAATTTCAATCTGGTCAAATTGTTTTCTAATAGGAGATACATATTGTATCTATAGAAATAATTTGATTATTTGTGCTGCCTGAGCAGAGAAGGATTGCTGGTCTCTACCAGAACACCTCGATCGAGTCACTTGATATAACTGACACTTGGGAGCCGTTAGAGGAAGGCCTTGTCACGTAAGGAGCGATCAGTATTTTTCTTTTATTTGTTTCTGTTTTGGAGGGTGGCTTGTTTTAACATCTATATTTTTTTAATATGACAGTATTGAGACCAGTCGCCATGTTTCCTTGATCACTGTTAAGCTGTCAAAGAAGGAGCTGGATATATCATGTCCTGGGTCAGTTGAATTGTGCTTTTCCTCCTCTGTTTCTGTGTTCCAAAGAGATTCGTGATTCTACATTGTTTGAAGTTTGTCCTGCAGCGTGGTTAGCTCATAGAGCGTGGTATTTATTGTATCACATGCTCAATTTTAAATGCCATGTCTGCTACATATGCTAAACTAAATCTCAAATTTGCTCTCTCTTATGGTTGAATTGAATTAACAATGAAGAGCTTGAATTCATTGTGTTTCATGTGTATTGTCTCCAAGTGGTTTACATTTCTTAATTGAAAATCCCATGCCTACTTCCAGATGATTACAAAATTACATATGCTAAATAAATTTATATCTAACCTCAGGTTCACTTAAACAATTTCACTCCAAATATAATGCCTGCCAGATGCTATGAATTTCTAATCTAACCTCAGATTCACTTAAGCAATTGTACTCCAAATATAATGCATGGCAGATCTTATGAATTTCTTGCTTACAGATTCTCATGATGTCTCTCTTTGTGACGCGACACACTTTTTATCCTGCAGTTACCAGCCACCAATACCAACTGATCAGGTCAGGCCAGTAAATGACCTCGGTGAGGATGCAGATGCAGTACCAAGCGGTGAGGCAGTACCAAGAGGTCGTGGTAGGGGACGTGGTCGTGGGGGTAGGAACAGGGGAAGAGGTAAATCTACACTTCATTACTGCAATGTTCGCTTACATTTGACTGCTGCGAAGCTAATTTGTCCTGGTCCTGGTTTCTGTTTCCTTCACATTTGAATGATTACGTTGCAGGGTACAGCAATGGAGGAGCAGATTATGATGATGAGAATGGATATCCGCAGGAGGCATCACGGGGATATCGTGGCACAGGTAGGGGACGGGGAAGGCGTGGACGTGGAAGGGGTTACGGTGGTAATGGTTATGCAATGGAAGAAGCTGGTGCATACAATGATGTGGAGTATTACAACGTACCACCGGTGCAAGGACATGGTTAGTTTTTTCTTAATTTGTTTTGGGTTTATAACTGAACGAATCCCTTAGTTTATTTTTATTGTACTTTCACTTTGTTATTAAAATCATTCATAAATAATCTGACCCACATTTGATTGATCCATAAATGAATGGACTGTTCACTATAGATTTTGTACCGGTGCAATAATTAACAACTTCTAAATATATAAAATCTTTCTTTTCATCAAAATAGAGATTTTAAGTGTACAATGTATTTTCCATTAAGTAGGTTATGTTTCAAACAATTCCTAATCGACAATTCTTTGCATAGTTATATCATGATCTCAGCACTTTCAGTAATACTCCTCCTTTCTCAAAAGTTTGTCGCTTTCTAATACAAAAATGCATAAGAAGGCGACAAACTTTCGAGAAAGGAGGTAGTATATTCTATTCCTTTTTAGTTATTCAAATAGGAGTCGATTTTCCTCTGTAATTGATCCAGAATATTCTTCTATAATTATAGATGGCGGTCGAGGGACGTGGTCGGGGCCTGAGGGCGTGGTCGTGGACGTGGTGTCAGTGGCCGTGGACATCCTCAAGAGTAGATTGGCTGGCTCAATATCAATGGAGCGTTCTTCACAAAATCTCCATTACTTATCTGTTTAGATTTATGTTGACAATAGTGACTCCTGTGTGAGGGATGAGGCTAGTTATGATTTTTGTAGCTAGGTTATTCTTCCGTTTGCTTTTTAGTTTCAGACAGAATTGTTGTAGTCTCTGTTTGCCATCATGAAATCTAGTTCAGAAAAATTCTTTCAAGAGGGATGGAAATCAGCCAGTTTTATGTGAATTGTGGAATCAATATTGTTGAATTTCTTCTTCCATCTGGAAACCGACGTCAGAATGGATTTTAGTTTGATGCCATGTCCTGATGTTTAGAGGAGATCGTCGCTACAATCATTTGGATTTGTCTTCTATGCACGGTTTGGAGCTGAAATTATACGGTTCCGTGGGAATGAGGCTGCCATTGTTGGCTGTTGCTGGTTAATTTCTTTCTCAAGAAATTTGTGATTATATTGTTTCGCATCTTAGGCCCCGGGAAATCACCACAAAAGCATAAGTGTTGTCTCGCTGGATAGGTTTTCCCTCTGTCTCTAAAAGTTTTTTTTGAACTACAAAATGACTAACTTTTGAGGAGGGGGAAGTATCTATTTTGGGGAACAGTACTCCGGAGATGCTTAAACACCACTGAAATAAAAAAAGAAGTGCCAAATACTCCAGTCTAGTTTTTAATTGTTATTGTTAGGACAATGTTTTTAGTTTAAGAGTAAACTAAAATGGCTGTTTTGACATCATGTAATGTATTGTTGTGGTCAACTAAACTTTTGAACACATTGACAAAAAAATAACAAGAAATTTGGATTACGCACATCTATACCTTTTTCAATATATTTGCAGTCATCGATATTTTTTGTGACCAGAGTCGGTTCTTCCACCTAGTAAAAGTTCCACAATAATTTTAAATATAGGGCGTGGCTGATTTTTTTCCTTCTTTGATGTGCAACTTCGATCATATATCAATCAAGAATAGAGTTATGATGTATTCTCAATCTTAAACTAATGTCGTTAAGCAATAATTCTGATTTAATTTGAGATTAGAAAGAATATATTCTAAATATACTTTTCAATAACAGACACATATTTTTGGCAACCATCACCTGAATACTGTGTGGCATGTCATCCAAGATTCAACATCTACATGTGTATTACCTACATGCCAACCCTAACTCAGCCAAAATAATTACCTACTTTTATTACAACAGCGAGGCTTGTGAATAAATGAAGGCTGGAGTTCCCTGATCAACCCCCCAAAAATTGCATTGGTCCGGCGACGAAGATTACGCACAAGGACACAGTCTCAAAAGCCCATTATAGACGGGCCGGCCCAACCATATCGAAGGGGAAACACGAGAGTTATCGAGACGTCCTCCATTGAAAACTCAGAAAAAAGGTGAATTTTGTCCCCAGTTATCTCCGCAAATCCCAAAAAAAGGCCAACCCCCCCTCCCCCCCCCCCCCCTCCCCCCACCCCCCCCCACCCCCCCCCGTCTGCCGCGCCGGGATCTCCTCTTCCTCCGCCACCGCCCGCCGATGGATGTGTCTGCCGTGCACGCCGCGCGCTGGCCGAGAGGTCCTACTCCGCCCGTCGCCCCCACTCTGCGATGAACCTATTCCTCCAGGTACCCGCCGGCCCCATGCAACGACCCGGCGTCTCCCCTCCTTCGCAGCTTGCTACACTCACGCGATTTTTGATTTCGATTCCGCAGGCCGCGGCCCCGGGGCGTCGCCACCGACGGACTGGCCCTACGCAGTCCACCTTCCTCGCCCACCTCGACCTCTACCTCTAACGACCTGTACGCGATCCGCTGCCCCTTGTCTCCCTGCCTATACTTTATTTGGAACGACTAGAATGCAAAACAGTCTTATGGTGCAATATATGCAAAAAATCACCTTCACTCCCCCCCGCGTTTTGTGTGTGTGTGTGTGTGGGGGTTGGGGGGGGGTGGGGTGGGGCGTGCGGGGAAGTGACTAGGGTTCTGTGGGATGACACTGTGTGGTTTGATTCTGTGGTGAGCAGGAACAGTGCGAAGTTTTCTGTGGAAGTCGTTGCCGCAGCAAGTGAAGGGACGCCCGGTCCAGAGCTCGCTGCCGTCTGGACGATCGGCAAGTGCCTCTGGAACAGGGACTATGCCGGCGTTTTCACGGGCCGCACAAGGATTTGAGTGGGGCCCTGAACTTGCTGGCTTCATCACCGCCTTCCTTGGTATTGCACTTATTTCTATTTCAAGATGTCACTAGATTTTCTTCTTCTGCTTCCGTTGAATTATGATAATTTCGTGGAACAGATGGGGGATAAGCTGATTGATATATTGTCCTCACCAATTAAAACAGTAGATAAATATTCGTTTTGGTTGATACATTGAGAGTTGGATATCTTCAACGAATATGATGTAGGGGAAATTTTGGGGTGAAATTTTCTTCGTTAAACTTGTCTATCAAACATCTACAAGGCGGTGTTGCCAGCTGATCTCGTATCATTTTCATTGTAGCACCTAATAATTTTCAATGATGTCCCTGTGATGAATGTGGTTTAAATGCAAGTGCAAGTTTAGACCCTGACCCTTTGATTCTAAAGGGTGGTACCTAGTGCTGGAAGCTCCCACACATTGTGGGGTCTGGGGAAGGGGATTTCCAGCCAGCCTTCCCCTTTCTTGTCTTGCAAGGAGGCTGATTGGAACCCAAAACAAGCAAGGGGAAGGTTGCCTATAAATTCCCTTTTGGTTCTAAGTGACAGCATAGATAAGCTGAAATTATGCATACTAAGCCGTAATGCTTAGCTAAATGTACTATTTACTTGAGCAAAGCTTTGGTTTTCATGCTATAATGTCTGCAATTGGCAGATGTAGTTAAAAACTGCTGATAACAGAGATTAATGCTCTTAAGGTAAAAGTCGTGGTATAAAAATAAAGAGATTAAACTCTTATAATGTTCCTGTTCAGACATGCACCAGTTGGCAACGATTCTCAGATTCCCGCATTTTTTCTTGCCTGATCATTAGGAAATTGTTGAGCTTGAGCACCGGTCATTTTATTTATGAATTATGATTGCATAATTGGTTACTGTGGGTATCTGATCTTTTTTTTTGATGCTTCAGAAAGCTACAGGAAGAGGATATTCCAGCTGTTGACTTCTGCATATTCCACCATCACTGTTGCTGATGTGGCTCATTTCATGGGGATGACTGAGGAGGATGCTACAAACTGTATGTTTTTGATCTATCCAGTTAGGCTTACAAGTTCCTTTACCTTACCTAGATTTGGGCATTCAAATATTTTTTCCACTTTGCACTAGATTTCTGCTTAAGTTAGATTGTTGGATGTGCGGTGAATTTTACTCATACTACGAAGTTAAATGGTTGGTTTTTATCTGAGTTTGTAATGAGTGCATACTTTCTATTCATAAATATTTGCTGACGAGATGGGATTGTTAGGGTGTGTTTGGTTGGAGGGATGAAGTGGAATGGGACGGGGCGAATCCAATTTTGACATTGTTTGTTTGAGGGACAGGTGGGATGAAACCATCCTCCGAAGCGGAATACTCCCTCAGATTCGGGATAGCTTCGTCCCCGTAAAACTGAGCGGATCAATTCATCCCATCTGAACGGCGTGAGCACTCCGTCTCCCCCCGTCCCTCTCCGTGCGAGCCGAGGAAGACGTCCCACACAGTGTGTCTCGGGCCAAGCTGGAGGGAGGAGCCGCCGTTGGTCCTGCATGCCGATGAGAGTGCGGACGCGGCTGACACAGCCGAGCTGGTGGTAGTAGGCGCGGCACTTGAGCAAGTGGTTGACCTGTGGATGCGGACCTTGAGCTCGGGGTCCATGGCCACCGTGTCGAGCGTGGTTGGGTGGTTGAACGACGCCAACGCCCAGGTGGCGGCCCCGTCGACGACGCCGGTGTTGGTGAACAGCCGCGGGCCGCAGCTCCATCTCGTCAGCGACGGCCTCGACGTGCTACAGGTAGGGGTGCAACACGCGCGTCCGGTCATGGTGGCACACGTGCAACACGAGGTGGGCGTCGTCGTGGTTGGTCCATCCGAGGCGCGCCCCGAGGAAGGTGTCCCACATGGTGTGACCCGTGCCGAGCTGGAGGGAGAAGCCGCCGCCAGCCCTGGACGCGACGGACGAGAGCACGGATGCGGTGTCAGTGCTTTGTGGTGCTTCCCTCTCCATGGATGTCCCTAGTCTCTGTGACGTCCCTCGTCTCTTTAGCAGAATAGAGCACTGTCGTGTGGAAAGCTCCAGGCTCATCCGACACCACGTCGAGAGTGATGGCTGGAGGCAGCCCTGCTCAACACCCTCTATGTCGTCTGCAACGTGTTTGATAAAATGCCTATGTGACAAATAGTTAACAGAGCAGCTAACGGACTGTAGACGGCATTCACTCCCATCCTTTTTTCATCCCTCTAATCAAACAAAAAATAAGGATGATTCCATCCCTCAAGACAAATAAAAAATGGGATCACCCCGTCCCTAAAAACAGGGATGTACCCAACCTATCCCACTTTGTCTCTAAACCAAACACACCCTTATAGAGCCAATAGCATCCTGTGAAGAATCATTACTCATTAGTGCCTGTAACTTATGAAGTATGATAGACAACATTACTAGTCTTCCTGTACTTTTCCGTCCATCTACTGCTTTCTATGCGTGCTTATTCTGATATGAGCTTCTTTATGGTATTGCCCATATATTTTACATGACATATGCGCATTGGGTGTCTTCAAATTTATATAAAAGAAAAATGTACTTATTGGTAGTTGTATATGTTGTGCTCAGGTATTGTAGTTCTAAACATATTTTCTTATGTCCAGCTAGTGCTCTATGCCTCTATTACATATGCACAAGTTGTCTTTTTCAATGTTTGCCTAAACGGTTGTTCATTCAAGATGAAAACTAGAGGCTAGTTGATGGGTCGACATCAATTTAAGGTGTAAATACTGCAGTAGTTAGCTAGGCCATCTAAAAAGTCTACTGATGCATTTTGATCGTTCTGATCTTATAAAAAAAATGAAAACTTCAGTCTATGGCCCTAGGTTGTCATTTTTTTGGCAGGGCTCAAGCTTCAGGAATTCTCAGAGTAGGATATTCCTTGCTCTGAAATTCTTGGAGCTGAATCTCGGGGGATAGTAGATATTTGAGTGTGTTTATTTTGTTCACAAGAAAGCTAAAACTAGTTGCAAACCCACTTTATTTTACCTTACATGCTCCAGATCCAGCATGAATCCTGGAGTTGGAGAATTGCTATGCTGCCCTAAAGGTCTATATCCTTATTTTGGTTTGGATTTGCCCTGTTCTGAAGTGCTGCTATTTTTTGTGTTGGCATACTAAATTTTGTGTTCACGTTCTTGATTGCTATGACAATAGTTTTTGTGTGCTAGCTGTTATTTTGATTTTATAACAAACATAATGTTAGATTGTGTGGCTCAATATTGGCAATGAGGTAAGTAATTCCGTATGCATGCCTACCTGGATATCTATTTTCAAGTTGCTCTTGGGCATAAAGTCAGTGGGACTAGTGGGCACTAAGACTTTCTCACGACGGTTTTTAGCCTTTGTCAAGTGTATCACTCCTTATTGTGATACCTCTGTTTAGTTTGGTAAGAGTAATCTGTTTACCCCACCCCGGGTTTAATATGTTGACGTGCAAATTTCCACTAACAAGTGTCAACAAAATTGCACTAAGCAGTGACAATTATTTTGAGTAGCTTGTGTTATTACTTGATCAGTTATTTTTCTTTTGCTGGGGAAATATGTTTTTTGTGTTCATGAATGATGATGCATATCTTGTGTTATGAGGGAGAGGTCCCATGTACAATTGTGAATTATGCAAAATAATTTATCCAACTGCAGATGCTGTTGGAAATGCTTGGAGTTTGGATGCGGCAACCAAGATGCTTACTGTTAGAAAACCAAAGGTTCAGACCAATCAGAAGCTTGACGCAAGCAAACTGCAGCGTTTAACTGAATGTGTTTTCCACCTGGAGCACTGATGCCATCGTGGCCCCATTGCTTTTGTATGATGTCTAGCTATACCTGATCATCTAGGTTGTGGGAAGGAATGAAAATTTGTCTGCAAGTGCTTTATGGTTAGCCATTTCTATACATGTTGCTTGTGTATTTGTGGCCCTTCCTCTGAAACGAGTCATCTTTGTTCTTTTTTGGACTAGCAAGTTGAGATCAGTCTAGCGAAATAGAAAATCACTCTTGGTGGATCTCGCTCTATGCAGCTCACCGTGCAACTTTATTTTGCATTAAGATTGTGCAAGGGTGGTCGTTGACATTAGCACATGATGTGCTAAAAGCATTCTTTCCCAAAATAGAGCTTGCTGCAAACCGGTTTTCTTGCTACCGTTGTGCTTGGTATTTTGGCAATATGAATAGAAATGGCCAAGCCGGTGCCTCGTTGCCGTGCAGTTGAGCGCACTCGTGCCGTGAAACTTCGCGTCAGCAAGCGAAGGCACGGTGACTGGTTCGATGACTCAGCGCCCTTCGATGGCAGTAAAAATGTTTATGAAACTTTGCGTCAGCAAGTGAAGGCACGGTGACTGGTTTGATGACTCAGCACCCTTCGATGGCAGTAAAAACGTTTATCTAACCAAATTCCTGATATCTCAATCCTATCCTACGTTGAATGCTTGAGCTTTTGCCATATACGATATATAATTCACCGTCCCTCAACTTGTCTAACTCTTCCAAAGTCCTACAGGGTTATCGGTGTCTATCCATTTGTTCCGTGCATTCTACACCTCTGTAACACAGTCCCCACACTTTTATACATCCTGAGCGCTAGAAATCACACGCGTTACGCTTCAACTTGCAGTGATAATTCATTATTGTTCATACTGCCACAATTCTTTTGGCTACACGCTTTTATAAAAAAAATGAATCCACGAAGTTAATGGTGCTAGTACGATTGCATGAGCTACATGTTCACAATTCAGTTAGGCTCCGTTTAGATTGAAAGAATTGAAAAACACGAGAATATTAAAAACATAGAAATTGAAATTGTATATTTCTGCAATCCTATATGAATTGAAAATATAGGAATTGAGATGAGAAGCCTTTTGGCAGCATCATAGGAAAAATAAAAGAACCTGCAACATGAGTCAGGAAAGAAAAAAAGAGGTCTAAGCTCCTGTTATGTTTCATACAAAATTTAGTAAAGGAATTCATTCCTATAGAAATTACTCTTTGTTTTTCCTGTGAGCCAAATGGTGATGTAGGAAAAAATCCTTTACAGATCCTATCCTTCAAAATTCTTTGCCATTCCTTCAATCTAAAGGGAACCTTACTCTTTTCATTCTTAAAAATTTATTACATTTAGTTCATAACTAAAAGGTGATAATTTTTTGGAGACGGAGAAAACACTTTGCATAATGATATAACCAGAATTAAATAGAGGAAGGGTAATTTGCCTAGAGGAAAATTGTTTGAATTACTATACATGACACCTTAATTTGGCTGATTGTAAAAAAAAAACTGGATACGGGATAGACTAACTGACACAAATGGCATGTCCTACCTACGAATTAATGATAGGAAAAATAATAACTTGGTAAGCCGGTGGATCGAAGTAAAACATCAAGTAATTGTATTACCAACCTTGTGTATTTTTTGCGACCTGGAAACACAAGACGTGTATATTTTAAGTTAACATGGTTGATGCTTCTTTTGCCTAAAAAGAGAAGCCAGGTTGGGTGAACTTCGGCTCGACAACCGCATGACTACTGACTCAACATGGTTCAGGCATACATTTTTTTAGGAACAATTGTGTTTAAGTCATAGATTTCGAGTCCAATTGTGATATAGACTTTGATTTTGAAACTTTGTGTGTTTACAACTTCTTTTAACTGAGTCTGCCGTTAGCCACAATTTTGTAACACCGTTAGTTGGATTAGAATAAACAGGATGAAAAAACAAAAATAAATGTGTGAAAATAAAGAAGAACCAAACTACCCCTCCTGCTCTTATCTTCCCTTCCCAGATTCTATCTCAACCATTCTCTCTCTCAGCAACCCTAACTACCGGCGGCGGCTGCAAACGGGCACAACACCAGCCATGTCCCATGAGCAGCGGCAGGCGAGAGCGAGGCCAGCGCGCGAGCGGCGAAGGCGGCAGGCAGGCGGGCACGACACCAGCGCGCGAGCGGCAGAAGGCGGGCGCGGGGCCAGTGCGCGAGCGGCGAAGGTCGCCGGGCGCGGGTACGCTAAGGCGACCAGCGAGCGCATGCTATGGCGGCAGGCGGGCGCACGACCAGCGCGAGCGGCGATCCGGCAGGCAGATGCTATCCATACTACAATCTACAAGTACGGCATGTTTGACGAGCACCTGAGCACCAACGCCACGATACTTGAGCAACTAGGACCCAACAGTTGTCATCTCAGAGACGGGTGGATCTATTAACTAGCTTCAACGTATTTGTATGTGACATTATGTGGAAAATATATTTAAAGGTTTTTGAATTATTGTCAAAATTATGTTCAATTTTAAAAGTTTTTTTTAAATGGAATCATATCCATATTTTGAGTTTTGTAAGAAATTAAATTTATTCAGATTTTGTGTTCAAAGTTACAATGACAAATGTCAATCATGGTATAAACACAAATGATAATATTAAACGGTGGTAAAAAATAAAGGGTATATTTGTCTTTATACGTCAAAATTAACACCGTTAAGGACATTTAACGAACTTGTGTTAATTTTGAGTTTCAAGTGAAAAAGGTTATGGTAAAAACACAAAATTCTAAAATCAGGGTCTAAATCACAATTGAGCTTGAAAACTATGGTCGAAACACAATTGCCTCTCTTGGTACTCTGCGGATCAGGTACCTCTTCATACCAGAAAGAGAAGCGTCGAATCCCACTTTTCAGGAAAGTGGACCTCTGAAGGCCAACACGTGTTGAAAGTGCATCTAAGAATCCTTTGTGGGTTTTGGATGATTTATGACAAGCAAATGAGATTCTAACCTTTTTTTTGAGAGAGCACAAGTTTCAATAGCAAAATAAGCAAAGTGCCAAAAAGAAGGGAGAATGAGGAGCAAAGTGGAAATGAGCTCAAGGAAGAAGAATAGTAGATCATTGTGTATGAAGTGTGTTAAGGAAACACACTCCAAGAGCTCAATCACAATTAAATTCACACATTGCCCAAAGTTATACAGGACCAAACTAGTCCGACTATCACCGGACTAGTCTGATATCCTCTGTGCACAAAATCGGGCAAGATATCTCTCTGACTAGAATCGAACTAGTCCTCCCCAGTGCGGACTAGTCCTCAAAACACTTCACAAGTCACACAAAATCGGACAAGTCCGATCACCATCGGACTAGTCCGATATTCATTCTGATCTAAATCGGACAAGTCCGATATTAGCACGGACTAGTCCGAAAAACTCTCTGAGCTAAATCGGACAAGTCCTCTAAGTGCGGACTTGTCACCCAATTCACTTAGGGTTTCACATGTCCGGACAAGTCCGATGATCGGACTAGTCCGAAGATTTCTAGAAGCGAAATCGGACAAGTACGCTCCTAGCCGGACTAGTTCGATATTTCAGGACACTTAGAGTTTGCTACACACATCACATTGGACTAGTCTGGTGTCCACCATGGACTAGTCCGATCTTTCTAAACCCTAACTGTCACTTTTAGAAGCCCGATGTAAATAGAGGTGCACGACCCAACTTTAAACTCTCTCGAACCCTAGCGCCGTCACACCTCCCAAGAGCCTCAAAAACACATCTCTCCACAAAATAAAGTGCAACAAAGAACAATCCTTTGATGATACACTCTAGATCATTGGAGAGACACGTTCAACACTCATTGAGCTCTTGGTTTGATTCTCTAACACACTCTTGTAATTTCATTGTAATCTTTTGAGTGTGTTCTTGGTGGTATTTCGTGTTGTAATCTAGGGGGGCCCTCAACGTGTGAGAAGGCCCCTTTGAATTCGGTTATTCACCCCTTTGTGATAAGTGGAAGAGGACTGACCTTCGTGGCGATCCGACGAGGGTAGGGTTGGAGAAGACCCGGTCCTTTTGTGGACTCCTCAACGTGGATGTAGGTTGCCTCTGTGGTAGCTGAACCACGGGATAAATCCTTGTGTCTTGCTTTGTGTTCTTCGTTCTTATTCATCACAGTAATCTAGGGTTTCAATCATTATTGCTTACTTTACGTTGAATCATTAAATATAAGATTGAATTGTGATATACCTTAGTACATAATCTTGCAACACTTCATTTGACTGTATATTTCCGCTGCATACATCGAAGAATCAAATTAATCGATCAAACTTAATCAACCTAGTCGGTACACACCAGACTAGTCCCCACTTTACCGGACTAGTCCGATATTTCTGATTTTGAACTAGTTGTTAAGTGTTGCAGGTTCCGACAAATATCAAAAAGGCCTATTCACCCCCCTCTAGGCCACATTCAATTGGTATCAGAGCAGGTTCTTCAAGAAAGAGACTAATCGCTCGAAGAAGATCATGTCGTACATGAAGGACATCCACAAAAGCAACAACCAAGAAATGGTTGATGATGACAAGAACCTAAAGGTGGAGAAGCTTCTCGAAGCCATTCAAGACTTCGAGGACGACGATGAGGAGACGCTAGAACTAAAGGCGCTCCTAAGAAAGAAGACACGTTCTAAAGGGAAAGTGAAGATTGAAGAAAAGAAGAAGGGGAGTAGTCACACCGACTACTCCCGATATCCTTTCAACTATGATCGTCTCAATTCCAACAATAATCATTACTTGTCTATTCCAATCGGAAAAGCCCCACACTTTGATGGAAGTGATTACTCAATGTGGAGGCAAAATATGAAAATGCATCTAATCTCTATCAATCCAAGTCTATGGCATATTGTGTGCATAGGAATAGATATCCCGGACGACGACGAAGAGCTCACACCAAGCCAAGAGCAGACTATTCATTGAAATGCTCAAGCCGCGACAGTAATCACCTCTTCGCTCAGTCGGGACGAGTTCACCAAGGTGGATGGACTCGAGATTGCTAAGGAGATATGGGACACACTACAAACTGCACATGAAGGTGACCGACATGTGAGTGAAACAAAGATCGAAATGATCGAAGGCGAATTAGGAATATTTGCAATCGAAGAAGACGAGTCACCTCAAGATATGTACAACCGATTAAAGATACTCGTCAACAAGGTTCGATATTATGGAAGCAAGAAGTGGAATGACCACGAGGTGGTGAAGCTCATCCTTAGAGCTTTCATGCCTCGCAACGTCACCCTATGCTCAATGATTAGAGAAAGCCCCAAATACAAGAAAATGACTCCATATGAATTACTTGGAAAAATCATTAATTTCGAGATGATGGAAAAACAAGCAAAGCATGTCAAGGAAATTGCCGACCTCACCTCAGCAAAGAATAAAGGGGTTGCTTTGTAGTCCACCCTCAAGCCCCTATCTAAAGAAGCTCGAGAAGCTCAGCTAGAAGAAGACAGTGATGATGAGAGCAGTGAATTAGATGAAGAAGACGTGATATTGTTCATGAAGAAATTCAAGAGAATAATGAAGAAAAGACAAGGCACTAAATCAAGCGAAGGGAAGTACAAGGAAAGAACAAAGTCAAAGTTGAGGCGGGCATGCTATAATTGTGGTGAGTATAGCCACTTTATAGTTGATTTCCCATATGAAGAAAACAAGAAGAAGACCAAAGAAGCTAAGCCTCAACCCAAGAAATTCTTCAAGAAGAAGAAACAAGCCGAACAAGCGCACATAAGGAAAGAGTGGGACTCAAATGATGAGTCTTCATCATCCGGAAAAGAAGAGATGGCTAGCATAGCCATCGAGAAGACATCCAAGAAGTCTACTCTCTTCCCTAAACTCGGCGCATAGAAAGGAGATGGCACCTGCCTTATGACAAGGGAAGGTAAACGCAGGGTAACCATTAAACCCCCTTCCATGCATTCATATGTAAGACCTATGTGTGCTGAATACATTGGCTTGTAGTGAATACACTTGGCTTTGATGATAAAAGTTTTTAATATCACCAAAACACCTTTTTATCAAGGTCCGACTCTAGCTCCGAGCTACAGCAAGGTCCGACGATAGGTCCGGCTTGTTTTGGGTAGCTCTGGTTACGTTTGATGCTAGGTCTGACTTCTTGGTAAGGTCCGACCAGCTTTGGTTAGCTCCGGTGAGCTTTATCTTTAGCTCCGGCATATATTTGATAGCTCCGGCATATTTTCGTTAGCTCCGGGATGCTAAGCTTCGACGTACTTTGTCTAGCTCCGGGTTTTGGGTTGACTAGTTCCGACTAGTTTTGATAAGCTCCGGATCCAGGATCTACTAGTTTTGATAAGCTCCGGATCCAGGATCTACTAGTTTTGATAAGCTCCGGATCCAGGATCTACTAGTTTTGGTAAGCTCCGGCGCTAGGTTCTACTAGCTTTTGATAGCTCCGGCTCAAGCTCCGGGTTTGCTCTGGCAAGGTCCGGAACTTGACCAAAGTGCTTCTACTTTTCATTTGCAATGTTTCATACTTGCTCTACATGATTGGAAAGATTGCTTAGTATTCATTTGCTAAGTTTTTGGTGCGTTGTGGATGTTATGGTTGATATCGTTTCTACTGTGGTTTTGCAACATGCTTATGTGAGGTTCTCACGTAAGGTGTTGTGTTCGGAACTAACGTGAGTCAAGTCGAGGACTTGGGCTCGTATAGATTGGTTGTTTATTCATGTGCAGGTGTTGCTTGAGTTCAAGTCATGGCTGGTGACGGGATCCATTGGACTAGTCTCAGGAGGAGATGAGGTTCCAACAACCAAGTTCGGGAGGAACTGTGGTTGAGCGGGTCAGGAGGTCACGCAGGATGATTGAATCAAGGACAGTGCATATGAAGGTCGAAGGAAGGTGTTCGCACGTATGCATGAGGTGCATGACGTGGCAATATGCTTCTAGAGACGGATTATGGAAGGAAGATCTGATCGGAAGGATCAGATCGTATCGGTTGAAGACTTAGGCTGCTAGCTGAGTCGGTTATGGCTCGGTATGGAAATATCGAGTTGGTTATGTTAGGATTTCGTGTGTATCACGAAATTGAGTTGTTTAGGAATGTGGGATACGTTCCTAACGTGTTTGGAAGTCTTAAGATTGCTTCTATCTGCGTATAGAAGAATCTTGAGCAATTATGGTAAGTTCCGATTGTGATCGGATTAGGATTGGAGTCCTAGTTGAGATTGGGATGGCCTAAGGGCTGGTTATATAAGCAAGGGAAGGCCAAAGTTCGGGTAGACGACTTTGGGGCTGTTCCTCTTGTGTTCTATTGAATAAAATTCATAGTTTGAAGGAACTTTTGTGCCTTGTTCGTCCGACTTGTTCCAGACAAGTTTTACTCGTCGAGTTTCTGGACAGCACTACCTTTTGTCGGTGGTTTTATCATAACTCGAGTTTTACAGATTCAATTGACGTGATTCTTTTTGGGTTGTCTTCACAACTTGATTGTCTATCATCTGTCAAAATTTCACAGTCATTGGATTTGTAGTTTCTGAGCTACACGAGTTTCTTTGCAGCATTCCAGAAACTGTTTTTCTCGGGTAGGTCAGATTGACCATAGTCTGATCTTTCGATCATAACTTGAGTTTTTCTCGACGGATTTGAGTAATTATTTTTGTGTTGTCTTCGTGACTTGATTCTCTCTGATATATATCACTTTTGTCACGGTGAAACACGTTTAGATTAGTCTTATACACGATTTCTTTAACAGATCGTTTTTCTACCGAAGGGATTAGAGTTTTATTGTTTCCGCTGCGTAAGATTTTTAAAATCTACCATTCACCCCCCCTCTGGTAGCTTTTCACGTGCTCTTCGATCCTACAATTGGTATCAGAGCCACGGTGCTCTAATCTTTGTGATTTGCACGTGTTTTTGACTAATCATCATGGAGAAGTACTCCGTCAAACCTTGTGTGTTTGCTGGTATTGATTTTCAGGTTTGGAAGGCACGCATGGAGGCTTTTATCCAGGCACAAGGCTTCGCAATATGGGAGAAGGTGTATAAGCCTTATGAAGTGCCACCCAATGATCAAGTCACGGCCACGAATCTCCGGGACGTCGACAACAACAACAAAGCCCGAAACTTGATCATCCAAGGACTCACTCAAAGCGACTTTGATCGTGTCGCGCACCTCCGATCAGCATACGACGTTTGGAGAGCTCTCTGTGATTATCATGAAGGCTCCAACACAATCAAGGAGGTAAAACAAGATATGTTCAAGAAAGAATATATGCGTTTTGAGATGCAACCAGGTGAGTCGATCGATGACCTCTTTGCTCGTTTCAATAAAATTCTCAGCAACTTACGTAGTGTCAATGTAAATTTTTCTGATGCTGAGAATGCTAGACAACTTCTTAGTGCATTAGACATGACAATTTGGGAGATGAAAGTAACATCTATTCGTGAATCAACTGTCATGAGTTCTCTTACATTAGATGTACTTTATTCTAAACTAAAAACTCATGAAATTGACATCCTAGCACGTAAGAACCCAAACAAGTCTATTGCATTTGTCTCACAACGTGATATGTCTAGCTCCGGCCAATCATCATCCTGCAATACTCTTGCTTTGTTGTCCTCACTAACCCTGGAGCAGATCGAAGAAATTCCAGAAGAGGAGTTGGCACTCATCTCTACTAGATTCTCAAAAGCATTGCAAAATGTGAGAACTAGAAGGAGAGGAAGCTCCGGACCTCAACGCTGTTTTGAATGTGGTAAAACAGGACACTTTCGTACAGAATGCCCTAACCTTTCAGGTCCGACCACCCGGGAAGAAAAACAAAGCAAGATCCAGACCTCCTCTGGAAATTCCAACAAGAAGAAGAAAGGTACCATAGGACGCAAGATGATCAACAGCTTCATCACCGCGCTTCAAGAGCTCAGTTCAAGTGATGTAGACTTTGAAAGTGATGAAGATAATGATGATCTGGCCAACTTATGCTTCATGGCGGGCAAAGCAAGATCAAGATCAAGTCAGGAGGAAGCAGAACACAACAGTGACGATGATGAGGTATGTTCTACCTGCAATGAAATGTGTGATGCTATTTCTCGTGCAACTATTATTGTCAAGAAAAAGGACAAAAAGCTTAGGGATAGTGCTGCTAAAATTGAATCACTAGAATCTGAAATTAACCGTTTAAAAACTTTGATTCCTAGTGATGATGCATGTCCCTCATGTGACTTAATCTATGAACAATTGTCCACATTAAGAAGTGCACACTCCTCCACTCTAGATAAACTTGATGAAGAAATTAAAAAGAACAAAGAGCTTGCTGCACTTAATGATAAAAACTTGAAAGATGCTAGCTGTTCTACAATTGACTTGCATTGTTCTGCATGTGAAAATCTTGATAAGAAACTGCAAGATGCTATGAATGAAATTTCTATATTGAACAATGCTTTACGTTCTCATGAAGTTAAATTTTGTTCCAATTGCAAACTAAAAGGAAAAACTTCATGTGAAAACTGCCTAGACTTGTCCAAGAAACTTGATGACATGAATAGGACACTAGGTCGGTTTTGTAATGGGGATAAGAATCTAAACTTGCTGCTGAATTCTTCCAAGTCTAGCAAAGATAAAACTAGTTTAGGTTTTGATTCTCATGTTCATGCTAAGGCACATCCACCTAAAATTGTAAGGTCATTAGGAAGTGGTTTGATTCAAACAGTTCCTAAACAAAAAGAAGTGGTTTTCAAATCTGAAGGAGTGTTGCCTCATTCGGTTTCAAATAAAAATATTGCTTGCTCATCTAGACATGAACACAAAGTTAAATTTCATTGTACCTTCTGTGGTAGAGATGGTCATGTCATAGATTTTTGTTATAGACTAGCTAAACAACAGAAAAAGGAAAGAAAAATTGCTAGATCTTATAACTTTCATGCAATTAGAAAAACACAACCTGCTTTAGTGAGTCAGAAATTTGAGAAGGTAGCTTCCAGACCTTCTGGTAAGAAATCCGCAAAAGCAGCTCCGATAGTTCCGATAGCTCCAAGAGCTACCGGATCTTCTGTTGTTCCCTCTGGAGCTTCAGTTTTTGCCTCCGGACCTTCTGCTTTTACCTCCGGAGCTACCGGTTTTCACTCTAAACAAGTAACAACTTCTAAATCAACTGTTAAGAAAAGAAAACCTCAATCTTTGACTCATAAACCTGCTGTTTTATCTCAGCATTTGCGTGTTTTTCCTGGTGCACGTCGCGTGACTCAGTACTGGATTCCTAAATGCCTTTTGACTAACCCCAGTATTGAGTCATCGACGTATTGTGCTTCTATGTAGGTTACACGCTTGAGGAAGGAGAATATTTGGATTGTGGATTCAGGTTGCTCACGCCACATGACCGGTAACAAAGATTGGTTCTCCTCCCTCACCTTTGTGTCACGTGTAGAGAATGTTACTTTTGCCAATAATTCTTCAACTCCTATAATTGCTAAGGGTTCGGTTAGAGTAAATGATCACTACACTTTGAAGGATGTGACACTTGTCAAAAATTTGAAATATAACTTGCTTTCTGTTTCACAATTGCTAGATGAAAATCTAGAAATTACTTTCAATAAAAACTGCTGCAAAGTTGTAGATTCAAATAGTGAGCTTATTTTTAACATGTCTCGGTTTGGAAGAGTTTTTAAAGCTGATTTTGATATGTCTTCTTCTAAGCATAGGTGTCTAGTTGCTAATGATTCAAAGGACTTATATTTTTGGCATCGTAGACTTGGTCACGTAGGCTTTGATCACCTCACGCGTGTTAGTGCTCTTGATCGCATACGTGGGCTGCCTAAGCTTAAAGGGGACAAAGAAATTGTGTGCTCTTCTTGTAGACATGCTAAGATGGTTGCAGGTTCACATACTCCTCTCACAATGATCATGACAACTGAACCATATCAACTTTTGCATCTTGACACCGTAGGACCTTCACGTGTTCAATCCTTCAGAGGTAAATGGTATGCTCTTGTTATTGTTGATGATTATTCTAGATATTCTTGGGTGTATTTTATGGCGTCTAAGAATGAAGTCTTTAGTCACTTTAGAACTTTATTTTTTAGTTATCAATTGATCACCCAGAATCATTAAAAGCAATTAGAAGTGATAATGGAACTGAATTTAAAAATCAATTCTTTGATCACTTTTGTGCTGAAAATAGAATAGATCATCAATTTTCTTCACCATATGTACCTCAACAAAACGGTGTTGTAGAAAGAAAGAACAGAACCCTAGTTGAGATGGCTAGGACTATGCTTGACGAATATCAAACCCCTAGGAAATTTTGGGCTGATGCATTAGCAACCGCTTGTTATGTCTCAAATCGTGTTTTCTTGCGTGCTAAGCTAGGTAAAACACCATATGAGCTCCGGTTTGGACATAGGCCTAGTGTTACACACTTTCAGGTCTTTGGTTGCAAATGCTTTGTTAAGAAACATGGTAATCTTGATAAATTTGAACCTAGATCCAATGATGGCATGTTTCTTGGTTATCCATCTCATACTAGAGGCTACCGTGTGCTTTTACTTGACACTAACAAAATTGTGGAGACTTGTGAAGTGTCTTTTGATGAAGCTAGCCCAGGTACTAGCTCCGGTGTTGCAGGACCAGATTCATATTCTCAGGGGGAGGGTATTTTCGAAGATGAAGAAGAGCCGGTGATACTGCCTGGTAGTTCCGAAGTTGACACGTGTCCAGCTCCGAACATTGAACAAGCTCCGGCTGTCACCTCTGCTGGTCCTGATCGTCCACAAATCACAAGCTCATCAATCTACAATGAACCTAATGAAAAAGAAGCTTGTGAGACATCTGTTCCCCTACGTTTTTACAAAAATCATCCCGCACAACAGATGATTGGAAGCTTGCATGAACGAGTCACACGGTCCAGGTTTTGCGATCCAAACTCTCATGCTCATTCTGCTTTTGTTGCTTCTTTTGAACCCAAAGATATATCACACGCACTCACTAATGAATCTTGGATTATTGCCATGCAAGAAGAGTTAGAAAATTTTGAAAGAAATAATGTTTGGAAACTTGTACCTCCACCTCAAGGCCACACTTTAATTGGAACTAAATGGGTATATAAAAATAAACAAAGTGAGGATGGGGTTGTGATTAGGAATAAGGCTAGGTTGGTTGCTCAAGGTTTCACTCAAGTTGAAGGTCTAGATTTTGATGAAACTTTTGCTCCTGTCGCTAGATTAGAAGCCATAAGAATTTTGTTAGCTTTCGCAGCATCTAAAGGTTTTAAGCTATATCAAATGGATGTTAAAAGTGCTTTTCTTAATGGCTACATAGATGAGGAGGTTTATGTCAAACAACCACCAGGTTTTGAAAATCCAGATTTTCCTAATCATGTTTACAAACTGTCCAAAGCCTTATATGGTCTCAAACAAGCCCCTAGAGCATGGTATGATAGGTTAAAAACATTCTTACTTGAAAAGGGGTTTACAATGGGAAAGGCTGATAAAACTCTTTTTGTGCTTAAACATGGCAATGACTCATTATTCGTTCAAGTGTATGTGGATGATATTATCTTTGGTTGTGCTTCTCATGATCTTGTGTCCAAGTTTTCAGCAATGATGAGTTCCGAATTTGAAATGAGTATGATGGGTGAACTCACTTACTTTTTGGGGCTGCAAATCAAGCAAACCAAGGAGGGTACCTTTGTGCATCAAACAAAGTATACCAAAGATCTCCTAAGGCGCTTCAACATGGACAAAAGCAAGCCTCTTCGGACACCAATGGGAACAGCAACAACACTTGAACTTGATGAAGATGGTGAATCCATGGATCAAAAAGAATATTGAAGTATGATCGGATCACTTTTGTACCTTACAGCATCAAGACCGGACATACAATTCAGCGTATGTCTTTGTGCACGGTTTCAAGCTTCCCCACTTGTTTCACATCGTCAAGCCGTTAAAAGGATTTTCAGGTACTTACATGGAACTCAAGAATTTGGCATTTTTCTTCCTTCTTCCTCAATCGTTTCTTTGAAAGCTTTTTCGGATGCTGATTTTGGGGGTTGTAGGATTGATAGGAAAAGTACTTCCGGTGCTTGTCATTTTCTTGGTAATTCTCTTGTTGCTTGGTCCTCTAGAAAACAAAGTTCAGTTGCACAATCCACAGCCGAATCTGAGTATGTAGCTGCTGCTAGTGCTTGTTCACAAATTCTTTGGATTGTTCAAACACTTAAGGACTATGGGGTTGATCTAGATAGTGTTCCACTGTTCTGTGATAACACTAGTGCTATTTGCATTGCTAAAAACCCCGTGCAACATTCTAGAACTAAGCACATTGACATTAGGTATCACTTTCTCCGTGATAATGTTGAAAAAGGAAACATTGTGCTTCACCATGTAGATACCGAACAACAATTGGCTGACATTTTTACAAAACCTTTGGATTTCACTCGTTTTTGTTACATTCGTAGTGAAATAGGGGTTATGCATCCTCATGGCTTAAATTGAGGGGGAGTTTTTGAAACTTAGGAAGTCCATGTGTGAATCTGAAATTAAAATAATATGAGCATATTATTTCATACATATATGACTTTGTGATTCCTTTTACATGCTGAAAGTTCTTACTACATTACTCATGTTATACTTTTTGTAGTTTTTGCCATGTCTAGTAATTGGAATAATTACTTACACTAAATCTGGTCATGGTCGAACTTTCTTGCTTTTTTGAACTTGTTGCGTGCTCACAAATGCTTTTAATCATTAAGAATTTATCAAGTAATCAACTCACATGTTGAGTTTTTATGAACAAATATAAATTGAGAAAAGATCAAGAGAATATGCATGCATCGCACTTCTTCTTTCGAGATGGCTTGTCATTGCACTTAGATATGAACTTGGAAGAAGTTGTGTATGACTAAAACCATGTCCTTAAGCTTCTGATTGTCAAATGACATAGGCTTGGCTTGGTTGGTTAGAATAAGGCAGATGAGCATATAATCTCTTGCAAATATCATATTATCTAAATTTACGCTTTGAAAAATAATAAAATGCAGCAACAAATGTCATGCTTTCAGGTTTTGAAATAGTTGAGTTTGTGAGATCATGACCTGCTAAAATTGAAAATCACACTTGCTTTCTAGCATGGCTTACACTACATTATGTATCTCATTGATGTGATAGTGTAAGTTACTTGATAGTATGACTTGGGTGAGCTTTGTTTATATGTATATGTTATAATATGCTCATAACAACTAAAGAAGGAGAGATAATTTTTTTATATCTCATAACAATTAAAATTTCTCTTTTACCTTGCTGAATACATTGTCAAAGGGGGAGAGATTAATCACACATTCAAAAAGGAAGAGATAAGCATGAAGAGAATATGTGCATAAGGAAAGTTAATAAAGGGGGAGAGATAATATGGGATATTTTTTTTCCTTCTCATTTTATTTTTTATTTAAACAAAAAGGGGAGAAATTGTTTTCAAAACTTTTATTTGAATAAGCCAATGTTCGGAATTTTAAATGGTGTTGCCAATGCATTCATCAAGGGGGAGATTGTAAGACCTATGTGTGCTGAATACATTGGCTTGTAGTGAATACACTTGGCTTTGATGATAAAAGTTTTAATATCACCAAAACACCTTTTTATCAAGGTCCGACTCTAGCTCCGAGCTACAGCAAGGTCCGACGATAGGTCCGGCTTGTTTTGGGTAGCTCCGGTTACGTTTGATGCTAGGTCCGACTTCTTGGTAAGGTCCGACCAGCTTTGGTTAGCTCCGGTGAGCTTTATCTTTAGCTCCGGCATATATTTGATAGCTCCGGCATATTTTCGTTAGCTCCGGGATGCTAAGCTTCGACGTACTTTGTCTAGCTCCGGGTTTTGGGTTGACTAGTTCCGACTAGTTTTGATAAGCTCTGGATCCAGGATCTACTAGTTTTGATAAGCTCCGGATCCAGGATCTACTAGTTTTGATAAGCTCCGGATCCAGGATCTACTAGTTTTGGTAAGCTCCGGCGCTAGGTTCTACTAGCTTTTGATAGCTCCGGCTCAAGCTCCGGGTTGCTCTGGCAAGGTCCGGAACTTGACCATAGTGCTTCTACTTTTCATTTGCAATGTTTCATACTTGCTCTACATGATTGGAAAGATTGCTTAGTATTCATTTGCTAAGTTTTTGGTGTGTTGTGGATGTTATGGTTGATATCGTTTCTACTGTGGTTTTGCAACATGCTTATGTGAGGTTCTCACGTAAGGTGTTGTGTTCGGAACTAACGTGAGTCAAGTCGAGGACTTGAGCTCGTATAGATTGGTTGTTTATTCATGTGCAGGTGTTGCTTGAGTTCAAGTCATGGCTGGTGACGGGATCCATTGGACTAGTCTCAGGAGGAGATGAGGTTCCAACAACCAAGTTCGGGAGGAACTGTGGTTGAGCGGGTCAGGAGGTCGCGCAGGATGATTGAATCAAGGACAGTGCATATGAAGGTCGAAGGAAGGTGTTCGCACGTATGCATGAGGTGCATGACGTGGCAATATGCTTCTAGAGATGGATTATGGAAGGAAGATCTGATCGGAAGGATCAAATCGTATCGGTTGAAGACTTAGGCTGCTAGCTGAGTCGGTTATGGCTCGGTATGGAAATATCGAGTTGGTTATGTTAGGATTTCGTGTGTATCACGAAATTGAGTTGTTTAGGAATGTGGGATACGTTCCTAACGTGTTTGGAAGTCTTAAGATTGCTTCTATCTGCGTATAGAAGAATCTTGAGCAGTTATGGTAAGTTCCGATTGTGATCGGATTAGGATTGGAGTCCTAGTTGAGATTGGGATGGCCTAAGGGATGGTTATATAAGCAAGGGAAGGCCAAAGTTCGGGTAGACGACTTTGGGGCTGTTCCTCTTGTGTTCTATTGAATAAAATTCATAGTTTGAAGGAACTTTTGTGCCTTGTTCGTCCGACTTGTTCCAGACAAGTTTTACTCGTCGAGTTTCTGGACAGCACTACCTTTTGTCGGTGGTTTTATCATAACTCGAGTTTTACAGATTCAATTGACGTGATTCTTTTTGGGTTGTCTTCACAACTTGATTGTCTATCATCTATCAAAATTTCACGGTCATTGGATTTGTAGTTTCTGAGCTACACGAGTTTCTTTGCAGCATTCCAGAAACTGTTTTTCTCGAGTAGGTCAGATTGACCATAGTCTGATCTTTCGATCATAACTTGAGTTTTTCTCGACGGATTTGAGTAATTATTTTTGTGTTGTCTTCGTGACTTGATTCTCTCTGATATATATCACTTTTGTCACGGTGAAACACGTTTAGATTAGTCTTATACATGATTTCTTTAACAGATCGTTTTTCTACCGAAGGGATTAGGGTTTTATTGTTTCCGCTGCGTAAGATTTTTAAAATCTACCATTCACCCCCCCTCTGGTAGCTTTTCACGTGCTCTTCGATCCTACATCCTATTCTAGTGATGATGAAATCAATAGTGATAATGCGGATATACTTGTTGGACTAGATAGGAAAACTGCCGCAAAAATGAAATTTTTACTTGTCAACTTGTTGAGAAGGAGAGGTTGATACATCGTCAAGAGGACACGATCATCTCCCAAAAGGAGGAATATGTCGAACTTGACAAGCTTCTAGAACTTGAAAAGGAACGAAGCAATTCACTAGAGCTTGAGTTAGCTTCAAGCAAGGAAACTTGCTTGGAGTTAACCGACTCAACTGCTGCAGTCAAGAACCAACTTGCTGACCTGATCAAGGTTAACAAGATCCTTGAAGTGCAAGTTTAATCACTCAAGCAACGTGAGCCTTCATCCTCTTCAAGTTCACCTTATCAACCCACTAAAACTGAGGTTGCTTATGCTTGTACATGTAATAAAATTGACACCAGTTTGAAGGACAAGCCAACCTCTACAAAGGATAAACATCCTGCCCAAAGTGGCATATTTGACAAGGAGAAGATCAAATATGCACGTAGTGCATACTTGGTGAAAATACCTCCAAATGTCAAATGTGGCATTGGTTACTCTTATGGTGAAAAGCAACATGCTAGAAGCCATAAGAATAACAATGAGATGATTACCTTTGTAAAGGTAAGACCCTCTCAAACTGGAAAGTCAAAGATTAAAACATTAATCACACATGAACACCGGACTAGTTCGGTCAATGTCCGGACATGTCCGGTCCTCCGGATAAGTCCGGCCTCCTAGACTAGTCCTGTACATAAACAACAACAGTTATTCTTTAGAACTTTCGATGCCTCGTATGTCTTAATGAGAAATAATTTTGGCAAAGTTATGCTTATTATGTTGGGCCACACCTTGAGAACACCAAGTCTCATGTGTGGGTTCCCAAATGTCTTGTGACTAACCTCCGAGGACCCAAGCAAGCTTGGGTACCTAAAACCAAGGCATAAATTGTTTTTGCAGGCCTATTCCTCCGGTGGATCTAAATAGGTGTTAGACAGTGGATGCACCAACCATATGACCGGAGAAAGAAGAATGTTCGTTGAATATGAAGAGAATGAGAATACAAATGAGGGCATCTATTTTGGAGATAATAGTCAAGGGAAGATGCTCGGTACCGGTAAAATTGCCATATCGTCTAAGCACACACTTTCTCATGTATTATATGTTGATTCCTTGGATTATAATCTGCTGTCCATATCTCAATTATGTGACAAGGATTATAATTGTTTGTTCACTAACGAGGGTGTGACCGTTTCTAGGAGGAGTGATGGTTCCATTGCATTCAAGGGTATGTTAAAGGGAAATCTCTATCTTGTTGACTTTAACAAGGATAAAGCTGAACTTGACACATGCTTGATTGCAAAAACCAACATGGGTTGGCTGTGGCATAGACGGCTAGCGCATGTTGGCATGAGGAACCTTCAAAAACTTCTCAAGGGCGATCACATCCGAGGTTTAAAGGATGTTGTGTTTGAGAAAGACAGGCCTTGTTGCACGTGCCAAGCCGGGAAGCAAGTTGGAGCACCTCACCCCGCCAAGAACGTCATGACTACAACAAGACCGCTCGAGCTACTTCACATGAACTTATTTGGTCCAGTTGCCTACATACGCATCGACGGTAACAAATATGGTTTAGTAGTTGTTGATGATTTTTCTCGCTTCACTTGGGTTTTCTTTTTGAATGATAAGTCAGAAACACAAGGAATACTCAAGAAGTTCTTCAAGCGAGCTCAAAACAAATTCTCATTGACAATCAAGAACATTCGAAGCGATAACGACACGAAGTTTAAGAACACACAAGTGGAGGAGTACCTTGATGAAGAAGGCATAAAGCACGAGTTTTCAGCTCGATACTCCCCTCAACAAAACGGAGTTGCCGAAAGAAAGAACCAAACTCTCATAGAGATGACAAGAACAATGCTCGATGAGTACAAGACCTCAGATCGATTTTGGGCAGAAGCGATTAACACTGCTTGCCACGCTGTAAATCGACTTTATCTTCATCGACTACTCAAAAAGACATCCTATGAGCTACTCACCGGTAACAAGCCTTATATTTCATATTTTCGAGTTTTTGGTTCTCCATGTTATATCTTGAACAAGAAGCCCAGGACTTCAAAGTTCGCTTCGAAGTCCGATGATGGTTTCTTGCTTGGTTATGATACGCCTATCGTGTTTTCAACAAGACCTCCGGACTTGTTGAAGTATCACGTGACATAGTGTTCGATGAAACTAATGGCTCCCAAAAGGAGCAAGTTGATCCATGTGTTCTAGGTAAAGAAGAAGCTCCTTGTCAAGCATTGAAAAGAATGGCCTTAGGTGAAGTTCGACCACAAGAGTCACCTCTACACGTGTATGAGGAAGATGAACCACAAGAGGAGGTCAACGATCAAGGGGGAGATTTCACACAAGATCAACCACAAGAATACGAAGATAATCAACAAATCAACGAGGACAACCATTTAGGAGGAGAAGAAGATGATCATGAAGATACAACGCCTCAAGTGCCACACCCAAGAGTACACCAATGCGTCCAAAGGGATCACCCAATCGACAATATCATCGGTGACATCCAAAAGGGAGTAACCACTAGATCTCGCATAGCTAACTTTTGTGAGCACTATTCGTTTGTATCCTTTTTGGAACCACGTAGGGTTGAGGATGCATTGAAAGATCCGGACTGGGTGGTGGCAATGCAAGAAGAATTGAACAACTTCAAGCGGAACGAGGTGTGGGAACTCGTGGCAAGACCCAATGCGAACATTGTCGGCACCAAGTGGGTCTTCCGCAACAAAAAAGATGAACACGAGGTGGTGACAAAGAACAAGGCGCGACTTGTGGCCAAAGGGTATTCACAAGTCGAAGGTTTGGATTTTGATGAGACCTTTGCTCCCGTAGCTAGACTTGAATCCATTAGAATATTACTTGCATATGCTACTCACCATGATTTCAAGCTGTATCAAATGGATGTGAAAAGTGACTTCCTCAACGGACCAATCAAGGAGGAGGTGTACGTGGAGCAACCCCCCGGGTTTGAAGATGAAGAATTTCCCGGCCACGTATTTAAATTGCTTAAGGCTCTCTACGGCCTCAAACAAGCTCCTAGAGCTTGGTATGAGTGTCTTAGAGATTTCTTAATTTAAAATGGCTTTAAGATTGGCAAAGAGATTATACACTATTTACAAAGAATTTTGACAATGATCTTTTTATTTGTCAAATTTACGTTGATGCTATAATCTTTGGGTCAACTAATCAATCTTTTTGTGAGGAATTTAGTAAAATCATGACAGATAGGTTTGAAATGTCATTGATGAGAGAACTAAAATACTTCTTGGGATTCCAAGTGCGGCAACAAAAGAAAAAGACGTTCATAAGCCAAACCAAGTACACGCAAGACATACTCAAAAAGTTTGGTATGGACAAGGCGAAGCCTATAAAGACTCCCACAGCAATGAATGGCCACTTGGATCTCAATGAAGATGGACCTAGCGTCGACCAAAAGGTATATCGCTCCATGATTGGATCTCTACTCTATTTATGTGCATCTAGGCCAGCCATTATGTTGAGTGTATGTTTCTGTGCAAGATTTCAAGCCAATCCTAAGGAGTGTCACTTAGCAGCCGTAAAAAGGATCTTGAGATATTTAGTTCATACACCCAACCTTGGTCTTTGGTACCCAAAAGGCTCAAAATTCAATCTCATTGGTTACTCCGATGCAGATTATGCTAGATGCAATGTAGATAGAAAAAGTACCTTCGGTACATGCCAATTCCTAGGGAGATATATAGTTTCTTGGTCCTCCAAGAAACAAAATTCCATTGCCTTATCCACAGCCGAAGCGGAGTATGTTGCAGCCGGGAGTTGTTGTGCACAACTCCTTTGGATTCGACAAACTCTAAGGGATTACGGTTACAATATGAACCATATTCCACTCCTTTGTGATAATGAGAGTGCCATTAAAATTGTCCATAATCCCGTTGAGCACTCTAGAACCAAACACATAGACATAAGGCATCACTTCTTGAGAGGCCACTCCATGAAAGAAGATATAGCCATTTCCCATGTCAACACCCAAAAGCAATTGGCCGACATATTCACCAAGCCACTTGATGAAAAAAGCTTTTGTGAACTCCGAAATGAACTAAATATCCTTGATGCTCGGAGTGTGGCTTTAAATGTTGCATACCTGTATGAATTCTTCAAAATATGTTGATTGGATTGTGAAAATCATCTCTCTCAATTTTCTTCTGAAAACTATGTTAATTATTAGATCTTGGTGAATTATGATCATTGCTTGATTGTTGTATGCTTACTGATCATATTCATCAAGATTATTTGATTTGTTTTGCCTCCTTATTTTCTAAATATGTACCTTCAAATATATATGAATGGGCTAAGATTTTCTTCCCTGGTGACCACAGACTAGTCCGTTGTTACCCGGACTAGTCCGCCCATGCAAACTAGTTCGCAGTGTGCCGGTTAGGCCGGACTAGTCCGGTAGACCACGGACTAGTCCGATATAGCCTCTGGAAAAGTTCGGACTAGTCCGGTTTTCTCTGGACTTGTCCGATTTTTTCGTATCCTTAACCCTAGCCGCCGCCAAACCCTAATCCCTTCATCCTCACTCTTGCCTCACGCGTTCTCTCTCTAAAACTCGAGCTCCCAAGGAGATTTTGCATCCCCTCCACCAAAAAGCTTTGCATTTTGGTGGAAAACAAGCTTCCTCCCTCGAAGATTGAAGTTCTCGGACAAGTCCGGACTTCAACACCTCCTTCTTCGAGAATCAATCGATTTCTTCAGTAATTTTCACCCTAACCCTAGAAACCTTGATTTTCTTCATTGTTGATCGAATAGCCTAACATCTTTCACTATATACATGCCTCCTTGGTGTATTATGTCTATGTTAAGCTAGCTCTGCATTAGGAATCAACATTTGTCCAGTCGCTTAGGTTTTTGAGGATGAATACTGGACTAGTCCGGTCCATGCACGGACAAGTCCGGTCGCCCCGGACTAGTCCGTGCATGTACACCAAACAAGTCTGATTTTTCTGAACTCAAAACCTAGCCTGTCAATTCCTCAATGCAATGCCCTTTTATTCTTCCTCACCCATGCCTTGAATCATCAATACTCATTCATGCCTTACACAATTCATTCTCAGGACATGTCGAGCACGAATGATGAGATTTTTGACTTTGAGGCCGAGATGGACCATGAGGTGGCACCTCGTCCCTCGACGAGCCATGGCAAGAAACGCCAAGAGCGTCCTTCCGAGTCAGCTCTGTCTCCTCCATAGGCTCGGAGGAAAGTGCTAGCGAAGAAGCCGACCTCCAAGGTGCCAGCTTCTAGGGCTACCACCGGTGGTGGTTATAGCTCGGCAAGTGCCCGCATAGCCAAGGGCAAGGGCAAAGGCATAGAAACGGGTCCAGTTGGCCCGTTGAAGCTGCATGCTCCGAGGGAAGGGGTCCGAGACCCCACTGAAGAGAAGTTTAATGGAAAGGACAGTGACTCAGTAGCCAAATTCCGCGGTGTGGATTGCTACAGTCATCCAAAGCAAGCTACAGATGGAAGATTCTGGAGCAATTTTCATGCTGACTATTACAGGATTGTATACCTGCATATGAAGACACCAGTGGTGCACAATTAGTGGATTAACTGGGCACATCTTGAGAAGAAGAGATGCTCCGCATTTGATGAAGTGATTGCGGCAGCTGAAAGACATGGCTTGAAGGACCTCTTTGCCTTCAAGTACAATTGGAATGATGAAGTGGTGGCCCAGTTCTATGCCACTTGTCACTTTGCAAGCGGTGAAGAAGAAAGAGTGACTTGGATGACTCATGGATCCAAGTACACGATCACATATGAGGATTTTGCAATGATGTTGCATCTTGACACCTTGAGCAATGACAATGTGATCATCCACAATGTTGGTGTCATCGAGAAGGAAAGGATGAAATTCCTTTACGAGCCAAACTCAAAGTTCAACCCTCCCTCCACAAAGAACATGAAGCCCTTCTTTGTGGTCCTGAATAGAGTTTTGAGGAAGACAATTGCTCCTAAGGATGGAGATGCTGAAGGTGTGTAGGGTTATCTTCGGACCCTGATGAGAGTGATAAGCAAGAATCGTCAGTTTGATGTGGCTAACTACATTTGGGACGATATGATCAACATCTCTAGTACTCCCAACCGATCCTGTGGCTATGCTCCTTATCTCATGTTCATGATTGAGAAAGTCACAGGGATCGAGTTTGTCAAGGATGTGGAGCACACACCATTGAGGCCTCAGAAGCCTCAACAACCAAATGTCCAGGCTGCTCCCTCGCCGGTCTCCAGTCCTGAGGCTCTGGCAAGAAGTGAAGATGCAAGAGCTGCTCCTGCCAGTAGAGAAGCCCCTCAAAGGGGATATGCTAGTGGGATTGTCGGTACCCTGAGTACCGTATACCCCTTGATATTGCAAAGATCTCAAGGAAATGTCATCTACTTGATTTGAAGACCTTCGGAGGCCCACATGTCAGACATAACCGGACCCGCTTCCCCAACATGGTTAGTCCCAGGGTCGCCACGTGTACCATCAAACCAGAGCTACCGCCCACAATGGGGAAGCTCCGGGCTATGTACCATAACGGCACCCCCGGACCTAACCCCAGATCGAGGGAAGATCCAGAACTGACACGTGTCTGGTGGCACCGGACCTATCTGTTCCCCACAGTATGCTCCAGAGCTGCCACGAGTCCAACCGTCAGATTCTTCAGCCTCAAACCTCCGGTAGAATCCACAACGGCTTCGGATCTTCAAAGGGGAATCAAGGACTTCAAGAACCGATTAAGTGTCATTAATACTATGTTAATGACACACGATCGGACGACCCTTATTACCAGTAACGGCGCTGTCAAAGCCCGTATCTCGGTCATTAAGGGTAATTAAGCGCATCAAATGTGTATCAATATTAGTAGCCGCCGGCGCCACATGTCGGGCCAGGCCAACTTGTAACGGCTTGTCCTTGTACTATAAAAGGACAGGCCGACGATACATAGAGAACATCTGGTCTGATCGGCTCACACGCGCTCTCAACTCACGTCACCTGAGTTGAGTTCATACATCCAATACAACACCAACACACCCCGTGGAGTAGGGTATTACGCTCAGGCGGCCCGAACCACGTAAATCTTTGTGTCTCTTGTGTCATTTTACATTTCACCTTATTGAATCTCCGCGCGCCCACACCGAACTTCAAACTCCGCAAACACTTTTAGTAGTATCGGGAGATCTGCCGGATCAAAACCACCGACAGTTGGCGCGCCAGGTAGGGGCGCCTGAGATTTCAAGAATGGTGAACTCAGCTGCTGAATCATCCAATGGTCATCCCGCTGTTCAAGCTGCTGGGGGCAATCCCTCCAATATGCAGCCACCAGCAGGAACCTCAGTTCCAGCAGGAGTCACACTTCCACCACCGCCGCCTCCACCAGCAAATCAAGCTGGGCAGCGCGATGGTGCACCGGCGTCAATCGATGCGTCGGCGAATCATGACAACCCGGAACACGCGCTCCATGCAGCTCGTGCTCTCCTTCAGTGCCCACCACCTCCGGATGCATCCCGGGATGCAATGGAGCAGTGGAGGGCCGATGTGGAACACTTGGTTGCAGCAGCAGCCGACCGCATTAGTAACCAGGGTCCTCCTCCTTCAGGACGGGCCCCGTCGCAGCGACGGACATTGTCTGACACACTTGGTCCGCACGTTTCCAACAGCAGGAGACGTGCTGCGTCACAACAAGTGACGTCGTTGCCCTCCGGGGCGCGACGCACTCACACGGTATCAAGGCTTTCAACTCATGACCTCCGGACGGAGCTTGATCGCTGATACCGTCAACAAGATGGCCGAGTCCATACCGAGCGTGCTCGTGAAAGACGAGAAGCTTAGGACATTCCTGCTCCTGAAGGAGTAGGAGGAGGCTGTTCAACCCTGGCCATGCATCTGCGTATGGTCAGGTGGCCACAGAAATTCCGGCCTCACCTGCCAGAGAAGTTTGACGGGACCGTTAATCTCGTCGAATTTCTTCAGATTTACTCCACTGCTATCCTGGCAGCTGGAGGAAATGAGGCCGTAATGGCCAACTATTTTCCAGTGGCTTTAACTGGGACCGCCCGGTATTGGTTTATGAGCCTTCCACCCAACTCCATCAACAGTTGGGAGGAGTTGTGCTGACAGTTCACCGCCAACTTCAGGAGTTCATACACCCGACCAGGCACCGAACTGGACCTTT
Source organism: Tuctoria greenei (assembly GCA_036927565.1). Classification (NCBI taxonomy): domain Eukaryota; kingdom Viridiplantae; phylum Streptophyta; class Magnoliopsida; order Poales; family Poaceae; genus Tuctoria; species Tuctoria greenei. Next base: position 111,849,235 of record JAYESD010000012.1, on the reverse strand, counting down.
TTGCAGTCGTGCAAAAAGGGGGAGAATCCCTGCGATCATTCATCCAGAGATTCTCTCAAGTACGAAACACTATCCCTTCTATCTCTAGCGCTTCTGTCATTGTGGCATTTAGACAGGGCGTACGGGATAAGAAGATGTTGGAGAAACTGGCGATCAAGGAGATCACCAGTGTCACAGAACTCTTTAGCTTGGCCAATAAATGTGCCAGAGCTGCAGAGGGCTGTGAAATGCACTCCAAACCACCTCCGGAGGATCGCAAGAAATCCTCCAAAGGCGAAGCCACTACCTCCAGGAGTGGCAAAAAGAAGAAAAAGACTAACAGCAAGAAGAAGCCGTCGGCCGGCGCTTCTAATGCTGCAGCAGCTGCAGCTCCGGGTGGCCGAGGGCCACGCCCCGAGAAGCGACCTCGACCATCTTCTGTAGACGGTGGCAAACCCAAGGTGTGGTGTCCAATTCATAAGACGGACAACCACAATTTGGAAGACTGCCGGGAGGTCCAAAACCTTGCCGAGCGCTACAACAAGCGCCGGGAAGAAGTTCCTTTCCAACAGAGGGAAGTAAAACAAAAAGTTGACGAAGCTCCGGCTGAAGAGGAGTTAGGTTTTCAGGATCCTAAAAAGGTCCTGAAGGCCGTCTACACCACCGTCGATGATGATTCTGACGTCTCCGACAACGAGCGTCGGAAGACCATGAACACCATTTTTGGTGGATCATGGGACATCACCTCCCGCCGCATCCTCAAGACAATGCGTCGGGACATGGCCGCTGTAGCTCCTACAGCGAGGGCGGAGCCTCATCGGAAGTGGATGGACACAACCATCACTTTTGATGCTTCAGACTGCCCTCGAAGCATTGTTGGAGCAGACCAGTTACCTTTGATGGTATCTCCTACCATCAATAACATTCAGCTCCACCATGTTATGGTAGACGGAGGTTCAGGGCTGAACCTCATAAGCTTCAAAGCTTTTACCAAGCTTCAGCTCCGACCTTCGGATCTTCACCCCTCTCGACCTTTTTCTGGAGTAGGTCCGGGAGCCATTACCCCACTCGGTGCTATTACTCTCCCCGTTACCTTCGGGACCCGGGAGAAGTATCGCACTGAGAAGTTGGTCTTTGACGTTGCTCAGATTAACTTACCTTTCAACGCCATCTTGGGTAGGCCTTCCTTGTACAAGTTTATGGCAGCTACTCATTATGGCTACCTGGTGTTAAAGATGCCAACACCAGTAGGCATTCTCCGGATCTGTGGAGATCGCACTGCCGGAATAACCGCTCTGGAAGAACTTAATGCGCTTACTACGGCGCAAGAGGAGGACTCCAGGCAGGAGCAAGCTCCAAAACCTCCGAGCATTCGTCAACGAGGCTCGACTTCTGCACCTCATGTGCAGCCAAGCGGCGACACCGACATTCCCGTCAAAGTCGTCCAAATCGGTTCCGATGCCGCTCAGACCACCCAGATATCGGGGGGGGGGGGGGGGGGGGACTGAATGACAAATAGGAACTCGCGCTCATCGCTTTCCTCCGGGCTAATGTCGACGTGTTTGCCTGGCAACCGTCACAAATTCTTGGGATCCCCAGGGAAGTGATTGAGCACAATCTGAAGATCTACCCTAACGCCCGGCCCGTGCATAAGAAGCCACGGAAGCAATCTGTGGAGCGACAGAACTTCATTCGACAAGAAGTGAAAAAGTTGCTCGAAGTTGGATTCATCCGAGAAGTCTTCCATCCAAAATGGCTGGCAAACTCAGTCGTTGTGCCCAAGGCCGGCGGGAAGCTTCGGATGTGTATTGACTACACAACACTAAATAAGGCGTGTCCAAAAGATCCATTCCCACTACCTAGAATAGATCAGATAGTGGATTCCACCTCTGAATTACTGTGTTTCCTAGACGAATATTCTGGGTATCATCAAATCAGAATGTCTAGGGAAGATGAAGAGCATACCTCTTTCATCACAGTAGATGGATTGTACTGTTATACAACCATGCCATTTGGTCTCAAGAATGCAGCTTCAACCTTTGTACGAGCTATGTACAAAAGTTTTGAAGAACTCATTAGAGACATAGTGGAAGTGTACGTCGATGACATCGTGGTCAAGGTCAAGAACAAGGAGTCACTCCTTGACACCTTACAGGCTGTCTTCGACAAGCTGCGGGTCACCCGTACAAAGCTAAACCCAGACAAGTGTGTCTTCGGGGTCAGCTCCGGAAAACTTCTTGGTTTCCTGGTAAATCACCGGGTCATAGAGGCTAATCCGGCGAAGATCAAAGCCATTGAAGACATGCGGCCACCAGCCCGTATCAAGGATGTCCAAAAGCTGACTGGATGTCTAGCAGCCCTCAGCCGGTTCATTTCAAGACTGGCGGAACGGGCACTTCCCTTCTTCAAGTTATTAAGGAAGTCTGGACCATTCCAATGGTCTGAAGAAGCAGAAAAGGCGTTCCAGGAGCTAAAACAGCTCCTCACCACCCTACCAACTCTGGTAGCCCCGAACCCTGGTGAGCCTTTGCTGCTTTACATTTCAGCAACTGACGAAGTCGTCAGTATGGTCCTGGTTGCGGAGAGACCAGAACCATCCCATGCTTAGGAATCCAGACCCCTCCGGGAGGGTCCGAAGGTTCCTGAAAGCGAGTCTGGGTCCCAGTTCCCAGACGTTAGTCCACAAGAAGTTACTTCAGAAGACCCAGACGCCTCCGGGAGGGTCTAGGTTGCTTCTGAAGAAGCTCCGGGTCCCTCCAGCAAGGACCCGGAGGTCCCCGAAGAAGGTCCGAATCCCTCTGGGAGGATCTGGGTCAATGAAGAGGAAGCTCTGGGCCCCTCCGGGAGGGTCCGGACCATCCAGCGCCCAGTGTACTTCATCAGTGAAGTACTTCATGACGCCAAGACTCGATACCTAGAGGTGCATCAGCTGCTCTATGCAGTTCTTATCGCCTCCAGGAAGCTTCACCATTACTTCCAAGCTCACAAGATTTTAGTGGTGACTTCTTACCCACTTCGAGCAATCTTGCATAATCCCAATTCAACTGGGAATATTGCAAAGTGGGCAGCGGAATTGGCCGAATTCGATCTCGAATTCATTCCAAGACAAGCAATCAAGAGTCAACCATTGGCAGATTTTGTGACAGAATGGACTCCCTCTCCATCAAACCCTGGGGGCCCCAGTGAGCAGAAGCCGGAACACAAGGCTCCGATCTTCACCGAGCCTCACTGGACCCTCTATTTCGACGGCTCCATGCAAAAGCAGGGGGCCGGAGCTGGAATCCTTCTCCTCGCACCAACCGGGGAGAAGTTAAAATACATGGTACACCTTGACTTCAAGGCGACCAACAACATGGCGGAGTACAAAGCACTCATCTACGGACTAAAGGTGGCACTGTCATACGGTGTCAAGCAGCTGCTGGTCAAGGGAGATTCACAGCTCATCATTAAACAAGTGAAGGGTGAATGCTCCTGCAACAATCTCCAGCTAGTTGCTTACCTCCTTGAAGTCCAGAGGCTTCAGAAGGACTTCGAAGTCCTAGACCTCCACCACGTCCAGCGTGTCCACAACATTGAAGCCGACGAACTCTCAACGAAAGCGTCAACCGGAGCTCCAGCTCCTGACGGAACTTTTGTCCGGAGGTTGTCAAAACCCACAGCTTAGCCTGCCGAACTGAGCGAAGGGGGCGAGATCAGCATCCCGAAGCTGACGGTCCCGATGGCCCTGTTACCATGGCAGCCATCAAGGTTCGTAGGTGCTGCCGGAAGATCCGAGCAACCCAGCACGCAAGACTCAAATGCTCAAGTTAGCTCCGATGCATGGATCTCGGAGATCCGGAGCTACTTGAAAGACAACATCCTTCCTGACGATGATGTATCCGCTGACCGGATAGTCAGATTGGCTAAAAGATACACGTTGGTAGAAGGGGATCTCTACCGGTGCAGTGCCAACGGTGTCCTAATGCGGTGCATCACAAGGGAAGAAGGCTGCGAGCTCCTCGCAGAAATCCATGGAGGCGAGTGTGGAAACCACGCGTCTTCCCGCACGCTGGTCGGTAAAGCTTTACGGCATGGCTTCTACTGGCCTACAGCACTCTAGGATGCAACTGAGCTGGTGAAGAAATGCGAAGCATGCCAATTTCATGCAAAGCAAATTCACACACAGGCTCAGCCTCTACAAATGATACCTCCTACATGGCCCTTCGCTGTGTGGGGGATGGACATCTTGGAACCTTTCCCAAGAGCCGTCGGAGGTTACGAGTTCCTGTACGTCGCCATTGACAAGTTCACCAAGTGGCCGGAAGCAAATTCAGTTGTGACAATAAACAAGCAATCTGCTATCAACTTTTTGCAGTCCATTGTATGCAGATTTGGAGTCCCAAACAAAATCATTACTGATAATGAGACCCAATTCACAAGCTCTACATTTCAAGGATATTGTGAAGACCTCGACATTCAAGTTCACTACGCCTCCGTAGCTCACCTGACAAGCAATGGCCAGGCCGAGAGAGCAAATGCTGAAATCTTGAAAGGACTCAAAACTCGCACCTATGAGAGCTTGAAAAAACATGGAGCCAACTGGATTGAAGAGCTTCCGCCCACTCTATGGGCCAACAGGACGACTCCAAACTGGTCAACTGGAGAGACACCCTTCTTCCTGGTGTACGGAGCTGAAGCAATCCTTCCTCCGGAAATCACCTTGGGGTCACTCCGGGTCCGGACCTTTGACGAAGCCACGCAGGACCAGCTCCAGCGTAAAGACCTAGACCTCCTTGAGGAGGGAAGGTGCCAAGCAGCTGTTCGGAATGCCCGATACCGCCAAGCCCTTCGGCGCTATCATCAGCGGCATGTACACAACCGACAGCTCGAGGAAGGTGATCTGGTGCTACGGAGAATACAATCCAGAGAAGGGTTAAACAAACTCTCCCCCAGCTGGGAGGGACCCTTCCGAGTGATTAAAGTATCCCATCCCGGAAGCGTTCGCTTGGATACCGAGGATGGGATACCTCTCCCAAATCCTTGGAATATTGAGCACCTCCGTAAGTTCTACACTTAATATCACGGAGGTGAGTCTTTAGTAACTTGAGGTGTATGTTATAGATTCATTGTACAGAGTCGGGTAGTTCCTCCGGGAGAACAGCCGGACCTTTCCCGGAAGGTCCGCAAAGTTCATGCAACACTTGTCAAAGTCTCAGAACTAAAAGTGTGGCTAGCTACCCTGGGTCAAACGAGAAATGAAACACACTTAGCTTGGTTCCCTACCCTAAGAGTGTACTTGTTTCCCCTGTACCCCGGACCTATAATGAAAGACATCTTCATGTGAAACAGACTCCACGTGCATTTATTTTGTACAGGCTCAACATTTTTTATCTTTCTCTTTCTTGTCTATAATAAAGTTGTGCAATTCTTAAGAAATTTTAGTTCAACCAGTTCATGTACAATTCGAGCTGTATTGTCAATTCTTTTGGATTCAAATATTGTTCATGGCCCACTCGCCTGAATGCCGCCAAGCCAATCTAGGGCCGGAGTGTGCTATTGACTTAGCCTAGTCAAGCACCCTAAGTACGCCACTCTACCTACACCCCGACAGGCCGAAGTAAGGCGGGTCCAAGTACAATTGGATCTGGAAGAAAGAAGGCAACGCATTCGGTTGTATTCAGAATTGTGTTTGACCTAAAACTTTCTTGGGAATTGTAAGCCGCGACGAAGTTATAGCCAAGGAGCGAATTTTACTATTTTTCTTGGCTTCAGTGTGCGGGAAAAATAAAGAATCCACGTTGATGGAGAAAAGCCGGAGCTAACAAAGCTCCGACTCCCCCTAGGTGGCTTGTGATCGATGTTAAACATTAAAAACGAGCATTATCGGAGCAACCAAGCTCCAGCAAAGCTAGGGGGGCCAGCCGTCGACGTAGAATAAAAGATGGTGAGAAGACCCCACAAGCAGAGTCTGCTGCCGACAAGCTACGCGTTGGCAAAGGTCACTGCCGGAGCTACTAAGCTCCGACACCCCGGAGGGCTAACTACTGATGCTCTACGCGTTGATAGGGACTATTGCCGGAGCTACTAAGCTCCAACGGTAGTCAATGCCAGACCTTCTGAGCTCCGACAACCTCAGGGGGCCTTCACTATCGAAGACTTCGGACCTACACTCTACAAGTTCGAAGCAAACGAGTCTTCAACAAAATACAATATCCTCTTGGTACATGTTCACAATCAAATTGTGTACATCTACCAGGGGGCAAAGTGAAGACAGAAGTATTGAAGACAAAAAATGAAATTCATTAACAAATTGTGGATTTCATTCATCTGGAGACAAGGGATTACAAAATTGGGGAAGAAAAAGAGAGAATACAAGTGGGAGCTATAGAGATGGTCCTAGACCCTATGGAAGAACTGGGCGACCTTCTGAGCAACCTCCGACACGTTGGCTCGGGTGGCTTCACCTTCTCCTTCGACGGGACCTTCAAGCACCGGGTCCAGAGGAAATTGGGGATCCCGACTGGTGTAGCACGTCAGCACATACTCTGCGACGTTCTTCGCCAGGGACTGCCCCTCAGCCTCAAACTGGTCCGCGATGGCGTCACCCACCTTGGAGAGTTTGTCACCCGCCAAGCTCAACGCTTGCAACGCCAGGTCCGGCTCCGGCTCCAGATCATCCGGACGCACGGGACTGAAGCCCATTGGTGTCAGCGCGTCGTTGGCTTTTCTCAGGAACTCCCAAACCTGTAGGGAGTCCGCAGTCCTCAAGCCCTTCAGTTCCTCCAAGGATCTTTTGGCTGCCGCCAGTTCAGAATTCTCACGAGCAAGGCGCTCAACCTCTTTGGCATTTTGCTGAATCTTTTCAGCAACCTGCTTCTTGAGTTTTCCAAGCTCCACCTCCCGGAGGTGGATCTTGTTCCGGCGGTCGACTAGGTCCTTCTCCTGGCCCCTAACTTTCTTCTCCCTAGCAGCGATGGCACACTCTTGCTTGTAGAGTTCCTGCCCTCGCACCGAGGCCTTCTCCTCCTCCTCAACGCAACACTCCTCCAATTTCTTGGTGCGTTCCTCGAGGCCCTTGTCAGCCAGAGCCACCTTTTCGGCGAGCTCCTCCTCCCTCTTCACGACATCATCCCGCAGCTCTAGGAGTTTTTGCTCTTCGTCTTCGAGCTTCTTCTCCCTCTCCTCAAGTGCCTCCCGACGCTTGATGAGGCTAGTGTTAATGGCTTCAAGCCTTTCTTGGCGATCATCAGCCGCACTATTAGCTGCCTTGGCCTGCTCATAAATGGCCCGAGATTGAGTGTCGAGGGCACGAGTCAAGATCTCCCTATCATCCAAGAATTTGCCCCAGTATTCCAGGCGGACCTTCTCCTGTTTGATCCACTCCTTGTCGTCTGCCAGCCTCGACTGCGCCAGCTTGGTCTCGAAGTAGAGCCGATTACGCCACCGCTTAAGGGTTTGGCGCTCCTCTTCAAGAGCCTTGCTGTCGTGGTAGAACGCCAGCTGGACTTGACGCAGACTGGAGCAAGCGTTGTCAATGGACAACGACAGGGGAATAGGGTCCGGACCTGCTGGGGTCTCCTCTACTGGTTCCAGCGGGTTCTCGCTTACAAAAATTGGGTCCCACTCCACAAGAGTAGTCCCCTGAGGCTCCATGGCACTAGGAACGTCCTCTGGGATAGCCTCAGTCGCCACCGAGGAGGGTCCCGTAGAAGAAGTCCCGACCTCCGGAAGTGGTTCCCAAGGCCCTGCCGCCAGGTCTTAATTTGCCCCCTCAGGCAGGGGGCCAGCGACTTCATTAGGGCACCTTGGCTCAGCAGCAGTCACCTCCGCCGTCATCACTTCCGAAGCAGGGGCTACTTCCGGCTCCAGCCTGGGCTCCTCCTCCGCTAGTGGCTCAGGTGTTGTCGCCTCGACCATCATGGGTTCGAGTGCTGATGCCTCCGCAACGACCGGCTCAAGCGCCGGAAGGTCAACAACAACCGGCCCTGAGGCCGGAGCTTCAACCTCAACCGGCTCAGGCGCCGGAAGATCTTCAACTGCAACCGGCTCTGAGGCCAGAGCTTCGGAGGTAGCCGGCTCAACCGCCGGGACTTCCTCAACATCCGGCTCGCTCGCCGGGACTTCAATAACCTCCGGCTCAACCGCCGGGGCTTCGACAATTTCCAGCTCTGGGGCCGGAATCACTGCTTCCTCCGGCTCAGCGGCTGAAGCTTCCAACATCTCAGCATCAAGACCCGGGGCTTCAACCTGCGGGGCAGGTGCCGCTGGCGCATCTTCTCTCCCGTGGTTCGGCGCTACCACGGGAGTCTCGGCGCATCAGTCGAGGTCCAGGACCACGACAGTTGGCGCCGGAGCTGCCATAGCTTCAGCCACCACTTGCGGCGGCACCGGGACAGGAGCAGAAGCCTACACCCTCACAGCTTCAGCTGCTGTGGCTGAGGGCGGAGCCTCACTCCTCTTCTTGGGGACACTGCAGATGATGGATGAAGAAACTTAAAAAACAGTTACTATAACAAAACAACTGTATGAGGTAAAGATTAAAAATTACCTCGGAAGGCTTCCGCACCAGCTTGCACGGAGTCTCTTTCCCGGGCGTTCTGGACTGACCATGGCCGCCGCCGACGTGGTAGCTCCGGAAGGCCCCCCGGAACTTGTTGCAGCCGCGGGCATTTCCTTAGTCGAGGCCCCCCTCGACCGGAAAGGACCTCCGGACACAGAGACCTCAGCTGGCCCTGGTACTGGAGTCACATGCCCGGGGCTAGCACCCCGGGAAGACACTGCTGCAGGTGCAGTCGCCACAGTTGTAGAAGACCTCCCCCTCCGGGAAGAAGGAGCTGCTACAGAGGGTGCAGGCCTGACGGACCTTCCGTCGGCATGCTTCAGCTTCCTCTTCCGGCTCGAGGGTTCGGCCGCCAGCTCCTTGCCCTTGCCGACGACTTTGGTCCTTGGCTTCGGGACAGGGGCGGAGCCACCTTCAGAAGCCCCAGGGATCACCACCCTGGAAGTCGATCGTCTCTCGACGACACCGAGGTCGTCAAGCGCCGGCATCGTCTGCCGGAGCTCCCTGCTGAACTGTACTTCCATGTTTAGAGGGAGGAAAGCTGGTGGCGGGGTCAAGTCATCACCTGCGATGTCGATGCCGTGCTGGAACTTCTAGAGATGAAACTCCAAGGTCGCCCCCTCCATGTTGGACTTCAGCCCGGTCTCGACCCGGTTGTCGTCCATCACACTGTTGAGGCTCCAAGCGAGTTTTTGTCTCCTCTTCAGCGGTGCCCACCTGTTGACCAGGAAATTGCAAAATACTGCTTGAGGAGTTAATCCTCCCTCCACACATTGGCGGATCCTGGTCAGAGCAGGGTTGAAGGCATCCGACAGCACCGGAGCTTCACTCCAGACTTCAGGCAGCTCCAGCTTCTCGTGCTCCTCCACCCGGATGACTATCCAGTCTTTCTTCCAATCATCTGACTTTCTAGAGGGAAACGACCGGAGGTACTTGAATGGGCACTTCTTGCGCTTCACAAAGTAGTAGAAGCCAAGGTACTCATCACCCCTTCCGGTGGTATGGACAGTGAAGAAGGTCTGGAAAAGCTCAATGCAGGGGGGGGGGGGGTGCCCACCCACATTTCACAGAAGTGGACGAAGACAGACACTAGAAGAATGGAGTGGGGGCCAAGGTGGTACAGCTGCAGACCATAGAAGTCTAGCAGCATCAAGAAAAAGGAGGAAAAAGGTGGGATCAACCCCACCATGGCGTACGCAGAAAAGTACACCATCTCGCCGGCGTGCTCCTTCTCAAATGGGAGCTTTCCCCCAGCGCGGACCAGGTGGTTGAAGAAGTCCGGGGACCACCCCATGAGGGCCCGGACCTTCTTCAGGTCACTTTCGGTCTTCAAGCGGCTCTTGCGGAGACCCAACTCCATCGCAGCACAACGAGGCAAGGGAGGAAAAGCAAGCACAAGTTTGGGAGTTCGAGCGCAAGTTCAGATGAGAGGCGTAAAGAACCCCAGACGGTGCGCGCTTTCCTTCTTAAGTAAGCCCCCGCAACGCTTGGATGGAAACCGCAGAGAAGTCGAAGATACTATTCAAAAATTTCACCATGCCGATGACAAGAGGGCCCGGGACCACCCTGACAATCAAGTCGAGGTTCTTACCCAGGCGAACGGTTGTCATCATGAAAGGCGGGAAGCCCGAAGGCGGCGGCCTGACAAGGCGCGCGGAACCAATACGATTTTCGTATCGGGAACCAGCGACCTTCAATTACGTGAGATCCGCATGCCAAAGATCCCATTTGCCGCACCCGGGATATGCCACGCGGCGAGGATTTAACTTCAAAACTATCGCCAACGGCACATCTGAAGACCTTTGAAGACTCGGCTCAAAAGTCGAAGGATGGACCCACCTACGGCGGAATGACTTCACCCAAGGGGTCTTCCCCAAAGGTGGGCCCTGGGGGCCACTGTTGGTACCCTGAGTACCGTATACCCCTTGAGATTGCAAAGATTTCAAGGAAATGTCATCTACTTGATTTGAAGACCTTCAGAGGCCCACATGTCAGACATAATCGGACCCGCTTCCCCAACATGGTTAGTACCAGGGTCGCCACGTGTACCATCAAACCGGAGCTACCGCTCACAAGGGGGAAGCTCCAGGCTATGTACCATAACGGCACCCCCGGACCTAACCCCAGACCGAAGGAAGCTCCGAAACTGACACGTGTCTGGTGGCACTGGACCTATCTGTTCCCCACAGTATGCTCCGGAGCTGCCACGAGTCCAACCGTCGGATCTTCAGTCGCAAACCTCCGGTAGAATCCACAACGGCTCCGGATCTTCAAAGGGGAATCAAGGACTTCAAGACCCGATTAAGTGTCATTAATACTATGTTAATGACACACGATCGGATGACCCTTATTACCAGTAATGGCACTGTCAAAGCCCGTAACTCGGTCATTAAGGGTAATTAAGCGCATCAAATGTGTATCAATATTAGTAGCCGCTGGGGCCACATGTTGGGCCAGGCCAACTTGTAACGGCCTGTCCTTGTACTATAAAAGGACAGACCGACGATACATAGAGAACATCTGGTCTGATCGGCTCACACGCGCTCTCAACTCACGTCACCTGAGTTGAGTTCATACATCCAATACAACACCAACACACCCCGTGGAGTAGGGTATTACGCTCAGGCGGCCCGAACCACGTAAATCTTTGTGTCTCCTGTGTCATTTTACATTTCACCTTCTTGAATCTCCGCGCGCCCACACCAAACTTCAAACTTCGCAAACACTTTTAGTAGTGTCGGGAGATCCGCCGGATCAAAACCACCGACAGGGATCTTCAAGTACTTGGCTGCTATATTTGCTTCCTGCAAAAATGCCGAAGTAAGGGCCCACAAGCTGAAAAAGAAGAGAAAGGAAGACATGAAGTATGTCAAGGCAAATGTAAAGCAGATTTGCCATAAGCTGGAGATTGACCCCATTGGGTCTCCAGTGATTTCTGAGGACTCCAACCCTGACATCACCGAGCTAGGGCCCTTGACCCCCTCCGAGCTTGCCTACTTTGGCATTGGGGGCTCGAGTGGCTCCGCACCTCCTCCTCCTCATCAGCCTGAAGACGACGATGAAGACGATGAGAGGACCGACAGCGAGGAGTGAAGACTTTAGGACCCTCCTCTCCTTCTTTTTGGTGTCTTGATGCCAAAGGGGGAGAGATTGAGGGGGAGTCTTAGTCTTAGCTGTAGGATGCGAGGAGAGAGCTCTCTTTTATGCTTTTTGCGAGTTGTAAAGCTTTAACTATGTTCTTAAGTTAATTATGGTTCTGTGATGCAATGTTATGATCTTTTGAGAAGCAATTATTGAGTTATGTGATTTTGCTCCTAGAATGACATATATGCTTGCCTTTGGTTGATTAATGTCAATTATGTCATTCTCATTGTTTCAATGTACTTAGTTATGCATCCCACCATGAAGAATGCACATGTGGATTATGTTTTCATTGCTTGATGTATTTTAGACTCATATGTGCATACTTTATGAAAATCTCAATTTTATCGTATTTTGTGAAATCTCAATTGGTTGTCATCAATCACCAAAAAGGGGGAGATTGAAAGTGCATCTAGGAATCCCTTCTGGATTTTGGATGATTTATAACAAGCAAATGAGATCCTAACCTCTTTGTTGAGATGAGCACAGGTTTGAATAGCAAAATAAGCAAAGTGCCAAAAAGAAGGGAGAATGAGGAGCAAAGTGGAAATGAGCTCAAGGAAGAAGAATAGTAGATCATTGTGTATGGAGTGTGTTAAGGAAACACACCCCAAGAGCTCAATCACAATTAAACACACACATTGCACAAAGTTATACAGGACCGGACTACTCCGATATCCTCTTTGCACAAAATCGGACAAGTCCGATATCCATCAGACTAGTCCGATATCTCTCTGACTAGAATCGGACTAGTCCTCCCCAGTGCGGACTAGTCCTCAAAACACTTCACAAGTCACACAAAATCGGACAAGTCCGATCACCACCGAACTAGTCTAATATTCATTCTGATCTAAATCGGGCAAGTCCGATATTAGCACGGACTAGTCTGAAAAACCCTCTGACCTAAATCAGACAAGTCCTCCAAGTGCGGACTTGTCACCCAATTCACTTAGGGTTTCACATGTCTGGACAAGTCCGATGACTATCGGACTAGTCTGAAGATTTCCAGAAGCAAAATCGGACAAGTCCGCTCCTAGCCGGACTAGTCCGATATTTTGGGACACTTAGGATTTGCTACACACAGCACACCGGACTAGTCCAGTGTCCACCACGGACTAGTCTGATTTTTCTAAACCCTAACGGTCACTTTTAGAAACCCCATATAAATAGAGGTGCACGACCCAACTTTAAACTCTCTCGAACCCTAGCGCCGTCACACCTCCCAAGAGCCTCAAAAACACATCTCTCCACGAAATTAAGTGCAACAAAGATCAATCCTTTGAGGATACACTCTAGATCATTGGAGAGACACGTTCAATACTCATTGAGCTCTTGGTTTGATTCTCTAACACACTCCTGTGATTTCATTGTAATCTTTTGAGTGTGTTCTTGGTGGTATTTCGTGTTGTAATCTAGGGGAGCCCTCAACGTGTGAGAAGGCCCCTTTGAATTCGGTTATTCACCCCTTTGTGTTAAGTGGAAGAGGATTGGCCTTCGTGGCGATCCGACGAGGGTAGGGTTGCCGAAGACCCGGTCCTTTTGTGGACTCCTCAACATGGACGTTGGTTGCCTCTGTGGGAACCGAACCACGGGATAAATCCTTGTGTCTTGCTTTGTGTTCTTCGTTCTTATTCATCACAATAACCTAGGGTTTCAATCATTATTGCTTACTTTACATTGAATCATTAAATATAAGATTGAATTGTGATATACCCTAGTCCATAATCTTGCAACACTTCATTTGACTGTATATTTCCGCTGCATACATCGAAGAATTAAATTAATTGATCAAACTTAATCAACCTAGTCAGTACACACCGAACTAGTCTGCACTTTACCAGACAAGTCCGATATCTCTGGTTTTGAACTGGTTGTTAAGTGTTGCAGGTTCCGACAAATATCAAAAAGGCCCATTTACCCCCCCCTCTAGGCCACATTCACGTGTCCCACAGTGCCGGATGTGCCTCCCTCCTAAGGGTGGCTCAGGTGCTGCCACGTGTCCCCTAGTGCTAGATCTGCCTCCCTCTTCAGGGTGGCTCCAGCGCTGCCACATGTCCTGCAGTGCTAGATCTACATCCCTCCTTACGGTGGCTCCAGCGCTGCCACGTGTCTCGTGGCGCCAAACCTGCCTACCTGCTAAGGGAAGCTCCGACGCTGCCACGTGTCTCGTAGCAGTGAATCTGCCTCTCTGATAAGGGAAGATCTAGTGCTGCCACGTGTCACATGTCCAGATCTACATCTTCAACGGGAAGGATGCTGAGACCACCAACGGCGCAGACATTCAAAGACAATCAATCAGCCATTACAAGACCTGGTTAACGCGGTATTAATTCAACATTAATGACGCACGATCAGAGAACCATGAAGTCTGGTAACGTTGCCATCTAGGCACATTATCACCCTAATAAAACCGCTGTTATACACTTAGATCGTGCATAACATAGTGAATACCGCTGGGGCCACCTGTCGGGCCACGACACACTGTAACAACCAGTCCTTGGCATATAAAAGGATCGCGCTGCACGATAGAACACAAGTCATTCAGACTAGCTCACCAGCATACTCGCTCAAAGCAATCCAATACACAAACACCCCCATGGAGTAGGGTATTATGCTTAGGCGGCCCGAACCACGTAAAAACCACTGTCACCCTGTTCCTGAGTTCTTGAGATTATGCCCCGCCTAAATACAAACCTCTGTGGACTACTTCTTAGTAGTACCGGGGGAAGTGTCGATCGCACAATTCAACATTTGGAGCGCCAGGAAGGGGATCCTAGATTCAAGAATCTCAACGTCAATAATGTGAACTCCACTGCTGCTTCCATTGGCCCGGGTGCACGGGTTGATAGAGGCAATGAGGTTGGCGACAACTCTCGTCATCCTGGTGCCAATCCTTCCACTGATCCACAAGGTAGCTCCAGGACAACAACCTGGGAACAACGGCTGCTGCTGCAGCAGGTGGTGTCTTCGTGTCGGTCACGGAATTGACCAGCAACCTCGAGAATGCGCTGATTGTAGCGCGAGCTCTTCTTCAGCGTCCACCTGCGCCGGATGCACCTACAACAGCGCTGGAACAGTGGCACAATGACGTCGACCATCTGGTCACCACTACAGCCACGACGCTCAACAATTTGCCGTAGGCAGGCACCACCTGCGCGCAACAGGACCTTGTTGGGATGACTTGGACCTAGGCCATCGCAGAGGGGACATGCGATGTTGCATCACGTGACATCCTGCACTCCTTCCACTGCTTGCTGAATGTGGCCTAGAGGGGGGGGGTGAATAGGCCTTTTGAATTTCCTGCACACTTAATAGAGTCGTCAAAAACTTGATTGATCGGACTAGTCCGGTTGCGTGGGCAGACTAGTCTGGTGTGCTAAAAAATGTGAATTGATTAAGTATTGTTTGGGAAATTAGATTCTTTTAGCAGTGGAAATTAGAACAATAGATTCTTTGATTTATAGTTATTTTATGAATGCACGTGGAAACTTATAAACAACCTAATTGATGTTTAGTAATCATGTGATCAAGTGAGCAAAGTGTAAAGTAAATGAGACACAAGAGACGCGAATTTTTACCGAGGTTTGATCTCACCACGATATCTACGTCCTCGTTGAGGAAGCTCACACAGAGTCGGGCCTCCAACCCTTTCCCTCTTCAAGTCACCACGAAGGCCGACTTGATTCCACTAGCACAGGTAATCACCGATTTTATGGGGCAACCTCACACGTTGAGGGCTCCCACGAGAATTACAATGAAAGGAGTGATCAAATACACTTGAAAGTATTACAATGCAGAGTATGAGTGTAGAAAGATCAAACCCCAAGAGATCGCAACGAAGGAACAACGATCTCCCAATCCTAAATCCAAGTTTTCAATTGATTTTGCTCGTTTTGCACTTGAGATGTGTGGGGAGATGTGTTTTGGGGAACAAGGTGCCGGCACTAGGGTTTTTGTTTTCAGCAGTATTCGACGTGTATGTTCTGTGGAAGGCCGTGGATTCTCTATTTATATGGTTTCCAAAAAGTTACCGTTGAAAAACCCTAATACCGGACTTGTCCGGTCACAGTGTAACTCGAAGTCCAGAAAGTATGGTGGACTAGTCTGGTTGGAAAACGGACTAGTCCGGCCTTTTGTGAAAACAGACTTCAGAAAGTTCATCGGACTAGTCCGGTGGAAAAACAGACTAGTCCGGTCTCCAGAGATGGGAGACTCCAGAAAGTCTGGCGGACTAGTCCGGTCCATGATCGGACTCGTCCGGTGCACTGTGAAAGTTAGGTTAATTTTAAAACCCTTACCCCTGCGCAAAGTCGTGAGCTCTTGGAGTGTGTCTTTCATACACTCCCTGTACATTTAAAATCTAATTTGTTCTTCCAAGCTCCATCAAAGTATCCCTCTTTGAACACTACTCCATTTTCACCTTTTTGTGTGCACCGAGCTGTTTCACTTTGTTTGTCCTGCAATCATCTCAATAGTTTCATTAGGATCTCATATGTTTGTCATCAATTAGCCAAAACCCACAAGGGATATCCTAGATGCACTTACAATCTCCCCCTTTTTGGTGATTGATGACAACCATTTGAGATATCACAATGGAGAGTAAAATTTTGATTTTCATAAGGTGTGCACATATGAAAATAACGATAGATTCAGAAAAAGCTTCTCACATATGCACACACCTTATGGTGGGGTGCCTAACAGGTGTGTGATCAACAAAGTGTGATGAAACAACGATAGACAATAATGAGCATAGAAGTAAGCATTAGAGCAACAATAAGCATCACACATAGGAAAGGAAATGTTGCATTACAAAGTTTTAAAAATAGGTACAAGTCCTCGATCACACAAGCTTAATAACTAATACTAGAGAAAGTTGGAGTCTCAATCTCTCCCCCTTTGGCATCAAGGCACCAAAAAGGGAAAAATCGAGGGGAATCACTCATCGCCGCTCCCTTCTTCAGTTTTGGTCCGATCTTCATGTTCATCATCATTCACCGGGGCAGGATCTTCCTTGGAGTCCTCGAAGGCGGGTGGTGATCCAACCGACTCAGTTTCAAGCTTGTCATAGATAGCTTTGATGTTGGCATTTACATATTGTTGATGTTTCTTCTGCCTGACTTCGATCTTGCGGCAGCAGACAAAGATGGAGGAGAGCATTTTGAGGACACCACCAGAGGGTTCATGGACAGTTGCAGAGCTAGGAGGAGCAGCTGCAGATCTTGTGGCATTCACATCCCGAGATTGTTTAGACCTCCTCTCAACTTCAAGGGAGGAAGGGGCAGTTGGTGCTAAGGGAAGGGTGTACTCGATGGGCTTTTGTGGCTTCAACCCCGTATGCGAGACATCCTAGACAAACTCAAGTCCCGTCACTTTCTCAATCATGAACATGATGTACGGGGCATACCCGCAAGACCTATTTGGAGTGATTGAGATGTTCACAATGTCGTTGTAGATGTACTCAAAAACATTGAACAAACTCCTTCCACTAATACCTTCATTAGGGTCGTTAAGGTTCCTTGAATAGTCCCCGCATCTCCATCTTTCGGGGCTATTGTCTTTCTCAAGATTCCGTTGAGGACCACAACGAAGGGCTTCAGATATTTGATGTTGGGAGGAATATAGGGCATCCTTGTGTCATAGAGGAACTTAAGCTCATCCTTCTCCAAGGGTTGTAGATTGTGGATGACAAGATCATGATCCAGAGTGTGTTCAAGGTGAAGAATTCTTGCAAATTCATCATAAGTGACACTATACTTGGAACCATGAGTCATCCAAGTAAGACTGTCTCCATTACCACGAGCAAAGTAGAGGGTAGAGTAAAACTGTGTGATGATCTCATTGTTCCAGTCATTCTCAAAGGAAAGCAGTTCCTTCAAACCGTGCCTCTCCAGAGCCTCAACCACCTCACGAAAAGCAGGATACTTCTTTGACTGCAGGTATCCAATATTCACCCATTGGCTTTCCACAACAGGATTCTTCATCTTCATGTACACATGCTCGTAGTAGTCGGCATGGAAGTTGCTCCAAAATCTTGGGTCAGAGCATTGCCTAGGTTGATTATACACATTAATCTTCCTGAAGCTATCGGCTAGCTCACCCCTTTTTCCGGTGAAATCCTCACTAGAAGGCTGCCTGTTGCGGTGACTGGGGTTTTTCATCTTCAAAGGCCCAATGGGACCACTAGCAAGTCCCTTCCCTTTATTGAGAACCCTTCTTGGCCCTGATGAGCTCTCAACAGCTTTTCCTTGGGCCTTTTTGACAACAACCTTCCTCTTCTTAGGCAGATTGTCGTCAGAGGGTGGAGAGTGGTAATTGACATCATGTCTTTTCTTCATGTATCTCTCCTTGGCTCTCCTCGCTCTTTCGCGTTGAACTTCTTCATCAATGTGGAAAGAGATGTCATCTGAGCCGGAAGACATCGTACCTGATAAGGAGTTCATGGATTAGATAAGAATGAGATTGAAGGGGTTGTAGGGATCCAGATGTCAAAGACCAGACTTGTCCGGTTTTCAGAGTGCGGACTTGTTCGGTGTACTGGACTTGTCCGCACCTGAGAGCCGGACTAGTCCGGCCTGGCATAAGAACCCTAACAAATCCTTTGAATCAAAACTCCTATCTAGAGATACAAAAAGGTAGGGAAGTGGTAGGAATACATCTCTGAAGCTAATTTACAACCTTGGAATCAAGTGAAATGAGCTAGAACGAGAAAAGTGGAGAGTTTGGTTTTAGGGTGAAATTTACCGAGATTTGAAGATTCGCGTGAAGGAGCAAGAATCTATCCGGATGAGTCCAGAGGGGAGGATCAACTCGTCGAGGAGAGCATCTCCCACGGAGAAAACTTAGTTTTTGAGGGCTCAACTCGAAGGTCTCTTTGGGGGCTAGGGTTTAGGAGAGAAGAGGAGAGGTGAGGGAGACCAAGTGGAGGGAGGTTTTAAAATTTTGATTTGGGCTGGCCAACCACTTATATACGCGGCCGACCGGACTAGTCCGGTGCCCCTGGAAAACCTAGGAGTGAGAGCTGCCCGGATTAGTCCGGTGGTAAACCTGACAAGTCCGGTCCCAACAGACTAGATACATATAGAAATGATTAATAGTGATCCAAGGACAATAGTTTTGCAAATAATTTTGGTAATTATGATCAGTAGGCAATTAACAATAAAAATGGTGATAAATTCATTAAAATAGTTTTTTTAGAAGAAAAAGAGGTGAGGAGCAGTTTTCAACAATAAAATGCGACATTTGAAGTTTCAACCAGGTATGCAACGTTTCAAGCCACGTTTCAAGAGTCAAGAATATTAAGTTCATTCCTAAGCTCACAAAACCTTTTCTCATCTAATGGTTTGGTGAAAATATCCGCAAGTTGTTTTCAGTCCTAACATGTGAAATAGCAATGTCACCTTTTAACGAATGATCTCTAAGAAAGTGATGATGGATATCTATGTGCTTAGTTATTGAGTGCTCTACATGGTTGTGTGCAATTTTTATAGCACTTTCGTTATCACATAGAAGTGGGATATGGCTAAGATTGTAGCCGTAGTCCCTAAGAGTATGTCGCATCCAAAGTAGTTGCACGCAACAACTACCGGCTGCAACATACTCTGCTTCCGTTGTGGAAAGAGCAATGGAGTTTTGCTTTTTAGATGACCAAGAAACTAAGGACCTACCAAGAAATTGACAAGTCCCTGACGTGCTCTTTCTATCAACTTTGCATCCTGCATAGTCAGCGTCTGAGTAGCCTATCAAGTTAAACTTGGATCCTTTGGGGTACCAAAGGCCCAAGTTGGGTGTGTGCACAAGATACCTTAGGATTTTTTTACAGCAATTAAGTGACACTCTTTAGGTGCGGCTTGAAACCTTGCACACAAGCAAACACTAAGCATAATATCTGGCCTAGATGCACATAAATAAAGTAAGCAGCCGATCATGGACCGATATACCTTCTGGTCCACATTTGGACCATCTTCATTGAGGTCGAGATGTCCGTTAATGGCCATGGGTGTCTTGATGGGCTTGGCTTTGTCCATATTGAATTCCTTGAGAATGTCCTGTGTATATTTGGTTTGGCTTATAAATGTAGCTTCTCTTAGTTGCTTCACTTGGAGTCCCAAGAAGAACTTCAATTCGCCCATCATTGACATCTCGAACATATCTGTCATAATTTTGCTAAATTCTTCACAAAAAGACTTTTTAGTGGATCCAAAGATAATGTCATCAACATAAATTTGACATACGAATAGATGATCATCACAATGTTTAGTGAAGAGTGTATAGTCAGCTTTACCAATTTTGAATCCATTTTGAGTCAGAAAATCTCTAAGGCACTCATACCAAGCTCGAGGAGCTTGTTTGAGGCCATAGAGATCCTTACTCAGTTTGTAGACATGGTTGGGATACCTTTGGTCTTCGAATCCCGGTGGCTGCTCCACATAAACTTCCTCCTTTATCGGGCCATTTAAGAAGGTGCTTTTGATGTCCATTTGATACAGCTTCAAATTATGGTGAGTAGCATATGCCAATAAAATACGAATGGACTCAAGTCTAGCTACAGGAGCGAAAGTTTCATCGAAGTCCAAACCTTCGATCTGAGAATAACCTTTGGCCACCAATCTCGCTTTATTTCTTGTTACTACTCCATGTTCATCTTGCTTGTTTCGAAATACCCATTTGGTTCCAACGATGTTCGCCTTTGGTCTCTCCACTAGCTCCCACACTTCATTTCTTTTGGAGTTGTTCAATTCCTCTTGCATTACAATCACCCAGTCTGGATCCCTTAAAGCTTCTTCTACCCTGTATGGTTCCAGAAAAGACAGAAAAGAATAGTATTCACAGAAATTTGCAACTCGAGATCTAGTAGTTACTCCCTTAGCAATATCTCCAATGATATTGTTGACAGGATGGTCTCTTTGCACACTCTGATGTACTCTTGGGTGTGGAACTTGTGTAGTTGCTTGTTCTTCATTATCTTCATGTGCATTGTCTCCCCCTAGATCATTGCTTCCATGATTGTCTTGATCTTCTTGATCTTCCTCATCTTGATCTTGTGAAAGAGCTCCCCCTTGCTCATTGCCTCCGTGTTGAAGCTCATCTTGTGCATTTGAGTCGAATGTTCGCTCTTGTGGTAAGATATCACCAAGTGCCATTTTCTTCAGTGCTTCATATCGAGCTTCCTCTTTATCTAGCACACACTTATCAACTTGCTCCACTTGTGAGCCGTTAGATTCATCGAACACTACGCCACGTGCTACTTCAACAAGGCCGGACACCTTGTTGAAGACACGATAGGCGTAGGCATTCGATTCATAACCGAGCAAGAATCCTTCATCGGACTTTGAAGCAAACTTCAAGGCCCTCAGTTTCTTGTTCAGAATAAAACATTTACAACCAAAGACTTTGAAATAAGAAACATTAGGCTTTTTATCGGTAAGGAGCTCATATGGAGTTTTCTTCAGTAGTCGGTGGAGGTACAACCTATTCGTGGCATGACAAGCGGTGTTCACCGCTTCTGCCCAAAATTGATCTGACGTCTTGTATTCATCCAACATAGTTCTGGCCATTTCGATCAATGTTCTGTTCTTCCTTTTGGCCACTCCGTTTTGTTGAGGGGAGTAGGGTGCCGAGAACTCATGCTTTATCCCTTCTTCATCGAGATACTCTTCAACTTGGAGGTTCTTGAATTTTGTCCCGTTGTCACTTCTGATGTCTTTATGGTTGATGAGAATTTGTTCTGAGCTCTTTTCAAGAACTTCTTGAGGATTCCCTGAGTTTCTGATTTATCATACAAGAAAAATACCCAGGTAAATCTTGAAAAATCATCAACAATTACTAAACGTATTTGTTACCGCCGATGCTGATGTACGAGATTGGACCAAAGATATCCATGTGGAGGAGTTCCAGTGGTCTTTCGGTAGTCATCACATTTTTGGCAGGGTGTGGTGCTCCGACTTGTTTTCCTGCTTGACAAGCGCTGCACGGCCCGTCTTTTTCAAAAACCACATCCTTAAGACCACGAATGTGACCACCTTTTAGAAGTTTCTGCAGATTTCTCATCCCAATATGGGCTAGCCGTCTATGCCACAGCCATCCTATGTTGGTCTTAGCAACCAAGCAAGTGTTGAGTTCGGCTTTATCTTTGTTGAAGTCAACAAGATAAAGCTTTCCCTTCAACATTCCCTTGAATGCAATCGAGCCATCGCTTCTTCTAAAAACAGTCACACCCCCATTAGTGAATAAACAGTTGTAACCTTTGTCGCATAGTTGAGATATTGACAAAAGGTTATGATCTAGAGAGTCTACCTGTAAAACATTAGATAAGGTGTGTTGAGAGGATATTTCAATGTTACCGCTACCAAGAACCTTTCCTTGGCTGTTGTCTCCAAAGTATATGCCTTCACTTGAATCCTTGTTATACTCGTACTCCACAAACATACCTCTCTCCCCGGTCATGTGATTTGTACATCCGCTATCTAGCACCCATTTAGATCCACTGGAGGAGTAAGCCTGCAAAAAGAATTATTCTTTGGTTTTAGGTACCCAAGCTTGCTTGGGTCCTCTCAGGTTAGTCACAAGAGTCTTGGGCACCCACACACAAGTTTTCAAGTTCTTGTGGTGTGGCCCTGTATATTTAGCAATGACTTTTCCATATTTGGCTTTCATAAGAACATAGGAAGCACCAAATGTACGAAACAATATTTGTAAATCAGATTCATGAGACTTTTCCTTAACAAAGACAATTCTATTCTTAGCATGATTAGGAGTAGATGTGTGTTTGTTCCTGTCAAAACCAAGGCCATCTTTGACATTAGGAGGTCTAGTGACCATATATGAACTGCGTGCATATTTGATCTTCTCTTTATCAAAGATGCCGCTTGGAGAAGCATGCATATTATGAGAAGTTGAAGTATTAGAAGTAACATTCTTCTTACTAGAGCAAGTGCAAGTTCCGATTGTTGTCGAACTCATATCTTTGGAGGAAGAGGAGTCACTTTGCTTGAGCAACTCAACTTGCTCCTCAAGGATCTTGTTAACTTTTGATAAGTTAGCAAGTTCTTCCTTGATATGCGAGTCCTCTAGCTTTGAGTAAGTTTCCTTATTTAAGGCTAGCTCAAATTCAAGTGACTCGTTCTTCTCTCTTTCAAGATCAAGAAGCTTTTCAACTTCTTGATATCTCTTCCTTTCACGGATGAGCATATCTTCTTGTCAGTTAACAAGTTCCTCCTTTTCAAAGATTTCGTTCGACAACATTTCCATTTTCTTTAAAGCAATTTTACTTAATCCTCTAAACATTTCTTCATTATCACTAGAGCTATCAAAGTCATCAATAGAGAAATTTAGCGTAGGAGGAGTAAGTCGAACCTTTTTCTTGCCTTCCTTAGCCATAAGGCAAGTGTGGTTGTTCATATCCCGTCCTCCCATGTTTGGGAAGCGTGTGGCTCTCATAGTAGGTTTCTTGACTGTGAAAGTGGCCATCTCTTCTTCTTCATCGGAGGAGGACTCGTTGTTTGAGTCCCACTGCTTGCCAATGTGAGCTTGATGGGCCTGTCTTCTTTTTCTAAAATTTTTCTTTTCTTGAGGTCTTGTTTCCTTCTTCTTTTTGTTTTCTTCGTAAGGGCAGTCCACCTTGAAGTGGTCATACTCTCCGCAGTTGTAGCAAGTGCGTCGAGCCTTGGATTTTCCTTTATCCTTGCTTTTTCCTTCATTTGAATTGTTGCCGTGTCTTCTTTTCATCATGCGCTTGAACTTCTTGATAAAGAGTACCATTTCTTCATCATCAAGATCAGTACTCTCGTCGCTTGTATGCCCGTCGTCTTGGTCTTCACGAGTTTCTTTGAGTTTGGGTCTGCACGTTGCTTTGAGAGCAACTTCTTTCTTTTTGGAAGAGGTGAGTTTAGCTAAGTCTTTGACGTATTGAGCCTCTTTCTCCATCATTTCATGATTTATGATCTTCCGCAATAACTCATCGAGAGTCATTTTTTGAAATCCGGGGCTTTCTCTAATCATTGAGCAAAGTGTGACATTCCTTGGCATGATGGCTCTAATCATTCTTTTGACCACCTCATGATCCGTCCATTTTTTACTTCCATAGGCACGAATTTTGTTGATGAGTGCCTTCATCCGGTTGTACATGTCTTGAGGTGATTCGCGTTCTTCAATAGCAAATCTCCCCAACTCTCCTTCAAGCATCTCAATTTTAGCTTCACGAACCGACCTATTTCCTTCGTGAGCTGTCTCAAGTGTATCCCAGATTTCTTTTGCACTTTCTAAACCATCGATCTTGGTGAATTCCTCTCTGCTTAGTGACGATGTGATCACAATGACGGCTTGTGCGTTTCTGTGAATCTCTTGTTCTTGTTCTGGAGTGAGTTCCTCATCCATGTCCGGGATATCTATGCTTGTGCAAACAATGTGCCACAGACTAGGATTCAGGGATATTAGATGCATTTTCATGTTGTACTTCCACATGGTGTAGTCACTTCCGTCAAACTGTGGAGGCTTTCCCATAGGAATAGAGAGATAGTGATTGTTTGAATTGATACGGTTGTAGTTGTAAGGATATCGAGAGTAGTCGTGATGACCACTCCCGGTCGTCTTCTCTTCTTCTTTTACTTTTTGTGCCAGCAACTTCTTTCTCAGGAGTGCCTTTAGCTGTCGCACTTCTTCATCATCATGTGGACTTTCTTTCAGCACATCAAAGGCTTTAGCTTCTTGTTCCTCCTCGTTGATGTTCATCTTCGGGATATCGTTGTTCTTCTCAGAGACCATTGATCTCTCCGAGATGTGAGTCTCGTTGGCGGAGAACCTTGCTCTGATACCAATTGAATGTGGCCTAGAGGGGGGTGAATAGGCCTTTTGAATTTCCTGCACACTTAATAGAGTCGTCAAAAACTTGATTGACCAGACTAGTCCGGTTGTGTGGGCGGACTAGTCCGGTTGTGTGGGCGGATTAAGTATTGTTTGGGAAATTAGATTCTTTTAGCAGCATGAGAACAACAGATTCTTTGATTTATAGTTATTGTACGAATGCACGTGGAAACTTATAAGCAACTTAATTGATGTTTAGTAATCAAGTGATCAAGTGAGCAAAGTGTAAAGTAAATGAGGCACAAGACACGCGAATTTTTACCGAGGTTCGATCTCACCACGAGATCTACGTCCTCAATGAGGAAGCTCACACAGAGCCGGGCCTCCAACCCTTTCCCTCTTCAAGTCACCACAAAGGCCGACTTGATTCCACTAGCACAGGTAATCACTAAGTTTATGGGGCAACCTCACACGTTGAGGGCTCCCACAAGAATTACAATGAAAGGAGTGATCAAATACACTTGAAAGTATTACAATGCAGAGTATGAGTGTAGAAAGATCAAACCCTAAGAGCTCGAAATGAAGGAACAACGATCTCCCAATCTCGAATCCAAGTGTTCAATTGATTTTGCTCGTTTTGCACTTGAGATGTGTGGGGAGATGTGTTTTGGGCTCTTGGGACAATGTGGCGGCGCCAGGGTTTTTGTTTTCAGCAGTATTCGACGTGTATGTTTTGTGGAAGGCCGTGTATTCTCTATTTATATGATTTCCAAAAAGTTACCGTTGAAAAACCCTAATACCGGACTAGTCCGGTGCAAGTCCGGACTTGTCCCGTCACAGTGTAACTCGAAGTCCAGAAAGTCTGGCGGACTAGTCTGGTTGGAAAACAGACTAGTCCGGCCTTTTGTGAAAACAGACTCCAGAAAGTTCGTCGGACTAGTCTACTGGACACACGGACTAGTCCGATCTCTAGAGATGGGAGACTCCAGAAAGTCTGGCGGACTAGTCCGGTCCATGATCGGACTAGTCCGGTGCACTATGAAAGTTAGGTTAATTTTAAAACCCTTACCTCTATGCAAAGTCGTGAGCTCTTAGAGTGTGTCTTTCATACACTCCCTATACATTTAAAATCTAATTTGTTCTTCCAAGCTCCATCAAAGTATCCCTCTTTAGACACCACTCCATTTTCACCTTTTTGTGTGCACCGAGCTGTTTCACTTTGTTTGTCCTGCAATCATCTCAATAGTTTCATTAGGATCTCATAAGTTTGTCATCAATTAGCCAAAACCCACAAGGGATATCCTAGATGCACTTACACTCGCCGTACACATACGATGTCCAGACTCCCGATTGGAGTCCTCAAGGCAGAGCTTAGCCGCTGCTACACGAAGCAAGATGGTCGCGTCGCCATCGAGCGTAACCATGAGAGACGACACATCCTAGATGAGTCTTCCCCTCTAGGAGCAGGTAGTGATTGTGCAGCGCTTGCACCGCACCTCCACATAGTGGAGTGACCACCCCAGTTCCAGCCTCATTTGCTAGAGAAGTATGACAGGACTGTCAACCCCGTCGAGTTTCTTCAAATCTACTCCACTGCCATCCTCGGTGCAGGCCGTCATGACCAACTACTTCCCAGTGGCTTTGACCGGGACTGCTAGGTCCTGGTTCATGAGCCTACCTCCTAACTCCATATATAGCTAGGGGGGAGGGTTATGCCGCAGTTTACCGCCAACTTCGGGAGTTCTTACGCCCCACCAGGTACCAAACTGGACCTCTTCGCCGTACATCAGAAGATAGAAGAAACATTGTGTTCCTTCATTCAGCGGTTCTCTCAGGTACGGAACACCATTCCTTCTATATCTAACGCCTCTGTGGTTGTCGCATTCTGACATGGTGTTTGGGACAAGAAGATGTTGGAGAAGCTGGCTACCAAAAATGTCAGCAGTGTCAAAGAACTCTTCAGCCTGGCTGATAAAGGCACCAGGGCTGCAGAGGGCTGTGAGATGCACTCCAAGCCAGCTACGGAGGTAGGAGCGCCATCTGCCACCAAGGCCGGAGCTACTGCCCATGACAGTGGCAAAAAGAAGAACAAGAAGTCGAGTGAAAATAACTAGCCACTAGCTGACGCACCTACAACTATTGCCGCGGCAGCACCAGGTGCCATGCCCCGACAAGCGACCTCGACCATCGCCTGAAGACGGTGACAAGATGTGGTGCCCGATCTACAAATATAAGGGCCACAACCTTGAAGACTGTCGCGGGGTCAAGAGGCTCGTTGAGTGCGCCCAAAACAAGTGTCGAGATGACTAGTGGCGGTTGTTATATATCAATTTGACCAGTCAATATAACTCAATTATGTGAATGAATTTCCATTTCTTGCACACATCACCTTTCTATTTAACCTATTTCCACTTGTCCTTGGAAAAATAGTGCATGCAAAGAATTATTGCAGGAAATGCGGTAAAAGAAGGGGAGCAATCCTATAAAATATCATCACAACCAATCATGCGCCAACATGTGGCACCACATGGATCAAATGGCCCACAAACATAAGTATCCGAGGCCATCCAACAGTGTAGCACCCATATCAAGTGATGGGAGCCACCTGGCAATGACCTGGAGAAAATACACGCAAAACGATGCAGGTCGGCCGATCTGATCCTGACGCCAAACTTGGTCAATCGCCATGTGATGGCTCCTCCCGGCTTCCTGAAGATGATGGTGACTGATTTGCTCGCATTTGGTGGCGGAAACCGACCCTTCTCCACCTATAAATAAGACCTCCTACCCTCACTTCACACACACACACACACACACACACACACACACACACACACACACACACACACCATTTGAGTATTCATTCCATTGTATCCACTATTCTCTATAGGTTTAGAGGAGTTTAAGCTGTAGACAGGAGAACCTCTAGTCCATAGTCCAAGTAGGAGAGGAGTAGAAGGAGTCTCTTCCCAATTCCTAATTGAGAAAGGTATGGCTCTCATATTCCTATTTGTATTTGTGACTTTGCTCTTAATAAAGATGTTATCTTTAGTCTTCTATTGTCTATATATTTGGACAAAGCGTTTCTTGTTTGATTGTGGATTCCATATATGTGGTAGGAGTATTATTTATGATTATGTTATACCATTCTCTTTATATCATCATAAACACTACAAACCCCCACTATAGTCTAATTAGCTATGACATGATTATGTTAATATGAATAACTTATGCTATGTATTAACATTGGTTCAATGATGATTTAGTTCACTACCTTAGGATGGATTGTGCCTAGGCTCTTAAGCTAATTACTTAATATGCTAGCATGATTCTAGGATAGATAAGTAGAGTTGAATTTCTCATAGACCCACGGATTGAAGAGGTAGGCAGTAGGTGGTGACAACCTTATCTGTCCTTGTAATCCTCCATGTTCGGCTATGTCACAAGCTCTTTGTGGGAGTCGTCCTAGTATTTCTAGGGGTAAACCCGTGCCCGATATATTGAACAACTTAGCATTATAATTCATAATTGATATGATCATTAGTGACTAACTTAGGCTACATATATGTATATTAGAATCACAGTAGGAGTATCTACCTAACTCTTAGTCTAGTCCCTCTTTACTTCATTTACCCCCTTTAGGATAGAATGCTCTTGTGTGTGTCACACTACCTCCAATTATCATTTACCCATCCTCACTAGAACCCTACCTAGACCAACCTATCCTCTCCATTTGATGATTGCTTTGCTTCCACCTAGCCTTCCTTTGGGAGAGTATAAATGACACCCTTGAAATACTCTTTTAAGGGGAAATGCTACATAGATAGTTTTCGTGCGCTTGCGGATTTTTATCTGTGACGTAAGAAATGTCAACAAGCATTTCTGACGCTGTTGCCAGAGATGATTTGTTAGTGTTTCTTAGTAGCTGACAACAAGCATTTCTGGCGCCATTGCCGGGTAAGGCAATCGGAGTATTGCATGATTGAGTGAATAAGATAGGACCCTGGATAGGTTTTAGTAGGATAACCCTTCTTGTTTTTGCATTTTATGTGAATATAGGGCAGTGTATGTATTGTTTCCACTTGCCGGAAAACTTTGTTGAAGATCTCGAATCCGTTCTGAGAGATAGACCTCGTGCCGTTACTCCTCAGAAGCTTCAAACGGCAAAACAAGCCAACACAACCGCACCAACAACCGAATGCCAATGGTACAGAAGACCCTTCATGAGTTTTCGTCTCCCTCTGCTAATAATGTGCCTATTGGGCCCACTATTAACACGGGACATGTTAACTTCAAAATCAAGATTGGTCTGATTACTATGGTGCAACCAACCTATTTTGTGGGAAGGCTAATGAGGATGCAAGTGCTCACCTGCAACAGATCCTTCAGATCCGCAACACTTTTGAGATCAAAGATGTATCCCCTGATGTCGTCCGTCTTAGGATATTTCAATTCTCTCTTCTTGGGAGAGTGAAACAATGGTTCTACGCGAACCAAAGTGCTGTAGACACTTGGGAAAAGTGTTCTACAATATTCCTCGCCAAGTTTTTCCCGTTGGGCAAGACCAATGCCCCTACGTGAAAGAATTTCCAACTTCCAGCAAGATGCCAATTAATCTATTCCTCGGGCTTGGGAAAGGCTCCAGGAGTATATCCTAGCCTGCCCCCACCATGGGATGGATGATTGGCTCATTATTCAAAACTTCTACAACAGGTTGTCCCCTTCCGCCCATGACCATGTTGATGTTGCTGCTGGAGGTGCCTTCTTCTCATTGACAGTGCCCAAAGCCAAAGATTCGATTGAGAAGATGGTGTCAAACATGGGTTGGAGCAATGAGCGTCTCCATACGCCTTGAAGGAGGTCGAGATGATCGCTGCCAAATTGGACCTCCTTATTAAGAAGATAGATGAACAAGCCAATGATGAGGTGTGTGGCAATGCCTGTGCCCTAGACTCTCACATCACGCGTGAAGTCTATGCCAACATGGGCCATTTGGGCAATGACTGCCAACAAACCCGTGAGGATGCCCTATACGTAGCCAACAATGGGAACAACATTGAATTTGGTCCAGAAGGTCAAGGGTGGGGCTAACCACACCCATTCTTTCAAGGAGGGTACAACAACAATGGCAACAATGGAAATCAACCCAACTTGAGAGAGCTTGCCATTAGCCAACTGAAGATCAATGATGCTCTATCCAAGAAACTGTCGGCTAATGACAAGACTCTAGAGGGCATTAATGCAAATATTGATGGACTATCTTCGACCTTTAAGAATCAATTGAGCTTCAACAAGATGTTGTAAACTTAGTTGTCTCAACTTGTTTCAACTGTTCCTCCAGTGGAAAAAGTGAGTGCTGTGGCTACGAGAGGTGGCAAGACCAATCGTGATCCACCATATCCCACACAAGAGAAGAGGACAACCGAAAAGGAGAAAGAGGATGTCCCAACTGGTATAAGTGAACCACTTAGTGAGAGAATGACAAAGCACTTTGAAAACACCAATTTATTGCCATTCCCTCACAGGCAAAAGAAGCCAACACTGGATGAGCAATTCAACCGCTTTGTTGAGGTTATCCAGAAAATCTACATCAATGTGCCCTTGATTGATGCGATGCAAGTACCCACTTATGCTTGCAATATCAAGGACATATTGAATAACAAGCGGCCATTGCCAACCACTGAGGTTTTCAAACTTACGGAAGACTGCAGTGCAACCATCCTCAATAGGCTTCCGGAGAAGAAGGACCCTTGATGTCCTACAATATCTTGCTCAATTGGGGCTCACCACTTTGACAAGGCACTTTGTGACCTTGGAGCAAGTGTGAGTGTGATGCCCAAGGTGGTCTTCGAATAGCTGAACTACATGGAACTTACTCCAACACCAATGCAACTCCAACTGACTAACTCTTCAGTCCATTATCCGACAGGTATCACTGATGATGTTCCGGTGAAAATCCAAATTGCTTCATACCCGTGGATTTTGTGGTGCTCGACATGGAGGTCGAGAAGGACACTCCGCTCATTCTTGGTCGACCATTTATTAGCAATGTGAAGACTTGCATAGATGTGGGAGCTGGAGAAATGTATTTCCATATCAATGGCAAGGAGGAGAAGTTTAACTTTCACTCAAAGTAGGAGCAATGCTTCATGATCAGTATAAAGTATGGGCCAAATGATAAACACATTCAAGAGGTCGAAGTCACACCTCCAAATGTGGACCCACTCATTGCATTCATGAGGAAATTGATCTATGCAGAGAACCCGTCTTATCGTCCAAGCCGACACCCCAAGAAGATGGAGAAGTATGGGCCTCCCCAAAGGCCCAAGTCCACCAAGCTGCCAAGGAAGGAATGCTGGAAGAAGCAAGACAAGCCATCCGAGCCTATCCCTCTGGGCCTGGATGTCAACAAATGAAGGAGGCTGTGACACCCGGTACCGAAAATGAACCAAGTGAACGCATATGTGTGCCCAGGACGTTCAACACAGATACACGAGTGCATCATAAAAGCGT
The DNA here is from genome assembly GCA_036927565.1 of Tuctoria greenei. Lineage (NCBI taxonomy): Eukaryota > Viridiplantae > Streptophyta > Magnoliopsida > Poales > Poaceae > Tuctoria > Tuctoria greenei. The sequence continues at coordinate 111,818,265 of JAYESD010000012.1, read as the reverse complement.
ATACAGAAAATTACCACAGAACAAGATTAATTAACCAAATTTTATTAAACAAACCATATTATCCTCGAATACAAACTCTAAAGAATATTAATGACAAGTTCAACTAATGCAGCGGAAATAAACTAAACTGAGCAAACTAAGCAAAAGGGATAGCGCAGCTCCAATAACACCACAGGCAAAGCTGATGATAGACATGGCCTAGAACTCCCCATTATCGCCATTAAAATCACAATCCTGACCTACAACTGTTGGGGGGGGGATTGCAAGGGTGAGTACATGTCGTACTCAGCAAGTGTGGAAAGTATGACATGTAGCTGATACAAATGACAAATATAATAATGGTTGAGTACTGAAAAGTACAGTAAAACATTTGAAAAGCAATATATTATATGTATGTGAAGTAAACTCATCATATCCTACAATGATTATTATAGTATAAGTCCATAATCCATATCCATCATCATTAAACCATATTTCACCATTGCCAATAACCATATTCAATACCAGAATTCAATTCATAACCATCCATAACTATAATACCAACCATAACCATCCCAAATACCATCCCAATACCGAGTTCCCTCTAATCATGTAGGTCATCCAGGCGCTCATAACTGGGAGCACGTCTATCATGATAGTTTTAATACTCTACAGAGTTTGTACCACTTTACCCACGTGTTTGTGATTTCATCACACGTTGGCGACTAAAGAACCTCCCTTATGCCAATTACACTTCCTTTGGTGGCCAACAGATCACAAAATAGCCTTTACAAAGGGACTACTAGCATGTACGGACCCACTGAGGTTTCACTAGTGGTGATGTCTCCTACAGAGCACATCTTCAACCAAGGGCCCCCTCTTGTGCCACTCGGATCCCAGGGAGTCCCTGCCACAATTCCAAACCCAATCCAACTCCCCTTCCCTGGTGTGCCAAATGATTCGCGCAATACCAGCAATACCCTAATTAATCAGCTACGCCGCACCCATACTTGGCCTTGTGGTGACACTGTAGTCCTGGCCTATTCTCGCATGAACCGGTCCTTAGATCTAAAGCAAGCAAACCACCATAACATCCAACCCATCCACATACTAGGCTTGCTTAGATCACCCATCATTTTAACCAGTTCATGTTAATCAATACATCATTAATGCATAATTAAACAATATATTGGTTTCTCATCCCAATTAATTATGCGATGCAAAAGGTAAAAAACCCTTCCCAACTCTCTACCAGGTATTCCAGGTGACAAGGGTGGTTAAACAAATCTAGTAAACTTCCTACCATAGGATTTCCCATAAAATTGACACATCATGCAGTTTTGCAAACAAAACATTTATTTTAAAAACGGGATCAATATGCTTCAAGGACACTTGCCTTGCTCCGACGGATAGGGTTGCTCAAGCGCATCGAAGTCTTGGTTCTGGAAATCCTGGTACACGACCTCTTGAGCAGTTCCCCCTACTCGTGATCACACATACAAGAAAATACATACAAATCAACATGATGCACATATACTAATCAACATGCGATGACATGCATGCATGCAAAGTTCAATTATTAATTAACTATGGTTGTTTATTGATTAGATGCAACTAGTTCATACATGTTTATGCTAGTTTACGGGGGTTTTAGCGAGAATTAATGCTGCTAAAAATAAAATTATGGTGCAACTATGATCAAATTACGTATATTAGTTTTAATACGTTCGCTAAAATTCGCATCGGAAAAACGAATCCTACCGTAGATGCGACGGCTTCGAAGATCGCGGGACGAAGGCGACGCGTAGACGAAGTAGATGGCGCAGCAGTCCTCCGGCGGCACGACGACAGCGACGCGACGATCTCCAGCGGATGACAACACCCTCCTCTTCTCTTCTTTTTTTTCCCTCTTCTTCCCCTGGCGGCGCAGCCTCTGGTGCTTCTTTTTTTTTTTCTCTACCGAGCTAGGGCTTTCCCTGGGCGGCGGCTCTGCTCCTGGCATTGAAGAAAATACGATGCCTAGGGTCGTATTTATAGGGGCACACGAGGGTCGGTACCGATGCGGTACCGTGGCCAGAGGCCGAGTCGGCCTGGGCGCGGGGCCAGGCGCACTGGGCGCGAGCGAGAGGGCGGGGTCGCGCTGGGCGCGTGGACGGGCGAGCGGGGCACGCTGGGCTGGCACGGCAGGCGCGCGCGGGAGGCGCGGGGCCCAAACGCATGTGGGCGGGGTGGGACGCACGGGAGCGGCTGCTGGCGGCTTGGCCGCTCGGCCAGGAGCGCGGGGGCGCGGGGCAGGCCGGCTCGGGCGGCCTGACCGGCGGGGCGGTTGTTGACCTTTTTTTTCTTTTTTTTCTTTACATATCTAAATATTATTATATATCTTATAATTTATAATTTTTCTTTTATATTATATATATATTATTTATTTATATATATATTATTTATTTGTTTCTTCTTTATATTTTTTTTATTTATTTCTCTTTTTATATATATTTTTATCTTTTATTTTTCCTACTATTTGTTATTCTTTTATTTTTATTTATTAAGTTATTCTCTTAGTTAAAGTTATATATTTTCTTTATTTCTTTATATTTTTTATTTATTATTATTATTATTTATTTTTATTCCATATTCCTTATGTCAATTTAATTATTTTTAATGTATTTACTCTAGTAAATAAATTTTAATATCTAGGGATGAATGTAAAGGCAAGATGAGATGCATATATTTTATATTTTTCTTTATAAAAACAAATTCTTCCTGTTATTAACTCTAAATTCTCATTTAAGTTTTTAATTTGTCGAAACTTGAAAATCAGGGTGTTACAGAGGGATGTCCATCTCATCAGACGATGGTGAGACCTAACCAACAGGTTAAATTGGTAGTTAGCTTTTCTTTGATTTTTCTTTTCTATTCATTAGTTTTTACCCACTTAGTTTGATTTTCCCCACTGCATATTTGAGTTTTGTTCGCAAGTTGAGAATCTTATATTCTCAAATATTATTTTTATTTTTTTTCACAAAAAGAAAATTGTTGGGTTTTGGAAAAAGGGTTTTTATTTGAAAAACAATTTTTACGAGATGCAAATGTGGCATTTCACCCACATGCTAATTTTATAGCCGTTGGAGAGCCACATGCCAAAAGGGAGAACAGGGAGACCCACTTTTGAGTTCGGCATACCCCCTTGTTTGGCCGACTAGGGGAAAGGGCCATGTTGGCTCTCTCTCCTCCAACGGCTACATTTCATTCCCTTATGACCGCTGGAGAGTGTACACTATAAATGGTGGTCGTGAGGAGCACTCCTCTTCACACTTCACCTTATTTCACACCTACCCAAAGTCACTCCTTGCTCATATTGTTTTTCTTTCTTTTCATTGAAGCACTCTTGATGAAAATCCAACCCAAAAGATTTGCTTTTGTTTGCATTTGCAATTTGCTCTCAAGTTTTTCAAGGAAAAATTTGGTGGGGGGGGGGGTTTGCTTTCACTACATCACCTCTTTCGAGTTTTTCCTTTGTTCTTGCTTGTTGTGACCATGAAAGGAATGAAGAGGTTGTTTGGGAAGAGGAAGGAGGTTGCAAGCTAAAGCCATGGTGGAGATTCAAGTGCATGCCCCTCTTCCGTTGCTACACCAAGTTCACAGAGGAGTGTATGTGAGGACACTCCCATAGGTGAGAGAAGCAACCCGCGTCAACTTCTCCACGGCGACGACCTCGACATACAAAATGATGTTAAAGATCAAGCACGCAAGTTCCTCCAAGATAGTGAGTTTTCTCATACAAAAATATATGATCTGGATTTGATCTCCAAAATAGGTATGAATTCCAAATTATTTTCCATTTGGCGTGCACTAGGATGGAACAATTTTGCTCCCATAGAGGAGAGAGGTTCACGCCTTCTCTCTATACAATTCCTTTGCACCCTTAAAATAGGATTTTATGGTATTCTCTTAGATTATTTCAAAAAGAATACAACATCCTATGGAAAGAATTAAATGAAATCCTAGGCTTCCAAAAATGTTGTTTGCTAGATTTAGACACTTTGCCTAAGTTTAACAAACAAAGTTTTTGTTATGAATTGACTAGTGAGGTCAGATGTAGTGCTCCTAGGAATAGCCACTTGCACAATCCCACTTTACGCTTCATGCATAGATGGGTGGCTATGACTATGTTCCCTAGATGAGATGTTAGAACAGTGCGTGATGATGAGCTGAAAATTTTATTTGCCATGATTGAAAAGATAAAAGTTGCTCCAGTTATTGCCATGGTGACACAATGGTTAGATTACATTTCAAGGAAGATCCAATTGAATGCACTTCATTGATTATCCATATTGCTACTAGGGTAGGAGCACTAGAATATAATTCATTTGAATATATTGAAAATGAATGAGAATTAATTAATGAAGATTATCTAGTGCAAGGATATACCCTTAAGCATGATCTTGATGACTCTTTGATGTTTTATTACCCTGGCTTTGTCAATGAAATTCGGTTACCTAACCCAAATTTTCATTTGTACAAATGTCAGAGGCTAACCATTAACCTTCTTCCCATCGAGGAAGCCCAAAGAAGTAATGTATCTGGCAGGATAACTAGAAGTCGCACAATGAGAGCGACCATGCCTTCGACAACCTCCACGGTCCATGAGTACGAAGAGGAAGAGAACCCAACGGGTGATGCACCCAGATGGACTCAACCTCCATCGTATGAGACCGAAGGTCCGTCTTGGCATGGATGGCCAGGTGCCGTGTGGGAGCCACCCCTATCCACTTCAAGCTCTAGCAGCTTGCCTCCAACGTCCATGAGATGTCGCTCCTCTCCGGCTAGAAGTCATCATGACTATATTCAAGGAATGACATATCTCACTAGACATATGGAAGACCTTGAAGTGAGAACGGGTGACATCTACAACACTCTCCAAGGGCATTTCCAAGGTACCCTAGATTGGCAACAACACATGGATGCTCAATTCACCAACTTCAACTCCACGTTACAACAACAACAAGCCGATCTCGCAGCATACTTCCATCATCAAGGGTTCAACCCTCATCACAGAGGTGAGTGAAGAACAAGCTTGGGGTGGACCCCCACTTTAGGTAAATTGTATCACACCCCTTGCATGTTTATTTTCCATTCATCTACCATTCACCTTGCATATAAAACAAAAGTAGAGTAGATTTGTTTTCAAATAAAATAAAAGATGTGCGGTAAGAATGGTTTAGAATTCACATAGATGAAATGATGAATAGTTGCTCTGTTTTAATTTTCCTAAGTCCATAGTTTACAACTTACTACTCTCCAAAATATTGCTTTCATTGGCTAAAAATTAATTTTGCCTTGATTTAGAAATTAAGGGTAGCAAAAGCTTATCCAATTCTAAGTTGTTGTGAGATATGATATAGGAATAGGGCTGCTATTTCTAGTTTGAAAGTGGAACTTAGATTTCTGGAGAAATTCTAAAAAGATTTATGTTATCCTCATTTGATTGGAAATACCTACCAAATCCATATGATATGGTACATTAATATACATTATGCACATGCTATTTGTCTTCACAATGAGCTTCGTCAAACTAGTATAGACCTATGTGAGATTTCATTCATTACTTTTTGAATTCAAAACTTCACTTGTACATGATATACTTCTACACTAGAAGTAAGCAAATTCCCATCATACCACCATTCCAAAATAAAAAGAGAAACTCCATACCATTCATGCTTAGTACTCTCTCCAAAATTTCTTGCATAAAAAGGGAGTAGAATACATGGCTACGAGAAAATAAAAAGAAAATGCATGCTTACATCAAAAGCATGAGAAAAAAGGAGAAAAGTAGCCATGTTTCATCCCTACAAAGTAAGAGAGTTCACTAAAAAAGAAGTCATCTCAAAAATCCACATCCACCTCCATTCCATCACACATGTACAAGTCTTGAATCAAATAGCTTTGAATTGGTTTCTCCTAAGGCTTGCTTTTTTGACATAGCAATATTATGTGTTGCAAATATGCCTACTATATTCCCTACCAAGCTCCACATACAAGCCTTATTTAGAGGTAGGATGAATTTAGGCAAAATGCCTTGGTGAGAACATATTTCCACTACACATAAAGGAGAGAATCAAATTGAGGTACTTAAAATCTAAATTGAACTCTCTGGAATTTGAGGGGAACTTGATCTCTAGGGTATGATTGCTCCATTTGCCGTTCTATCTTTCAACCACCCATGAATAGGAGAAGGCATAAGCCCCATAAGAACTTGATATGGGTGAAATACCATGCCAATTTTTGGAATACTAGGTAGAGTATTTTGTTGCGCACATGGTACTTGTGAAAAGTAGAACATTGTAGCAACTCCTGATCATCAACCTAAAGTCTTGACTTTGCTCGAGACGAGCAAAGGATAAGCTTGGAGGAGTTTGTTGACGGCCGTTATATACCAATTTCACCCGTCAATATAACTCAATTGTGTGAAGGAATTACCATTTCTTGCACACATCACCTTTCTATTTAACCAATTTCCACTTGTCCTTAGAAAAGTAGCGCATGCATAGAATTATTGCCGGAAATGGGGTAAAAGAGGGGGAGCAATCCTGTAAAATACCATCCCAGGTATCTTTCACCGACATGTGGCACCACATGGATAAAATGGCCCCACAAACAGAAGTATTCGAGGCCATCCAACGGTGTATCAACCATATCAAGGGATGAGACCCACCTCGCAGTGACCTGGAGAAAGCACACGCAAAATGTGTGCAAAGACCAAGTCAGCCAACCCCCTAGTCGGCCGACTTGGTCCTGGCGCCAAACTCGGTCAATCGCCAAGTGTTGGCTCCTCCCAACTTCCTGAAGATAATGGTGACTGATTCACGCCATTATCTTTATATTATCATAAACTACAAACCCCCACTATAGTCTAATTAGCTATGACATGGTTATGTTAATATAAACCGCTTATGTTATGTGTTAACATTGGTTCAACGATGATTTAGTTCATTGCCTTAGGATGGCTTGTGCCTAGGCTCTTAAGGTAATTACTTAATATGCTAGCATGGTTCTAGGATAGATAAGTAGTGTTGAATGTCTCGTAGACCCACAGATTGAAGAGGTAGGCAGTAGGTGGTGACAACCTTATCTGTCCTTGTAATCCTCCACGTTCGGCTATGCCACATGCTCTTTGTGGCAATCGTCCTAGTATTGCTAGGGGTAAACCCATGCCCGATATGTTGAACAACTTAGCATGAGAATTCATAATTTATATGATCATTAGTGACTAACTCAGGTTATGTATATGTATATTAGAAACACGATATGAGTATCTACCTAGCTCTTAGCCTAGTTCCTCTTTACCTCATTTACCCCCCCCCCCCTTTTGGATAGACTACTCTTGTGTGTGTCACACTACCTCCAATTATCATTTACCCATCCTCACTAGAACTCTACCTAGACCAACCTATCCTCTCCATTTGCTTTGCTTCCACCTAGCCTTCCTTTGGGAGAATATAAATGAACCCTTGGAATACTCTTTTAAGGGGAAATGCTACATCAATAGTTTTCGTGCACTTGCAAATTATTATCTGTGATGTAAGAAACGTCAACAAGCTTTTCTGGCACCGTTGTCGGGGATGATTTGTTTTTCTTTATAGCTGTCAACAACGATGCACCTTTCCACCAACGGGAAGGTAAACAGAAAGTCGACGAAGCTCCGTCGGAGCAGGAGCTACGCTTCCAAGACGCCAAAAATGGAGTTAAAGGCGGTCTACAACAACGTCGGTGACTCCGACACCAGCTCTGACAAGGAGCGTCGGAAGACTCCCCATATAATTTATGGAGGGTCCTAGGATATTACCTCTCGGCGCATAGTTAAAACTTTGTGTCGGGAGATAGCTGCTGCAGCTCCTACCGCCAAGGCGGAAACTTATCGGAAGTGGATGGACACTCCCATCACTTTTGACGCCTCTGACTGCTCGGAGAATATGGCTGGAGCTGGACAACTACCATTGATGGTCTCCCCGACTATCAATAACATCCAACTCTTTCATGTCTTTGTTGATGGTGGAGCTGCGCTCAACCTCATCAGCTTCGCCGCCTTCATGAATCTGCAAATCCCCATCTTGGACCTTCGGCCCTCGAGTCCATTCTCTAGAGTGGGACCGGGAGACATTAATCCACTCAATTTTGTCTCTCTCCCGATTACATTCGGGACACCAGACAACTACCGATAGGAGAAGCTGGTCTTTGATGTGGCGCACATCAACCTTCCCTTCAGCGCCATCCTAGGCACATGTTGACGACTCCTAAGATATACTAACAAATCATCCCCGACAACGGCGCCAAAAATGCTTATTGGTATTTCTTAACACCACAGATCATCTCTAGTAAAGAGATGAGATCTACAAGCGCACAGAAGATACCGTTGTAGCATTTCACCCATGAGTATTCCCAAGGGTATCATATTTATCCCAAAGGAAGGCAATGGAGTAAAGTATATACTACACTTATGGTCAATCTATGGGATACTAATCAATTATCTGGACATGGGGTAAGTTGATAATAGGGGTAGTGTGACACACACCTAGACAATCTATTCTAAAGGGTAAATGGGTCCTAGAGGGAGATTGGATTAAGAGTTAGAGAGTTGCTCCTACAATGCTCCTAATACATATACATAGCCTAAGGTAGATATTAATGGTCATGTCAATGATGAATTCTTATGCAATGCTATTCAACACATCAGGCACGGGCTTACCCCTAGCAATACTAGGGCGACTCCCGCCAAGAGCCTGTGGCATAGCCGAACGTGGAGGATTACAAAGGACAGATAGGTTGTCACCACCTACTGCCTACCTCTTCAATTCGTGGGTCTACGAGACATCCAAAGATACTTAAATACCCTAGCACCATGCTAGCATACTAAGCAAATACCTTAAGAGCTGCAACACAAACCATCCTAAGGTAATGAACTAAATCATCATTGAACCAATGTTGATTGCATAGCATAGTTATTCATATTAACATAATCATATCATAACTACATAGACTATAGTGGGGGTCTATAGTGTTTATGACCATAAGATGTGGTCATGAGAGTACAATCATAAAGACTATACCTTCCACTTACATGGACTCCACAATCAAACAAGAAACGCTTTGTCCAAGTAGACATATAAAAGAAGACTAAAGATAATATCTTTATTGAGCACAATGTCACAAATACAAGAAGGAATACATGAGACATACCTTTCCCAATGTGGAATTGGGAAGAGAGACTCCTTCTACTCCTTTCCCAATTTGGACTTGGTTCCTCTCTACATCCTAACTCCTCTAAGGACTATCGAAGATAGTGTATACAATAGAATGATGTCCAAATGGTGTGTGTTGAAGTGAGGGTTATGGGGTCCTATTTATACTAGTGTTGAGGTCGGTTCCCACCACCAAAAGCGCGTGAATCAGCCGTCATTGACTCCAGGGAGCCGGGAGGAGCCAACACGTGGAGGTTGACCGCGTTTGGCGCCAGGACCAGGTCGGCCGACCCTCTGGTTCGGCCGACCTGGTCAGGGCTCCAAACGGCCCGTACTTCCTCCAGGTGGCTGCCAGGTAGGTCCCATTGACTGATATTGGTGCTACATCGTTGGATGGCCTCAAATACTTCTATTTGTGGGCCATTTGATCCATGTGGTGCCATGTTTCGTCGCCTGATTGGCTGGGATAATATTTTATAGGATTGCTCCCCATACTTTTCCTCAATTCCTGTATAAATATCTGCATACACATATTTCTCCAAGTACAAGTGGAAATAGGTCAAGTAGAAAGGTGATGTGTGCAAGAAATGATCAATCCTTCATATAATTGAGTTATATTGACGACTGAAATTGGTATATAGCAGCTGTCAACAAACTCTCCCAAGCTTATCCTTTGCTCATCCCGAGCAAAGTCAAGACTTTAGGTTGATGATCAGGAGTTGCTACAATGTTCTACCTCTCGATAGTACCAAGTACACAACAAAATACTCTACCTAGTATTGCAAAAGTGGCTATGGTACTTCACCCTTCATAAGTCATTATGGGAGTTATATCTTCTCCTATTCATGGGTAATTGAAAGATAGAACAACAAATGGAGCAAGCATAGCCTAGATATCAAGTTCCACTTAAATTCCGGAGAGATTCAAATTAGATTATAAGTACCTCAATTGATTCTCTCAATCACTCCTTTGTGTATAGTGGAAATATATCCTCACCAAGGCATTATGCCTATACTATTCCTACTCATTGAATATGGATTGTATGTGGAGCTTGGTAGGGAAAGTAAGTAGGCATATTTGCAACACATAATATTGCTAAGTCAAAAGAACAAGCCTTAGGAGAAATCAATTCAAACTTTTGAATTAAGACTTGTGCATGTGTGATGGAATGGAGGTGGATGTGGAAACATTGAGATGACTCATTTTGATGTGGACTCTCTTTATTGCAAGGATGAAACATGGCTACCTTTTTTTTGATGCTTATGGAGTAAGCATATTATTTCTTTTTTTCTCATGCTTATGATATAAGCATGCATTTTCTTTTTCTTTTTCTTGTAGCCATGTCTTCTACTCCTTTTTATGCAATAACTTGAAGAGAGTGCTAACTATGAATAGCATGGAGTTTCTCTTTTTATTGTGGAATGGTGGATATGATCGAATTTTGCTTCCTTCTAGTGTAGAAGTATAGCATGTGCAAGTGAAGTCTTGAATTCAAAAATAATTGAATGATTTCTCACATAGGTCTATACTAGTTTGACTAGGCTCAATGTGAAAGCAAATAGCATATGCATAAGGTGTTGTCTATGTATGAATATCATACGGCTTTGGTAGGTATTTCCAATCAAATGAGGGAAACTTAAATCTTGATAGAATTTCTCCGGAAATCTAAGTTTCACTTTCAAAATAGGAATAGCATCCCTATTACTAATTCAAATCTCCCAACAACCTAGAAGTAGATTAAGATTTTGCTACCCACAATTTCTAAATCAAGGCAAAGTTAATTTTAGCCAATTTAAGAAATATTCGGAGAGTATCAAGTTGTAAACTAGGGACTTAGGAAAAATAAAATAGAGTAACTATTCATCATTTCATCTATGTGAACTCTAAATCATTCTTACCGCACATCTTTATTTGATAAGCAAAGCAAATCTAAGTTCCTATTTTTATGTTGTTTTTTTAAGATGCATGGTGGATGGTGGATGAATGGAAAGTAAATATGCAATGGATGATTTGAAATAAAAATGCAGTGGGTGTGATACAAGTTACCTCAAGTGGGGGTCCTCCCCCAAGCTTATTCTTGATCAAGGTCCGTGATAGGGGTTGAAACCCTAACGACGGAGGTAGACCATGAGTTGGCCTATCCTTGTTGCAGCGTGGCTTTGACAATGGAGGGTTGAGTGTTGATTGTTGTGTTTCCTCCCATGGACACCATGAGTGTGGTTGAATAGAGTGTTTTCGATGTTGATCGTCCGCGCATCAGGGTCTCCATGTGTTGGGTGCAATTTGTCATTCCTTGGCTAGGATAATGATAACCTTTAGATCCAAAGGAATGACGTGCACTCAACATACATTGAGTATGTTTCGTCATTATTTGGCTAAGGTGTATCATATCTTTCTGCCATAAGGGAGTGACATGTGCCCAACATGAATTGGGTATGATCAGTTGTTCCTTGGGTAAGGTACAAAATACCTTCTAGCCACATAGGAACAACTTGCACCCAATGATGGTGGCAAATCCCTTGAGCTTGAATGAGTGCTTAGAATAGTTGAGAGCATAATGCTCTCACCCATTCGTGGCAGCCAATTGGTTGCTCATGGAGGGTTCCCATTTCAAATCTCTAGCCTTGTATAGTTATGATTGACCTTCAGGCATAATTTCCGATAGGTAGCAACCATCCTCATTTACTCCTTGGCCAAGAGATGTTGAAATGGGATCCTCTAGGGATCCCAACAATCAGCTTCTTGAATGCCTGCATAGTAATATTACTCCTGCAAACTTCCTCTCTTGAATAGAGAGGGATGGTTAGCTCCCGATACTTATACAAATGAATGTTTGGGTTAAGTAACCGAACTTTCATTTGTACATACGGGGAAGAACAAAATCAAAGATGCATTGGTTCCAATGTCAAGTGTATCCATGATCAATGTATTATTCATTGATAAGAGTGGAGCTTTATGGATAATTCATGTTGCATATTTTCTAAAGCTCCTACTCATAGCAATGCATGTGATAGAAATATACTATATGGATCCCTACATCTTTTAAAGTTTCTAACCATCTTAGCTTTCAAGAGCAAATTTTATCATTTAGACTATGACAAACAAGATTCTCAATTTTATCCTCCTGAACTTCACTAGGAATTTAAAATTTAGTGACTCCTCCAAAAAATGCAATTCAATTTTAGAGCAAGGATATCACTTATTCCTAGGAGTCTGAAATCTAGCGACACCATCTATGCATGAAGCTCAATTAAAAATTATGGCTGTCACTATGTCCAAGTTTCTATATGTCAATTCACCAATTAAGTCATGCCCAAAAGTTTTATTTTCTAAACCTAGACAAAATGACTAAGTATACAAAACAATGCTTAAAGTATTCTATGTACTTGTTTTAGATTTTTCCAAGTAAGGTGGGATTTCCTTTTGGAGATCCAAAAGTCAATACCCACACTTACTCTTGTGAGGATGCATGAGAATTAAATGATGAGGAAGTGTCAACCTTCCTCACAAATGCAAGCAAATACATCCAATTCTATGCCAAACCAAATAATGAAAAATTCTAAACTCATACCTCATTTGAAGAGTAGTTGGTGACGAAGGTCTTTGTGTGAGAAACTCACAACACTGATTTTTGGCGTAGGCTTGATGGTTGATGTCAAATGCCAAGTTGAGATTGGATTTGGCAATGGATTTGGTTCTGGCTCCTCCATTGGGTCATCATTTTGAACATTTCTCTTCTTCAAACTCAAAATGAGTTTGAAGGAGAGAAGTGTTCTCAAATCCTCCCAATGGTGACTTGAGCTTGATGAAACCTTCCACTTTCTTGCCATACCACCTCTTCACAATTTTGACCTAGCTGCACTTTAATCAAGAACACACAAAACAACTCGAAAACGGGTTACTTTAGCCAAAAGCAAATTGAACCCAATTTTCAAATTGTCTTGTCCAGCTTGAAATAACTTGTAAATGCGATGAGGGTCAAAGCAAATCTTTTTGGTTGAACTAGGAAGATAAATTCAAGTGGTCATGGACGTAGTTCATATTGAATTAAATTTCTCCCCTAATTCAAATTTTTAGTTTTATGATGGTTGGAAATCTTACTTTCCAACATGCAAGTATGGAATTTCAAACATGCAAATGCAAGGGTTGATGCAATTTGGAAAACAAATATGAGATAACTACCAATTAACCTATTGGCAAGGACTCACCGAATTTTTGAAGTCCGATGAGTAGGACTTACCTCCGTTCTGTTCAGCGTGATGATTTGTTGTCCAATCGCAGAGTTGAAGATGAGGACGATTTCTTCTGTTTTGACATGACAAACTCACTTGGCTGTCATTTGGAGATGTGGGCCACATGGTGGCCCTAGCCTCTCCCCGTTGTATTGATATAGACATGTTGTTGTAGCGATGGGTTCTCCCTCTTGAATGCATTCCTTCATGAGCATGGTGAGGCTTTGTCCTTCTTAGGGGTGCCACTCTGGCCATATTGATATTCCATTGAATCAACCCATACCTTGATCATGGATCAAAAGCTTCCTTGGGCATGATGACATGTGGACTCCACAATCAAACAAGAAACGCTTCGTCCACAATGTCACTTGCCCTAGGTTGAATGGGTTTGGTCGAAGTGTGGGAATCCCAACAAGTGATGTGGGATATCTTGGACTTTGAATGCTCCTTAAGTTCTTGTCCTTGGCCAAGATCTTCATGTGAATGTTGTCTTGATTTCTTCTTGGCCAAGATACTTCAAGGTAGGCTAGTTGAACTTAAATCCCTTGGAAAGCCATAACCTCTTTGAATACAAGGGTGATGTTAATTCCACCCTTGACCTCCTTGTGAATGGTAGCCATTGAGGTTGTTGTTTGAAAAAGGTCCTCATGGGTCTTAGGGAAATAATTCCCACGTGTCCCATGATGACATGGATTTTCACAAATCATGTGAATATCCACGACTTGGATTATCCAAACAAAACTCCAACAACTTGAATATTCATGACACTTCAATGGGAGGTGTAGTTCCATAACTAGCATATCCACCTTGTGAAGTGGTGTGCATGACAAGATATGGGAACTCGAGCATTCTTCAATCCACCCCTTGAGTGGAGACCTTCTTCTCATCCATGATGAATGAGAATAGGACTCCTTCAGCTCCAGCATGAATGTGGTCATGGATTGGTGGAGCCAACCCATGACACGAGTGTTGGATGAAGAGCCAACTATCCACCCCATGGTGGAGGCAAACCAAGAAGAACTTATTGGAGCCTTCCCCAAGCTTGGGTATGGATGACTTTGGCTCCTACTGAAAGCTGAAATTCTCCCGCAAAAGGCAATGGTGTTGCCTAGCAGACATTTGTTGAGGTACGCCTTGAATCATCTTGCAATTTAGCACTTGCTTCCTCGTTGGCCATCCCATACAATGGGTTGGCCAACACTACCCTGTTTTCATACAAAAGAGAAAACAAACAAGGGTAATCCTGTCTAATAACTATTAGTACCTATAGCTTAATCACAAGTGATAGCTATCCTTCACTTCCTTTGCCTTCCCCGGCAACGGCACCAGAAATGCTTGTTGACGGCTCCTAAGATATACTAACAAATCATCCCCGGCAACGGCGCCAGAAATGCTTGTTGGTATTTCTTAACACCACAGATCATCTCCGATAAAGAGATGAGACCCGCAAGCGCATGGAAGATATTGTTGTAGCATTTCGCCCATGAGTATTCCCAAGGGTATCGTATTTATCCTAAAGGAAGGCAATGGAGTAAAGTATATACTACTCTTATGGTCAAGCTATGGGATACTAATCAATTATCTGGACAGGGGGTAAGTTGATAAAAGGGGTAGTGTGACACACACCTAGGCAATCTATTCTAAAGGGTAAATGGGTCCTAGAGGGAGATTGGATTAAGAGTTAGATAGTTACTCCTACAATGCTCCTAATACATATACATAGCCTAAGGTAGATACTAATGGTCATGTCAATGATGAATTCCTATGCAATGCTATTCAACACATTGGGCACGGGCTTACCCCTAGCAATACTAGGGCGACTCCCGCCAAGAGCTTCTGGCATAGCCGAACGTGGAGGATTACAAAGGACAGATAGGGATGTCACCACCTACTGCCTACCTCTTCAATCTGTGGGTCTACGAGACATCCAACTCTACTTAAATACCCTAGCACCATGCTAGCATACTAAGCAAATACCTTAAGAGTTGCAGAACAAGCCATCCTAAGGCAATGAACTAAATCATCGTTGAACCAATGTTGATTGCATAGTATAGTTATTCATATTAACATAATCATATCATAACTACATAGACTATAGTGGGGGTCTATAGTGTTTATGACCATAAGATGTGATCATGAGAGTACAATCATAAAGACTATACCTTCCACTTACATGGATCCATAATCAAACAAGAAACTCTTTGTCCAAGTATACGTATAAAAGAAGACTAAAGATAAAATATTTATTGAGCACAATGTCACAAATACAAGAAGGAATACATGAGACATACCTTTCCCAATGTGGAATTGGGAAGAGAGACTCCTTCTACTCCTTTCCCAATTTGGACTTGGGACTAGAGGCTCTCCTCTCTACATCATAACTTCTCTAAGGACTATGGAAGATAGTGTATACAATAGAATGATGCCCAAGTGGTGTGTGTTAAAGTGAGGGGTATGGGGTCCTATTTATACTAATATTGAGGTTGGTTCCCGCCACCAAAAGCGCGCGAATCAGTCGTCATTGACTCCAGGGAGCCGGGAGGAGCCAACACGTGGAGGTTGACCGCGTTTAGCGCCAGGACCAGGTCGGCCGACCCCCTGGTTCGGCCGACCTAGTCAGGGCTCCAAACGGCCTGTACTTCCTCCAGGTGGCTGCCAGGTGGGTCCCATTGACTGATATTGGTGCTACACTATTGGATGGCCTCGGATACTTCTGTTTGTGGGCCATTTGATCCATGTGGTGCCACGTGTCATCGCCTGATTGGTTGGGATGATATTTTATAGGATTGCTCCTCATACTTTTCCTCAATTCGTATATAAATATCTGCATATACATATTTCTCAAAGTACAAGTGGAAATAGGTCAAGTAGAAAGGTGATGTGTGCAAGAAATGATCAATCCTTCACATAATTGAGTTATATTGACGGCTGATATTGGTATATAACATCCGTCAACAGCACACCGGCTCTGTACGGGTTCATGGCAGTGGCCCACTACGACTACCTAGTGTTGATGATGCCAACTCCATCAAGTGTCTTGCGGAACCGAGGGGACCGTACAACTGGAGTTACAACATTGGAGAAACTTCATGTGCTAGCTGCTGCACAAGAAGCTGAATCCGCCAAGGAGCACTCTGCTCAACAACCCCCCAGCTCGCGCCAGCGTGGGTCAACTTCTGCACCCCGTGTGCAACCAAGCGGTGACACCGACGTTGCTGTCAAAGTCATTCAAATCGGTTCTGATGCCGCTCAGACCACTGACACTACGGGAGGTCTGGGTGACAAATAGGAACTCGCGCTCGTCACTTTCCTCCAAGCGATTATCGACGTATTTGCATGGCAACCATCAAAAATGCTTGGGATCCCCAGGTACGTGATCGAGCACCATCTGAAGATCTACCCAGTTGCACGGCCTATACAACAGAAGCCCCGAAAGCAATCTATTGAGCAACATAACTTCATCCGAGAAGAAGTCAAAAAGTTGGTTAATGTTGGATTCATCTGGGAGGTACATCATCCATGATGGATGGCAAACCTAAGCGTCGTGCCAAAGGCCGGCGGGAATGTGACACCCGGTTCCAAAAATGAACCAAGTACGACACATATGTGTGCCCATGATGTTTAACACACATACACGTGTGCATCACAAATGGTATACAGAAAATTTACCACAACACAAGTTAATTAAGTACCTTTATTAAAATATTCAAATAATCCTCAAATTACAAACTCTAATGATCAATATTGAACTATAATTGCAGTGGAAATAATCTAATTAAGCAACTAAGCAAACTAAGAAAAAGAGATAACATGGCTCCAAGCAACACCACAGGAAAGTCGACGGCAGCACACAACCTAGTACTCCGCATTATAATCAGGGTACTTTCAAACATCACCTAAAACTGTTGGTGGGGGGAATTGTAAGGGTGAGTACAAGTCGTACTCAGCAAGTGCGGAAAAATAATAACATGTAGCATAAAACAAGGAATGATAATAAATAACAGCTACTTGTTGAAAAGTACATTTAAAACAGGTGAAACGCATCCTACAATGTCTATGTGAAGTAATACCATCATATCCCAAATAATTATCAATTATGAGTCTAACACCATCAATTACCATTATATCACATCCATTATTCATTATCCATCCATATACCATATTCTTAACATCCTCATTGACCATATCTAATTATCACCATCCAATCCATAACCATGACCAATACCGAACCATAGCTCAACCATAACCATCCCAAATACCAGTTCCACTCTAGTCATGGAAGTTGTCCAAGTGCTCATAACCGAGAGCACGACCATCATGACAGTTTTTAACACTCTACAGAGGTTGTACCACGTTAACCACATGTTCGTGATTTCATCACCATTCGGTGACTAAGAACCTCTATCATGCCTTATCACACTTCCGTTGATTTGTGGCCAAGAGATCACAAAATAGCTTTTACAAAGGGACTACTAGTATGTACGGACCCACTAAGGTTTCACCAGCAGGCTTGAATCTCCATTATCCCACCCACGGGCCCCCTCATGTGCCATGCGGTTCCCAGGATAGCCCTCCTTGACTCCTGTTTTCCGCACCATCCAATGGTCCATACAATACCAGCAGCACACCTAATTATTCAGCTATGTCGCACCCATACTTGGTCTTGTGGTGGCACTGTTGTCCTGGCTTATTCTCGCATGAACCGGTCCTTAGATCTAAGGCAAGCAAAACCACTGTAACATCCAACCCAATCAACAGACCATGCTTGCTTAGATCTCCCAAGACCCATGTTACCAGTTATCCATATTCATCAATTCTCAGCATATACGTGCTCATTAATTCATAGTTAAGATATTTGATTGTTTTCCCAACCCAATTAATTAGAGCGAAGCAAAAAAGGTAAAAATGCCCTCCCCGACACTCTACAACATGTCCCAAGTGACAAGAAAGACTAGTAAACTCCTATCTTGGGTTTCCCATAAATTTGACACAAGCATGCAGTTTTGCAAACAAAACATTTAAAAACAGGATCAAGATGATCAAGGACACTTGCCTTGCTCCTGATATTGATTAAGGTCAAAAGCTTCGAAGTTCTAGTACTGGAGGTCCTCGACAGCACCGTCTAGAGCAACACCTTGTATTCAGCGCAATAGACATAGAAAACAAACATTACAATCAATAGATGCTCATATATTACTCAATATGTCATGACGTGCATGATTAATGCAATTATGTGGCAAAACTTGTTAATGAGATGCTATTAATGTTTACTCCCTAGTTATAATGGTTTTCAACAAGTTTGAACAAGTTTCGAATTGATTTGAGTCAATTTGGAAGTAATTCAGCAATAACAGATTCAGACACCGAACTAGTCTGTTGTTAGGGCCGGACTAGTCCGCCCTATACAGAATTTGCAAAATTAGGGTTTTTTGGACAGCGATATTTAGGGTTGAATTCATGTGGAAACTTGGATGTAGAGGGTGTCCCGTGAGTTTAGAGGTCCAAGGGTCGAGAATGGGGTGTGAAACTTGAATCTTGACGATTAAGGTTTGGTGATGAAGATTTGATGGAGAATTGGCGATGAATAATGTCGATGCTAAGAAGATGATGAATATCACGCTTGCTTGATCCTCCTTATTCTTCTCCTCCTTCCTTGTTGCTAGATCTTCTCTTGATAGCGGTACACGAACTAGGGTTGAGGTTTCTCAATTGTGACAAAGGGATGAAAAGTTGGGGTGGTGGGGTGTTTATATAGAGGTGGTTGTGGTAGGGTTTGATGGATTTCGAGTTTGAGGTGGTGGAGGCCGGGGTGGGGTCCCACATGGGCTCCACAGGGGTTGGACACAACGTTCTTGGGCCCAATTAAGGCAAATACCCAATACCATATCGTGGAGGAAAAACTGAATTTGAATCGGGCACACCGGACAAGTCTGCTAGGGGGTCGGACTAGTCTGTTGGAAGTCAGAAAGTTGAATGGATAAGTCCGGTATCAAGCTGGACAAGTCCTCTCACAGGCAAATCGAAGTTCCAGAGAGTTGAACGGACAAGTCCGATGCTAGGCTGGACAAGTCCAAGGTATGACTTAGGAAAACATCAGAAACATTCTCAGATTAGTCCGTAGCATTAATGGAAAAGTACGAAAGACAACAGAGAGCAAAACTGGACTAGTCCAGGGTCCAAACCGGACAAGTCCGCCCTACCGAGGGAGAACAATAGAGAGTTAGACGGACTAGTCTGTGGTCCAAATCCAGACAAGTCCGCACTACAACAGGTTTTTATTTGCTTGCATGATTATAATTTGTTTTAAACTTATTCCTTTTGTGTTGCTTAATGCTAAGCTTGTATGAGAATGTATGCAATGCATGATGGATGAAAATGAGGGTGTTACAAACCTGCCCCCCTTAAAATGAATCTCGCCCTAGAGATTCGACATAGAAGGAAAGAGATAGGGAAATTCTTTCTTGATCTCATCTTCCAGCTCCCAAGTTGCTTCCGATTCAATATGATGCTTCCATTATACTTTGCACCATTGAATCACCTTGTTCCTTGTGACCCTCTCCTTGGTTTTCAAAATTTTGGCCGATTGCTCGGTATAAGTCAAATTTGCCTCTAATTCCAAATCCTCCATTGACACTGGTTGTTCCGGTACCCTTAAGCACTTATTGAGCTGCAAAACATGAAGCACATCATGAACATAAGCAAAATGTCCCGACATCTCCAACTTATATGCCACTTCTCCACGTTTGCCCAAAATCTTGAATGGCCCAATATAGTGAGGTGCCAACTTGCCTTTGACATTAAACCGCTTATGACCTCACATAGGTGACACTTTGAGGTATACGAAGTCTCCCACTTCAAAGGCTAAGTTTCTCCGCCTATTATCCGCATAGCCCTTTTGTCTTGTTTGAGCAGCCCGCAAATTCTCGTGGATTATCTAAACTTGATTTTTAGCCTCTTGCAACACATCTGGTCCAAACACTTGGTTCTCTCCTGTCTCATTCCAAAACAAAGGTGTCCTACAATTCCTGCCATATAGTGCCTCATATGGCAACATCTTCAAACTTGCTTAGTAACTGTTATTGTAGGAAAACTCAACATACGACAAGCTCTAGTCCTAGCTGCGTCCATGCTTCAAAGCACAAGCTCTCAACATATCTTCCAATATTTGGCTTGTCCTCTTAGTTTGTCCATCCGTTTGAGGGTGATATGCAGACCTAAAATTTAATCTCGTACCCATAGTTTCATGCAGTTTCTGCCAGAACCTAGAGGTGAATTGAGAACCTCGGCCCGAGACTATTTTCTTGGGTATCCCGTGTCGGCATACAATTTTCTCCATGTACAACTCAGCCAACTGTGCAACAGTATACTTGGTCTTGACAGGAATGAAATGAACTGATTTGGTCAACCGATCCACAATAACCCTTATTGAGTCATAGCTAGACTGGGTTCAAGGTAATCCAACTATGAAATCTATACCGATTTCTTCCCACTTCCATTCTGAAATCTTCAATGGCTGCAACAATCTAGCTGGCCTTTGATGTTCCACTTTGACCCATTGGCACACATCACACAAGGCTACATATTCAGCTATGTCCTTTTTTTATGCTAGCCCACCAATAACATGTTTGCAAGTCCTTGTACACCTTCGTACAGTCGGATGAATTGAGTAAGGTGAGTCATGTGCCTCCTTTAATATTGTTTCCCGAATATTCTTTACATTAGGCACAACAATCCGTTTCCCAAGCCATAGAGTACCTTGGTCATCCTCATCAAATTTGAATTTTCTCCCTTCTTGGGTCCTTTCTTTAATTTCTTGAATTTCCTCATCCTTGGTCTAACCTTCTCGAATTTCTTGCTCCAAGGTTGGATTTAACTCCATTATTCCCATATCATCCACAAATCCAAGATTCAACTGTTCAAACTCCATGCATAGCTCGGATGGCAATTCCCGAATCGTGAGTTGGTGGCTTACTCCTTTCCAACTCAAAGCATTGGTCACTACATTAGCCTTCCCCGAATGATAGTTGATTCTCACATCATAATCCTTAATGAGCTCCAACCATCTTCATTGCCTCAAATTTAGGTCCGTTTGTGTGAAAATGTACTTGAGACTCTTATGATCTGTATAAATCTCACACCTATGACCAAGAATGTAATGTCTCTATATCTTCAATGCATGTACTACAGCTACAAGTTCGAGATCATGCGTAGGATAGTTCTGCTCGTGTTTCTTCAACTGCCTCGATGCATAAGCTACCATTTGACCTTCTTGCATGAGCACACATCCAAGTCCTTGTCTTGATGCGTCACAATAGATATCAAAACTTTTGCTCACATCTGGCAATACCAACACAGGTGTTGTTGTTAACCTCTTCTTTAGCTCCTCAAAATTGTCCTGACAAGCTTGAGTCCATTGGAATGCTTTTCCCTTCATCAACAACCCAGTCATGGGCTTTGCTATTTTGGAAAAGTCTTTGATGAACCGACGGTAATATCCAACCATTCCAAGAAAACTCCTTATTTCCTTCACATTCTGTGGCTGCTCCTATTTTAGCACATCTCTCACTTTTCTTGGGTCAACCGATACTCTTCCTCCGGAGATTATATGTCCCATAAATGATACCTCCCTTAACCGAAACTGGCACTTGCTGAATTTGGCATATAATTGGTGTTCCCTTAATTTCTGCAATGTGAGCCTTAAATGCTCCTCATGCTCCTCCTCGCTCCTCGAGTAGATCATAATGTCATCAATGAACCTCACAATGAATTTATCCAAGTACTCCATGAAGACCTTATTCATGAGGTTCATGAAGTGTGCAAGTGCATTTGTCAATCCAAAGGACATAACGGTGTACTCATAAGACCCATACCGTGTCCGGAAAGATATTTTGGGTATGTCCGACGGTCTAATCTTCATTTGGAAGTAACCTGACCTCAAGTCAATCTTGGAGAAAACACATGCATTCTTCATTTGATCAAAAAAATCCTCAATGTGGGGCAATGTATACTTGTTCTTGATCGTCACCTCATTAAGAGCTCGGTAATCCACGCACATCCTTTAGAATCCATCCTTCTTATCCAAGAATAGCACTAGTGCTCCCCAAGGTGAAGAGCTTGGGCGAATGAAACCCTTTTCTAGCTGCTCTTGAATTTGCTTCTTGAGCTCTGCTAACTCCATAGCAGGCATCCTATGTGGCCTCTTAGCTATAGGTGCAGTTCCAGGTATCAAATCAATGACAAACTCAATATCACGATCAGGCGGCATACCTTGCAACTCATCTGGAAACACATTTGGATACTCGCGAACAACCGGAATGCTCTCTAATGTCACACCTTCCACATGATTCAACGTCACTTTATCCGTTGGTGGTTGGGATGTCTCAAATTCAATACTGGTGCCATGCTCACTTGTCAATTGCACAATCCTCTCAGCACATTGAATCACTCCATTGTACTTGCTCAACCAATCCATACCAAGTATTATGTCTATTCCTTGGGAATCCAGGACGATGAGATTCACAAGAAAGTCCACCCCCTTATTTTGATACTTACTCTTGGACACACTATAATTGTCCTCATCTCTCCTCTAAGAGATTTTACCAACATAGTGTGTTTCAAATGAGCTATAGGCATATTATACTTGGCAACATACTTCGATGATATGAATGAATGAGATGCTCCAGAATCAAATAGAATGGTCGCGGGGTTGGAGGTGGCGAGGAACATACCAATCACGACGTCATCAGGGGCCTCCTCAGTAGAGACGTGATTCACATTGCCATGAGTGACATTCTGCTTCCCACGATTGACTTGTGGTGCTCCTCCGTTCGGCTGTGGATTCTGCCTTGGTGCATTGTTCATTGGTCCATAGCTCCTCTTGGGGCATTGACTTGCAAAGTGTCCAGTCTCTCCACAAACATAGCATGACTTGCCGCCCGAAGCATCGGGGAAACTCGGGCACTGCTGACCTTGAGGGTTATTCACCATATTAGGGCGTGGTGCATACGGCGCAGGCTGGTGAGGCACTTGCATAACAGGGCGCTGTTGTTGCTGGTTTGGGCATGGAGGATAAGCAACTCAATAAATAGGAGCGGATGGGTTATAATATGGCGCATTTAGCGACGCAAGGCGAGGACAGACATTGCTCCCCTGCAGCTGCCCTTGGTATGGCATCTTCCTCTTATTATCTTGTTCCATCTCCCGGACCCTGTTTTCAACCTCAATGGCCTTGTCCACCAGCTTCTGGAAATTGGCATAGTCCCAATTGAGCAATTGGACTAGAATCTCATTATTTAAGCCCCTCATGAACAAATATTGCTTGCGGCTGTCCCGATTGACGTCCTCTGGAGCATACCTTGAGAGTTGAGTGAATTTATTGAGATACTCACTCACACTTGACTTTCTCCGCCTTAGGTTCTCAAATTTCTGCCTCTTCAAGATCATAACTCCCTTAGGAACAAAGTGAGAAAGGAAGCTCCCCTTGAATTCAGCCCAAGTGATCCTCTTTTGATTTTCATGGGCATTGCATAGCGAGTCCCACCAATCCGCAGCTGCTCCAACTAGCAGATCGGAAGCAAAGAGAACCTTCTCCATGTCATTGCACTGGACAATAGCGAGCTTCTTCTCCACATATTTCAGCCAATCATCAGCTTCCATAGGATATGTGGCTTGAGCAAAAGTAGGTGGCCTAGTCCTCATAAACTCTCCCAACTTGTTATGAGGCGGTGGGAGTGGTGGTGGTGGAGGCATATGGGCCTGATTCTAATTATTGGCCTGCAGTTGTCCCAAAGTATGCATCACGGTCTGCATAAGCTGATTCTGCATAGCCAACAACTGCTCCAGGTTGATAGCCTGAGGTCCAGGTCCATTGTTGTTGTTCTGAGGTGCCCCATTGTTCTCCTCATTCTCATTGGCATCCTTCTGGTTGCGAGTCCTCAGCATCTGAAGAAAGAGCAAGAGATAGAAGGACTTAGAAAACATCCCCAACTATATGCATCAAGGGATATGAAATTAAACAACTACCTATACTAGCCTATATGGATGTGGCAACGCTAAAGCATCCCACAATCCTCTACTAAGCACATAAGCAACTATTACATAGCAATAAGCACACCAAACAAACCACAATGCTTCCTGAGTGTTCCTATGTGCTCTAAAGTTTCCATTCTATCCAGACTGCATCCTACGGTCAACTTGTGGCTCTGATACCAATTTGTGACACCTGATTCCCAAAATGAACCAAGTACGACACATATGTGTGCCTAGGATGTTTAACACACATACACGAGTGCATCACAAACGATATACATCAAATTATCACAACACAAGTTAAGTAAGTATCTTTATTACAATATTCAAAAAATCCTCAAATTACAAACTCTAATGATCAATATTGAACTATAACTACAGCGGAAATAATCTAATTAAGCAACTAAGCAAACTAAGCAAAAGAGATAACATGTCTCCAAGCAACACCATAGGCAAGTCGACGGCAACACACAACCTAGTACTCCACATTATTCTCAAAGTACTCCCAAACATCACCTGAAACCGTTGGTGGGGGAATTGCAAGGATGAATACATGTCATACTCAGCAAGTGTGGGAAAATAATGACATGTAGCTTAAAACAAGGAATGATAATAAATAATGGCTAGTTGCTGAAAAGTACTTTTAAAATAGGTGAAAAGCATCCTACAATGTATGTGTGAAGTAATCTCATCATATCCCAAATAATTACCAATTATGAGTCCAACACCATCAATTACCATTATATCACATCCATTATTCATTATCCATCCAAATACCATATTCTTACCATCCTCATTAACCATATCCAATTATCACTATCCAATCCATAACCATAACCAATAACGAACCATAACCAAACAATAACCATCCCAAATACCAGTTCCACTCCAATCATGGAAGTTGTCCAGGTGCTCATAACCGGGAGCACAACTATCATGATAGTTTTTAACACTCGAGGTTGTACCACTTTACCCATATGTCCGTGATTTCATCACCTTTTGGTGACTAAGAACCTCTATCATGCCTTATCACGCTTCCATTGGTGTGTGGCCAAGAGATCACAAAATAACTTTTACAAAGTGACTACTAGTATGTACGGATCCACTAAGGTTTCACCAGCAGGCTTGAATCTCCATTCTCCCACCCACGGGCCCCCTAATGTGCCATGTGGTTCCCAGGGTAGCCCTCCTCAACTCCCATTCCCCGCACCATCTGATGGTTCATACAATACCAGCAGCACACCTAATTATTCAGCTATGCCACACCCATACTTGGTTTTGTGGTGGTACTGTTGACTTGGCTTATACTTGGTTTTGTGGTGGTACTGTTTTCCCAACCCAATTATTAGAGTGAAGCAAAAAGGTAAAAATGGCCTTCCCGACACTCTACAGCATGTCTCAAGTGACAAAGATGGTCAAACAAGACTAGTAAACTCCTATCTTGGATTTCCCATCAATTTGACACAAGCATGCAGTTTTGCAAACAAAACATTTAAAAACAGGATCAAGATGATCAATGACACTTGCCTTGCTCCTGAGGTTGATTAAGGTCAAAAGCTTCTAAGTTCTGGTACTGGAGGTCCTCAACAGCACCCTCCAGAGCAACACCTTCTATTCCGCGCAATAGACATACAAAACAAACATTACAATTAGTGGATGCTCATATATTACTCAATATGGCATGACATGCATGATTTTATGCAATTATGTGGTAAACTTGTTAATGAGTTGCTATCAATGTTTACTCCCAAGTTACAATGGTTTTCAACAAGTTTGAGTAGGTTTCGAATTGATTTGAGTCAATGTGGAATTAATTCAACAATAACAGATTCAGGCCCTGGACTAGTCCGCCCTATACATAATCTGCATAATTAGGGTTTTCTGGATAGCGATATTTAGGGTTGAATTCACATGGAAACATGGATGTAGAGGGTGTACCATGAGTTTAGAGGTCCAAGGGTCGGGAATTGGGTGTGAAACTTGAATCTTGACGATTAGGATTTGGTGATGAAAAGTTGATGGAGAATTGGCGATGAAGAATGTCGATGCTTATAAGTTGACGAAGATCGTGCTTGCTTGATCCTCCTTCTTCTTCTCCCCCTTCTCCTTGCTGCCGAAGCTTCTCTTGATGGCAACACACGAACTAGGGTTGAGGTTTCTCAATTGTGACAAAGGGATGAAAAGTTGGGATGGTGGGGTGTTTATATAGAGGTGGTGGTGGTAGGGTTTGATGGATTTCGAGTTTGAGGTGGTGGGGGCAGGGGTATGGTCCCACATGGGCTCCATAGAGGTTGGACACGATGTTCTTTGGCCCAATTAAGGCAAATACCCAATAACATATCGTGAAGGAAAAACTGAATCTGAGTCGGGCACACGAGACAAGTCCGCTAGGGGGTCGGACTAGTCCGTTGGAAGTCATAAAGTTGAACGGATAAGTTAGTGAATCAATCCGGACAAGTCTGCTCGCAGGCAAATTGAAGTTCCAGAGAGTTGAACGGACAAGTCTGGTGCTAGGCCAGACAAGTCTGGGGTATGACTTAGGAAAACATCAGAAATATTGTCGAACTAGTCCGTAGCATTAACAGAAAAGTACAGAAAGACAACAGTGAGCAAAATCGTTTTAGTCTGGGGTCCAAACCGGACAAGTCTACCCTACCCAGGGAGAACAACAGAGAGTTAGACAGACTAGTCTGGGGTCCAAATTCGGACAAGTCCGCACTACAACAGGTTTTTATTTGCTTGCATGATTATAATTTATTTTAAACTTATTCCTTTTGTGTTTCTTAATGCTAAACATGTATGAGAATGTATGCAATGCATGATAGATGAAAATGAGGGTGTTACAGGGAAGCTACAGAGAATAGATCAGATAGTGGATTCTACTTCTAGCCGTGAGCTACTTTGCTTCCTAGACGCATACTTTGGTTTTCATCAAATACATTTGTCTGAGAATATGAAGAGCACACTACCTTCATTACAGTATATGGTTTGTACTGCTATACTGCAATGCCTTATGGTCTCAAGAATGTCCTCTCAACTTTTGTGCGAGCTATGCACAAAATTTTTGGGGAGCTTATTCGGGATCTAGTGGAGGCTTACGTCGATGACATCGTTTTGAAGGTCAAGGACAAAGACTCCTTACTGGACAATTTCCAGTCCTTCTTTGACAAGCTGCACCTGATGCGCACAAAGTTAAACTCCGACAAGTGCATCTTCGGGGTCTCCTTCGAAAAGCTTCTCAGATTCCTGGTGACTCACCGAGGGATATAAGCAAATCCGGCCAAAATAAAAGCTATCAAAGCGATGCGGCCTTGTAACACCCTCATTTTCATGCATCATGCCCTACATGCACTCATATACATGTTTAACATTAGCCCACAACAAGAGGAACGAGTTTAAAATTGATTCGGAGCATTTAAAATTGATTTGGAGCAAAACCGCACTTAAAACGCAGGAAAGTGCGGACTAGTCCGATTTTACTGAGGACTAGTCCGATTTCTCTCTGACTAAAAACGGACTTGTCCGTTTTTGCTGCGGACTTGTCCGATTTTGGCTCTGGAAACTTTCGGACTTGTCCGATTTTTTGGCCAGACTTGTCCGATTTTCTCTCTGGACGACTTCGGACTAGTCCGGTCCTGTCCGGACTTGTCCGATATTTCGTGACTCCGAGATTGACCTTTTGTTTTACGACTTGTTTCTTGGGTTTCACGTTAAGTGGGCCTAGGGACGTCGTGCCCAACTCTTTTAGAGCCCATGTGGGACTCTAAACCGGCCTCTACTCATCCCAAAACTCGAAATCCATCTAACCCTAGCCTCCACCCCTATATAAACAACCCCACCCCTTGGTTTGACATCTATTTGCCACTTTTCCACCCACCCAAACCCTAGTTCGTGGGGAGCCACCATCAAGGAGGGAGGAGAAGATCCCAAACAAGAATAAGAAGAGGAGGAAACGAAGGAGGATCAAGATCTCCACCAAGTTTCGTCCTTCACCACCAATTCATCTCCAAGTTCATCACCAACCCTAGATCATCAAGATCCAAGTGTTGCCTCCAAGTTTCTTGGTTCATTGGAGTTCTAAACACCTGGTATACCTTCTATTCTCTTTTCCTTACATGAATTCAACCCCTAATCTCCGAATTTACGTCGATCTAGAAAACCCTAATCTGCTGATCTCGTCAAGTGCGGACTTGTCCGGTCCCTAGCGGACTAGTCCGATCTTCCTGGTTAAATTGTGTTGAATTAATTCTAGAATTTGATCTAATCAACCCCAAACCTGTATAAACTTGTTATAATCTATTAGAGCTAGTTAGTAATCATTAAAAGCAATCTAGTAACAAGTTCTACCTTGCATTTGCATCAATCATGCATGTCATGACATATTGAGTAATATTTGTGCACTCTTTGATTGTGTTTCTTGTCTTGTATGTTTATTGTGTGGATTAGACGGATTTGCGCTAGAAAGTGCCGCGGAGGATCTACATCATCAAGAGGTTGAAGGCTTTGACCCTAATCAACAGCAAGAGCAAGGCAAGTGTCCTTGAAGCATATTGATCCTGTTTTAAAATAAATGTTTTGTTTGCAAAACTGCATGCTGTGTCAATTTGATGGGAATCCTATGGTAGGAAGTTTACTAGTTTTGTTCGACCACCCTTGCCACCTGGAATTTATGGTAGAGAGAGTCGGGAAGGTTTTTTTTTACTTTTTGCTTCGCTTAATCAACTGGGATGGAAAACAACTATACCAATCAATTTATTTATGCATGGATGAGATTATGGTTAACATGAACTGGTTAAACATGGTATGGTAATGGGTGATCTAAGCAAGCCTGGTATGTGGATGGGTTGGATGTTATGGTGGTTTGCTTGCTTTAGATCTAAGGACCGGTTCATGCGAGAATAAGCCAGGACTACAGTGCCACCACGAGGCCAAGTATGGGTGCGGCGTAGCTGATTAATTAGGGCTTTGCTAGTGCTGTTTGGACCATTGTGGATGCTCGGGGAAGGGGTAGTTGGATTGGGTTTGTTGATGATTGGTGGGACTACCCTGGGATCCGAATGGCTCAAGAGGGGGCCCTTGGTTGAAGATGTGCTCTGCGGGAGACATCGCCACCGGTGAAACCTCAGTGGGGTCTAAATAGGCTAGTAATCCCTTTGTAAAGGCTATTTTGTGATCTCTTGGCCACACACCAACGGAAGTGTGTAATGTGACCGACGGGTCATGGGCATAAGGGAGGTTCTTAGTCGCCGAAGGGTGATGAAAACACAAACACGTGGGTAAAGAGGTACAAACTCTGCAGAGTGTTAATTAAAACTATCATGATAGCCGTGCTCCCGGTTATGAGCACCTGGACAACTTCCATGATTAGAGGCAAATTGGAATTTGGGATGGTTATGGTTTGGTAATGGTTATGGTTTGGTAATGGTTATGGTTTGGTAATGGTTATGGATGGTTATGGATTAATCTCTGGTATTGAATATGGTTATTGGCAATGGTGAAATCTGGACTTATTGATGATGGTAATGAATTCAGTTTGGTATTATGGTATTACTCGTAATTATGTTGGGATTACTTCACATACTTATACTATATTGCTTTTCAAATGTTTTAATGTACTTTTCAGCACTTTACCATTATTATTGTCGTCATTTGAATCAGCCACATGTCATACTTTCCACACTTGCTGAGTACGACATGTACTCACTCTTGCAATCCCCCACCCCAACAGTTGCAGGTCAGGATTGGGAGTTTAATGGCGGTAATGCGGAGCTCTAGGTCGTGTCTACCGTCAGCTTTGCCTGTGGTGTTGATTGGAGCTGCGCATACATACCCTGTCGCTTATGCTGCATAGTTGCTTAGTTTGCTTAGTTGTTTAATTAGTTTATTTCCGCTGCATTAGTTGAACTTGTCATTAATATTCATTAGAGCTGTATTCGAAGATTTAATGAATTGTGTAATAAGAGTACTTATTTAATGATTTGAGCTGTGGTAATTTCCTGTATATCCTTTTGTGATTTCACTCGTGTATGTGTGATGAACATCCTGGGCACACATATGCGTTAGCTTGGTTCATTTTCGGAACCGGGCGTCACAGATTGGTATCAGAGCCACAGGTTGACCATAGGATGCAGCCTAGATAGAATGGACACTTAGAGCACATAGGAGCACTCAGGAATCGATGTATTTTTTGCTTGGAGTGCTGTTTGCTATATATATTGGTTGCTTGTGTGCTTAATAGAGGATTTTGGGATGCTTTAGCATTGCCATGTCCACCTAGGCTAGTGTAGCTAGCTGTTTAGTTTCATATCCCTTGATGCATATAGTTTGGGACGTTTTCTAATTCTTACCTACTGCTTTACTTCAGATGGTGAGGACTCGCAACCAGAGGGATGGCAATGATGAAGAGGAGAACAATGGAGTGCCTCAGAACAACAATGGGCAAGGATCTACTCAGGGAGCTATCAACATCGAGCAGCTATTGGCCATGCAAAACCAGCTCATGCAGACCATGATACAGACTATGGGACAACTGCAGGCTGGCAATATCAACAATCAGCCCCACATGCCTCCACCGCCACCCCAACCTCCTCATAACCGGTTGGGAGAGTTTATGAGGACTAGACCGCCAACCTTTGCTCAAGCCGCAGACCCTATGGATGCGGACGATTGGCTCAAGTCCGTGGAGAAGAAGCTGGCTATTGTCCAATGCAGTGACCGGGAGAAGGTCTTGTTTGCTTCACATCAACTAGTTGGAGCAGCTGCGGATTGGTGGGATTCTTATTGCAATGCTCATGAGAACCAAGAGAGAATTACTTGGGCCGAATTCAAGGAAAATTTTCGTTCTCATTACGTGCCCGAGGGTGTTATGATCTTGAAGAGGCAAGAATTTGAGAATTTAAGGCAAGGAAGATCAAGCGTGAGTGAATATCTCAATAAGTTCACTCAACTCTCAAGATATGCGCCTGAGGATGTTAGCCGGGACAGCCGGAAGCAATACTTGTTCATGAGGGGATTGAACAATACGATCCAAGTACAATTGCTCAACTGTGATTATGTCAATTTTCAGAAGCTTGTGGACAAGGCAATTGTGGTTGAGAACAAGATCCGTGAGATGGAGCAAGAAATCAAGAGGAAGGCGCCATATCAAGGACAGCAACAAGGAAGTAATGTGCGCCCTCGCTTTGCGCCGCCCAATGCGCCTCATTACAGCTCCTCTATTCCTGCTCAGCGCCCTGGTTATGCA
Organism: Tuctoria greenei; assembly: GCA_036927565.1. NCBI lineage: Eukaryota > Viridiplantae > Streptophyta > Magnoliopsida > Poales > Poaceae > Tuctoria > Tuctoria greenei. The sequence continues at coordinate 111,786,547 of JAYESD010000012.1, read as the reverse complement.
CCGCGCCCAACTCAGTTTGTGCAGCAGCGCCCTGTTATGCAAGCACCTAGGCCTCCAATGCCTTATGAGCCTCGTGCTAGTTTTCCTGCTGCAAATGCTCAAAACCAAGCTCGTCCCAATAATTCTGGTGGAGTTAAGAAGTGCTATACTTGTGGAGAAGCTGGACACTTTGCACATCAATGTCCTAAGTCGGGCCTTGGTCAAGGAAGCAATGCATCGAGGCAAAACCCAAGACCTAATGGAGGACAGCCACAAGGAAGCCGTGGACAGCAAAATTTTGCTCGTGGCAACGTGAACCATGTCTCTACGGAGGATGCTCAACAAGCGGATGATGTGGTCATTGGTATGTTTCTCGCCAACTCCAACCCCGCGACTATGTTATTTGATTCTGGAGCATCGCATTCATTCATTGCATCGAAGTATGTTGCCAAGTATAGTTTGCCTATCTCTCATATGAAGTTTACTCTGTTGGTTAAGTCTCCTGGAGGAGAGATGAGGACAAATATAGTATGTCCAAAAGTAAGCCTTAGAATAAGGGGGGTAGACTTCTCTGCCAACCTCATTGTTTTAGATTCTCAAGGGTTGGATATTATACTTGGTATGGACTGGTTGAGGAAGCACAATGGAGTTATTGAATGTGCCACAAAGACGGTGAAGTTGACCAATGAAGAAGGGATCACCGTAGAATTTGAAGCAACCCAACATGCACCGAAGCAATTAGAGCTGAATCATATGGACGGTGTCGCAATTGAGGAGATTCCGGTGGTGTGTGAATTTTTGGATGTTTTTCCGGACGAGTTGCCAGGTATACCACCCGATCGAGACATTGAGTTTGTTATCGATTTAATACCTGGAACTGCACCTATAGCTAAGAGGCCGTATAGGATGCCTCCTAAGGAATTAGCAGAGCTCAAGAAGCAGATTCAAGAGCAATTAGAGAAGGGTTTTATTCGCCCTAGCTCTTCACCTTGGGGAGCGCCCGTTCTATTCGTGGACAAGAAGGATGGATCCCAAAGGATGTGCGTGGATTACCGAGCTCTCAACGAGGTAACAATCAAGAACAAGTATACCTTGCCCCGTATAGAGGATTTGTTTGATCAGATGAAAGGTGTCTGTGTGTTTTCCAAGATTGATTTGAGGTCAGGTTACTTTCAAATGAAGATTAGACCATCGGACATACCCAAGACAGCTTTTAGGACACGGTATGGATCTTATGAGTACACTGTGATGTCTTTTGGATTAACAAATGCGCCTGCCTACTTTATGTACCTCATGAATAAAGTCTTCATGGAGTACTTAGATAAGTTCGTTGTGGTATTTATTGATGATATTATGATCTACTCGAGGAATGAGAAGGAACATGAGGAACACTTGAGGGTTACGTTGCAGAAATTGAGGGAGCATCAATTGTATGCCAAGTTCAACAAGTGCCAGTTTTGGTTGAAAGAGGTGCTATTTTTGGGTCATATAATCTCAGGAGGAGGAGTATCAGTTGACCCAGGGAAGGTGAGAGATGTGCTTAAGTGGGAACCGCCACAGAGTGTCAAGGAAATTCGGAGTTTTCTTGGGATGGCTGGATATTACCGTCGATTCATCAAGGACTTTTCCAAGATAGCCAAGCCTATGACGGAGTTGCTAATGAAGGGAAAGGCATTCCAATGGACTCAAGCTTGTCAAGAGAGTTTTGAGGAGTTGAAGAAGCGGTTGACAACAGCCCCAGTTTTGGTATTGCCGGATGTAAGCAAGAGTTTTGACATTTATTGCGATGCATCAAGACAAGGGCTTGGATGTGTATTGATGCAAGAAGGTCAAGTGGTCGCCTATGCGTCAAGACAATTGAAGAAACATGAGCAGAATTACCCCACGCACGATTTGGAACTCGCGGCCGTGGTACATGCATTGAAGATTTGGAGACACTATATTCTTGGACATAGGTGTGAAATTTACACGGATCATAAGAGTTTGAAGTATATTTTCACACAAATGGATTTGAACTTGAGGCAACGAAGATGGTTAGAGCTCATCAAAGATTATGATGTGGGGATCAACTATCATCCGGGAAAAGCAAACGTAGTGGCCGATGCTTTGAGTAGAAAAGGAGTAAGTCATCAACTCACGGTTCGAGAGTTACCATTCGAGTTATGTAAGGAGTTTGAACGGTTAAACCTCGGTTTTGTAAATGAGATGGAGATGATGGAGTTAAACCCAACCTTGGAGCAAGAAATTCGAGAAGCACAAACCACAGATGAGGAGATCAAGGAAATCAAGGAAAGAATCGAAGAAGGGAGAGAATTCAGATTTGATGAAGACGAACATGGTACCTTATGGCTTGGAAAGAAAATTGTTGTGCCTAATGTAAAGCATATTCGAGAAACAATATTAAAGGAGGCACATGACTCGACATACTCAATTCACCCTGGTTGTACGAAGATGTACAAAGACTTAAAGACTTGCTATTGGTGGAATAGCATGAAGAAGGACATAGCTGAATATGTAGCACTGTGTGATGTGTGCCAATGAGTCAAGGCGGAACATCAAAGGCCAGCCGGATTATTGCAACCGTTGAAGATTCCAGAATGGAAGTGGGAAGAAATTGGAATGGACTTCATAGTTGGGTTACCGCGTACTCAGTCCGGGTATGACTCAATTTGGGTAATTGTGGATCGCTTAACTAAGTCAGCTCATTTTGTCCCTGTGAAAACCAAGTATACAGCTGCACGATTGGCCGAAATATACATGGAGCATATTGTGTGTCGACATGGAGTCCCTAAGAAGATAGTCTCGGATAGAGGTTCTCAATTTACCTCCAGATTTTGGCAAAAATTGCATGAAGCTTTGGGAACGAGGTTGAATTTTAGTTCAGCATATCATCCTCAAACGGATGGACAAACCGAGAGGACCAATCAGATTTTGGAGGACATGTTAAGAGCTTGTGCTTTAAAGCATGGGAAAAGTTGGGACAGAAGCTTGCCATACGCAGAATTTTCATACAACAATAGTTACCAAGCAAGCTTGAAAATGTCACCATATGAAGCGCTTTATGGGAGGAAGTGTAGGACACCTTTATTCTGGAATGAGGCAGGAGAAACTCAAGTATTTGGTCCGGACGTGTTGCAAGAAGCCGAAAGGCAAGTCCAAATAATTCGTGGAAACTTGAGGGCTGCCCAATCAAGGCAAAAAGGCTATGCGGATAATAGGAGAAGGAAATTAGCCTTTGAAATAGGAGATTTTGTTTACCTCAAGGTGTCACCAATGAGAGGTCATAAGAGGTTTAACATAAGAGGCAAGCTCGCACCTCGTTATATTGGACCATTCAAGATTTTGGACAAAAGAGGAGAAGTAGCATATAAGTTGGAGATGCCAGCTCATCTTTCAGACGTACATGATGTGTTTCATGTTTCCCAGCTCAAGAAGTGTTTGAGAGTACCGGAAGAACAAGTCCAATGGAAGAATTGGAACTAGAGGAAGATTTGACGTATGCCGAGCAACCGGTCAAAATCTTGGAAACCAAGGAGAGAGTCACAAGGAACAACGTGATTCGATGGTGTAAAGTCCAATGGAAGCACCATACCGAAAAAGAAGCAACTTGGGAGCTAGAAGATGATCTCAAGAAGGAATTTCCCTATCTCTTCTCTTCCGCGTCGAATCTCGAGGGCGAGATTCATTTTAAGGGGGGTAGGTTTGTAACACCCTCATTTTCATGCATCATGCCCTACATGCACTCATATACATGTTTAACATTAGCCCACAACAAGAGGAACGAGTTTAAAATTGATTCGGAGCATTTAAAATTGATTTGGAGCAAAACCGCACTTAAAAAGCAGGAAAGTGCGGACTAGTCCGATTTTACTGAGGACTAGTCCGATTTCTCTCTGACTAAAAACGGACTTGTCCGTTTTTGCTGCGGACTTGTCCGATTTTGGCTCTGGAAACTTTCGGACTTGTCCGATTTTTTGGCCAGACTTGTCCGATTTTCTCTCTGGACGACTTCGGACTAGTCCGGTCCTGTCCGGACTTGTCCGATATTTCGTGACTCCGAGATTGACCTTTTGTTTTACGACTTGTTTCTTGGGTTTCACATTAAGTGGGCCTAGGGACGTCGTGCCCAACTCTTTTAGAGCCCATGTGAGACTCTAAACCGGCCTCTACTCATCCCAAAACTCGAAATCCATCTAACCCTAGCCTCCACCCCTATATAAACAACCCCACCCCTTGGTTTGACATCTATTTGCCACTTTTCCACCCACCCAAACCCTAGTTCGTGGGGAGCCACCATCAAGGAGGGAGGAGAAGATCCCAAACAAGAAGAAGAAGAGGAGGAAACGAAGGAGGATCAAGATCTCCACCAAGTTTCGTCCTTCACCACCAATTCATCTCCAAGTTCATCACCAACCCTAGATCATCAAGATCCAAGTGTTGCCTCCAAGTTTCTTGGTTCATTGGAGTTCTAAACACCTGGTATACCTTCTATTCTCTTTTCCTTACATGAATTCAACCCCTAATCTCCGAATTTACGTCGATCTAGAAAACCCTAATCTGCTGATCTCGTCAAGTGCGGACTTGTCCGGTCCCTAGCGGACTAGTCCGATCTTCCTGGTTAAATTGTGTTGAATTAATTCTAGAATTTGATCTAATCAACCCCAAACCTGTATAAACTTGTTATAATCTATTAGAGCTAGTTAGTAATCATTAAAAGCAATCTAGTAACAAGTTCTACCTTGCATTTGCATCAATCATGCATGTCATGACATATTGAGTAATATTTGTGCACTCTTTGATTGTGTTTCTTGTCTTGTATGTTTATTGTGTGGATTAGACGGATTTGCGCTAGAAAGTGCCGTGGAGGATCTACAGCATCAAGAGGTTGAAGCCTTTGACCCTAATCAACAGCAAGAGCAAGGCAAGTGTCCTTGAAGCATATTGATCCTGTTTTAAAATAAATGTTTTGTTTGCAAAACTGCATGCTGTGTCAATTTGATGGGAATCCTATGGTAGGAAGTTTACTAGTTTTGTTCGACCACCCTTGCCACCTGGAATTTATGGTAGAGAGAGTCGGGAAGGTTTTTTTTACTTTTTGCTTCGCTTAATCAACTGGGATGGAAAACAACTATACCAATCAATTTATTTATGCATGGATGAGATTATGGTTAACATGAACTGGTTAAACATGGTATGGTAATGGGTGATCTAAGCAAGCCTGGTATGTGGATGGGTTGGATGTTATGGTGGTTTGCTTGCTTTAGATCTAAGGACCGGTTCATGCGAGAATAAGCCAGGACTACAGTGCCACCACGAGGCCAAGTATGGGTGCGGCGTAGCTGATTAATTAGGGCTTTGCTAGTGCTGTTTGGACCATTGTGGATGCTCGGGGAAGGGGTAGTTGGATTGGGTTTGTTGATGATTGGTGGGACTACCCTGGGATCCGAATGGCTCAAGAGGGGGCCCTTGGTTGAAGATGTGCTCTGCGGGAGACATCGCCACCGGTGAAACCTCAGTGGGGTCTAAATAGGCTAGTAATCCCTTTGTAAAGGCTATTTTGTGATCTCTTGGCCACACACCAACGGAAGTGTGTAATGTGACCGACGGGTCATGGGCATAAGGGAGGTTCTTAGTCGCCGAAGGGTGATGAAAACACAAACACGTGGGTAAAGAGGTACAAACTCTGCAGAGTGTTAATTAAAACTATCATGATAGCCGTGCTCCCGGTTATGAGCACCTGGACAACTTCCATGATTAGAGGCAAATTGGAATTTGGGATGGTTATGGTTTGGTAATGGTTATGGTTTGGTAATGGTTATGGTTTGGTAATGGTTATGGATGGTTATGAATTAATCTCTGGTATTGAATATGGTTATTGGCAATGGTGAAATCTGGACTTATTGATGATGGTAAAGAATTCAGTTTGGTATTATGGTATTACTCGTAATTATGTTGGGATTACTTCACATACTTATACTATATTGCTTTTCAAATGTTTTAATGTACTTTTCAGCACTTTACCATTATTATTGTCGTCATTTGAATCAGCCACATGTCATACTTTCCACACTTGCTGAGTACGACATGTACTCACTCTTGCAATCCCCCACCCCAACAGTTGCAGGTCAGGATTGGGAGTTTAATGGCGATAATGCGGAGTTCTAGGCCGTGTCTACCGTCAGCTTTGCCTGTGGTGTTGATTGGAGCTGCGCATACATACCCTGTCGCTTATGCTGCATAGTTGCTTAGTTTGCTTAGTTGTTTAATTAGTTTATTTCCGCTGCATTAGTTGAACTTGTCATTAATATTCATTAGAGCTTGTATTCGAAGATTTAATGAATTGTGTAATAAGAGTACTTATTTAATGATTTGAGCTGTGGTAATTTCCTGTATATCCTTTTGTGATTTCACTCGTGTATGTGTGATGAACATCCTGGGCACACATATGCGTTAGCTTGGTTCATTTTCGGAACCGGGCGTCACAGGCCTCCTGCCCGTATCAAAGATGCCCAGAAGCTCACGACGTGTCTTGCCTCACTCAGTCGGTTCATCTCTAGGCTGGGTGAACAGGCACTCCCCTTATTCAAGCTTATGTGGAAGTCTGAACCTTTCCATTGGTTCGAAGAAGCAGACATGGCGTTCCAAGAGCTTAAGCAGTTCCTCACTACACCGCCCATCATGGTAGCTCCAGAACCTGGTGAGCCTCTTCTGCTTTATATTGCTGCAACTAAGGAAGTTGTCAGCATGGTCCTGGTCGTCAAGAGACCAGACACATCTCCAGGCTCCTCCACACAGAGGCTCAGACCCCTCCGAGAGGGTCCGGAGCCACCTGTAGGAGATCATCATCAAGGCTAGTCTGGGTCCCAGCACTCAGGCACGGGTCCTAAAGGCCAGGCGCCTGTAGACCAACCTCTACAAGACAACGTGTCGGATCCTTCTGGGAGGTTCTCGACAACTCAAGAAGGAGATACAAACCCCTTTGGGAGGGTTCGGGTTTATGGAGAGGATAGATCAGACCCCTCTGGAAGGGTCCGTACTATCCAACAACATGTCTACTTTATCAGCAAGGTTATTTCCGACGCTAAGAATCAATATCTTGAGGTGCACAAGCTGTTCTACACAATTCTTATTGCCTCGAGAAAGCTCCATCACTACTTCTAAGCTCACAAGATATCAGTGGTAACTTCTTATCCACAACGAGCTATCCTGCATAATCCCAACTCAACAGGAAATATTGCCAAGTGGGCTGCAGAGCTGGCAGAATTCGATCTAGAATTCCTGCCTCGACATGCCATCAAGAATCAGGCACTAGCTGACTTCCTGGCGTAGTGGACTCCATCTCCACCAGGTCCGAGGGGGGGGGGGGCTCAATAAAGAGAAGTCGGAACCTAAGGTCCCGGTCTTCATAGAACCTCACTGGACCCTCTACTTCGACGGCCTTCGTGTAGAAGCAGGGGGCCGGAGCTGGAATCTTGCTCCTCGCACCGACTGGGGAGCAAATCAAATACATGGTTTGTCTTGACTTCAAGGCGAAGAATAACATGGCGGAATGCAGAACTCTATTGTTCGGACTAAAGACGACGCTATCATTCGGCGTCCAACAACTGCTGGTTGTTGACGGCTGTTATATACCAATTTCACCTATCAATATAACTCAATTATGTAATGGAAATACCATTTCTTGCACACATCACCTTTCTATTTAACCTATTTCCTTTTTTACTTGGAGAAATAGTGCATGCAGGCATTTTATGCAGGAAATGAGGTAAAAGAGGGAGAGAAATCCTATAAAATATCATCCCAACCAATCAAGCATCGACATGTGACACCACATGGATCAAATGGCCCACAAAAAGAGTATTCAAGGCCATCCAACGGTGTATCACATATATCAGTAAGGGGGACCCACCTGTCAGGGACCTAGAGAAAACACAGCCCCAACAGAGCCCTGAGTAGGTCGACCGAACCCCCTAGTCGGCCAACTAGGTCTTGGTGCTAAACTCGGTCAATCGACACGTGTTGGCTCCTCCTGACTTCCTGAAGATGATCATGACTGATTCGCGCGCAATTGATGGCAGGAACCGACCCTTCTCCACCTATAAATAGGACCCCCTACCCTCACTTCACACACACACACCACTTGAGTATTCATTCTATTGTATCCACTATTCTCTATAGGTTTAGAGGAGGTTAGGCTGTAGAGAGGAGAGTCTCTAGTCCTTAGTCCAAGTTAGGAAGGAGTAGGAGGAGTCTCTCTCTTTCTAATTCCAAGTTGGGAAAGGTATCACTCTCATATTCCTATTTGTATTTGTGAATTCGTTCTTAATAAAGATGTTATCTTTAGTCTTCTTTTATTCATATACTTGGATGAAGCGTTTCTTGTTTGATTATGGATTCCATGTATGTGATAAGAATAGTCTTTATGATCATGCCTTAATATCATTATATTATCATCATAAACACTATAAACCCCCACTATAGTCTAATTAGTTATGACATGACCATGTTAATATGAATAACTTATGATATGTTCCAACATTGGTTCAACTATGTTTAGGTTAGTCATTGCCTTAGGATGGCTCGTGACATGGCTCCTAAGGTATTTACTTAATATGCTAGCATGGTGCTAGGATAGTTAAATAGCGTTGGATGTCTCGTAGACTCATGGATTGAAGAAGCAGACAGTAGGTGGTGACAACCCTATCTGTCCTTGTAATCCTCCATGTTCGGCTATGCCAAAGGCTCTTTGCGGGTGTCATCCTAGTATTGCTAGGGGAAACCCGTGCCCGATGTGTTGAACAACTTAGCATCAGAATTCACCATTGACATGTTCATTAGTATCTTACTTAGGCTATGTATATGTATACTATAAGCATTGTAGGAGTAACTCCCTAACTCTTAGTCTAATCCCTCTTTGACCCATTTATCCCCCATAGAATAGGATGCTCTTGTGTGTGTCACACTACCTCCACATATCTATTACCCATCCTCTCTAGAACCCTACCTAGACCAATCTACCATCTTCATTTGATGAGTGCTTTACTTCCAGTTAGCCTTCCTTTGGGAAAATATAAATGATACCCTTTGGGAATACTCTTTAAGGGGAAATGCTACTTCGTTAGTTTACGTGCGCTTGTGTATTTTTATCTGTGATGTAAGAAACCACAACAAGAATTCCTGACGCCGTTGTTGGGGAAGGCAACCGAAGTATTGCATGATTGAGTGAATAGGATAGGACAATGGATAGGTTTTAGTAGGATACCCCTTTTTGTTTTTGCATTTGATGTGAAAACAAGGTAGTGTATGTCTGGTTTCCTCTTGCTGGAAAACTTTGTTAAAATCCTGAATCCATCAAAGAGATCGACCTCATGTCATTACTCCTCAGAAGCTTCGTGCGACAAAGCAAGCCAGCACAACTGCACCAACAATCGAAATGCAAATGGCCCAGAAGACCCTTCGTGAGTTTTCGGCCCCCTCTCCTAACAATGTGCCTATTGGGCCTACTGTTAACACGAGAGACTTGAACTTTGAAATAAAGACTGGCCTGATCACTATGGTGCAAGCCAACCCATTTTGTGGAAACGCTAACGAGGATGCAAGTGCTCACCTGCAACAGTTCCTTGAGATATGCAACACTTTTAAGATCAAGGATGTATCTCCTAATGTCGTCTGTCTTAGGCTGTTTCCGTTCTCCCTTCTTGGGAGGGAGAAGCAGTGGTTCTACGCGAACCGAAGTGTTGTAGACACTTGGGAGAAGTGTTCTACGACATTCCTCGCCAAGTTTTTCCCGTTGGGCAAGACCAATGCCCTACGTGGAAGAATTTCCAACTTCCAACAATACGCTAAGGAGTTTATTCCCAAGTCTTGGGAAAGGCTTCAGGAGTACATCTTGGCCTGTCCCCACCATGGGATGGATGATTTGCTCATTATCCAAAATTTCTACAATAGGTTGATCCCTTCTGCCCATGACCATGTTGATGCTGCTGCTGGAGGAGCCTTCTTCTCATTGACGGTGCCCAAAGCCAAAAATTTGATTGAGAAGATGGTGTCAAATATGGGTTGGAGCGACGAGTGTCTCCATACCCGGCGGCGAGGCATGCAAACCTTGAAGGAGGTGTACATGATCGCTGCCAAATTGGACCTCCTTATGAAGACGATTGATGGACAAGGCAATGGTGAGGTATGTGGCAATGCCTATGCCCTAGACTCTCACATCACTTGTGAAGTCTGTGGCAACATGGGCTATTTGGGCAATGACTGCCCAGAAACCCGTGAGGATGCCTTATACGTAGCCAGCAATGGAAACAACAATCACTATTGTCCAGGAGGTCAAGGGTGGGGCCAACCACGCCCATTCTTTCAAGGAGGGTACAACAACAATGGCAATAATGGAAATCAACCTAACTTGAGAGAGCTTTCCGTTAGCCTGCTGAAGATCAATGATGCTCTATCCAATAAGCTGTCGGCTAATGACAAGACCCAAGAGAGCATTAATGCCAAGATTGAAGGACTATCATCGGCCTTCAAGAATCAATTGAGCTCAACTGATAGATGATGTTCCACCAATGGAGAAGGCAAGATGCCAGTACAGCCCGAGCCTCCTGTGGAAAGTGCCAATACGATTTATCTACAAGAAGACAACTGACAGAAGGACCGTGGATGTCCTAAAATATCTTGCTCGATTGAATCTCACCACTTTGACAAGGCCCTTTGTAACCTTGGCGCAAGTGTGAGTGTGATGCCCAAGGTGGTTTTTGACCAGCTGAACTTCACGGAGCTTACTCAAACACCAATGCAGCTCCAACTAGCTAATTCTTCAGTCCATTATTCGGAGGGTATCGCTGAAGATGTTTCGGTGAAAATCCAGAATTGCTTCATACCCGTGGATTTCATGGTACTCGACATGGAGGTCGAGAAGGATATGTCGGTCATCCTTGGGAGACCATTCCTTAGCATCACGAAGGCTCACATAGAAGTGGGAGCTGGAGAAATCCACTTCCATATCAATGGCAAGGAGGAGAAGTTTAACTTTCGCCCAAAGTTGGAGCAATGCTCCATGATCTGTATCAAGTATGGGCCGAATGTTAAGCACATTCAAGAGGTCGAAATCACACCTCAAAAGGTGGACCCTCTCATTGTATTCATAAGGAATTTGATCTATGTGGAGAACTCGTCTTATCGTCCACGCCGACACCCCAAGAAGACGGAGAAGTTCAGGCCTCCCCAAAGGCCCAAGTCCACCAAACCGCCAAAGAAGGAATGGAAGAAGAAGCAAGACAAGCCGTATGAGCCCATCCCTCCGGGCCCGGATGTCAAGAAATGAAGAAGGAGGAATGTCCATCTCATTGGACGGTGGTGATACGTAGCCAATAGGTTAACTTGGTAGTTATACTTTTCTTTGATTTTTATTATTTTTCTTCATTTGGTTTTCCCCATTTAGTTTGATTTTCCCTACTGCATATTTGGTTTTTCTTAGCAAGTTGGGAATCTTCTATTCTCAACTATAATTTTTTTCTTTATTGTTACAAAAGAAAAATGTTGGATTTTGGACAAAAGAGTTTTTATTCGAAAAACAATTTTTCCGAGTTGCAAAAGTGGTAATTCTCCAACGTACTAATTTCATAGCCGTTGGGAAGCCACCTGCCAAAAGGGAGAACAGGGGGGCCCACATTGCAGTGCGGCCAACCCCCCTGTTCGGCCGACATGGGGAAAGGGCCATTTTGGCTCTCTCTCCTCCAACGACTACATTTGGTTCCCAAGTGACCGTTGGAGAGTGTACACTATAAATGGTGGCCGTGAGGAGCACTCCTCTTCACACTTTACCTTATTTCACACCTCCTCAAAGTCACTCTTTGCTCACATTGTTTTTATTTCTCTTCATTGAAGTACTCTTGCTCAAAATCCAACTCAAAAATATTTGCTTTTGTTTGCATTTGCAATTTGTTCTCAAGCTCTTCAAGAGAAAATTCGTCGGGGGTTTTGCTTTTGCTAACATCACCTTTTTTGAGTTTTTGCCTTGTTGTGTTCTTACTTGTTATGGCCATGAAAGGAATGAATAGGTTGTTTGGGAAGAGGATGGAGGCTACAAGCTCAAGCTATGGTGGAGACTCAAGTGCACGTTCCTCTTCCATTGCTACACCAAGTTCACGGAGGAGGAGTGTAGGTGAGGACACTCCCATGGGTGAGGAGCAACTCACACCAACTTCTTCACGACGACGACCTTGATATACAAAGTGAAGTTGAAGATCAAGCATGCAAGCGCCTCCAAGATCGTGAGTTTTCTCATACCAAAGCTTACGATCCGGATTTGATCTCCAAAATAGGTTGGATTCTGAATTCTTTTCCATTTGGCGTGCACTAGGATGGGAAAACTTTGCTCATATAGAGGAGAGAGGTTCATGCCTCCTCTTCATAAAATTCCTTTGCATACTCAAAATAGGATTTGATGGTATTTCTTTTAGACTATTTCAAAAAGAATACAACATCCTATGGAAAGAATTAAGTGAAATCCTAGGCTTCATAAACTTTGTTTGCTAGGTTTAGACGCTCTGCCTAAGTCTAACAAACAATGTTTTTGGCAAGATTTAACTAATGAGATCAGATGTAGTGCACCTAGGAATAACCACTTGCACAACCCTACTTTACGCTTCATGCATAGATGGGTGGCTATGACTATGTTCCCTAGATGAGATGTAAGAGTAGTGCTTGATGATCAGCTAAAAATTCTATTTGCCATGATTAAAAAGATAAAAGTTGTTTTGGTTATTGTCATGATGACACAATGGTTAGATTACATTCCAAGAACAGGGCCAATTGAACGCATTTCATTGATTACCCGTATTGCTAATAGGGTAGGAGCACTAGAATATTCTTCATTTGAGTATATTGAAAATGAAAGAGAATTGATTAATGAAGATTATTTAGTGCAAGGACATACCCTTAATCATAATCAAGATGGCTCTTTGATATTTTATTATCCCGACTTTGTTAATGAAATTTAATTACCTAAACCGGGTTATCATTTGTACAAATGTCGGAGGCTAACCATTGACCTTCTTCCTATCGAGGAAGCCCGAAGATGTAATATCTCTGGCAGGGTAACTAGAAGCCGTACAAGGAGGGCGGCCATGCCCCTGAGAACCTCCACGGTCCATGAGTACGAAGAGGAAGAGAACCCAACGGGTGATGCACCCGGATGGATTCAACCCCCATCGTATGAGACCGAAGGTCCGTCTTGGCTCGGATGGTCAGGTGCCACGTGGGAGCCACCCCTATCCACTTCAAGCTCTAGCAGCTTGCTTCCAACGTCCATGAGAAGATTTCGTTCCTCTTCAGCTAGAAGTCATTGTGACTATAGCCAAGGACTAACGGATCTCACTAGACATATGGAAGACCTTAAAGTGAGAACAGTGACATCTACAACACTCTCCAAGGGCATGTCCAAGGTACCTAAGACTAGCAACAACACATGGACACTCAATTCACCAACTTCAACTCCACGCTATAACAACAACAAACCGATCTCGTGACATACTTCCGTCATCAAGGGTTCAACCCTCATCACGGAGGCTAGTGAAGATCAAGCTTGGGGGAGGACCCCCACTTGAGGTAAATTGTATCAACCCCTTGCATATTTATTTTCCATTCACCCATCATCCACCTCGCATATAAAAAAAAGTAAAGTAGTATAGACTTGTTTTCAAATAAAATAAAAAATGTGCGGTAAGGATGTCTTGGAATTCACATAGATGAAATGATGAATATTTGCTCTGTTTTAACTTTCCTAAGTCCCTAGTTTACAACTTACTCTCATTGGCCTAAAATTGCTTTTGCCTTGATTTGTAAATTTTGGGTAGCAAAATCTTAATCCATTCTAAGTTGTTGTGAGATATTATATAGTGATAGGGCTGCTATTCCTAGTTTGAAAGTGAAACTTAGATTCCCGGAGAAAATTTTAAAAACATTTAAGTTACTCTCATTTGATTGGAAATACCTACCCAAGCCATATGATATATTACATTGATAGACCTTATGCATATGCTATTTGTCTTCACATTGAGCTTTGTCAAACTAGTATAGACCTATGTGAGATTTCATTCATTTCTTTTTGCATACAAGACTTCACTTGCACATGCTATACTTCTACACTAGAAGTAAGCAAAATTTTATCATGCCGCCATTCCACAACAAAAATAGAAACTCCATACCATTCATGTTTGGTACTCTCTCCAAAATTTCTTGCATAAAAGGGAGTAGAAGACATGGCAACAAGAAAAAGAAAAAAAACATGCTTACATCAAAAGCATGAGAAAAAAAAAAGAGAGAGAAAAAAAAAGTAGCCATGTTTCATCCCTGCAAAATAAGAGAGTCCACTCAAAAAGGAGTCATCGCAGTGTCCACATCCACCTCCATTCCATCACACATGCACAAGTCTTGAATCAAATTGTTTTGAATTGATTTCTCCTAAGGCATGCTTTTTTGACTTAGCAATATTATGTGTTGCAAATATGCCTACTATATTCCCTACCAAGCTCCACATACAATCCTTTTTTAGATGTAGGATGAATTTAGGCAAAATGCCTTGGTGAGGACATATTTCCACTACACATAAAGAAGAGGTTGAGATAATAAAATTGAGGTACTTAAAATCTAAATTGAACTCTCTGGAATTTGAGTGGAACTTGATCTCTAGGGTATGTGTGCTCCATTTGATGTTCTATCTTTCAATCACCCATGAATAGAAGATGGCATAAGCCCCATAATGACTTGAGATGGGTGAAGTACCATGCCCATTTTTGCAATACTAGGTAGAGTATTTTGTTGTGCACATGGTACTTTTGAAAAGTAGAACATTGTAGCAACTCCTGATCATCAACCTAAAGTCTTGACTTTGCTCGAGACGAGCAAAGGATAAGCTTGGAGGAGATTGTTGACGGCTATTATATACCAATTTCACCCATCAATATAACTCAATTATGTGAAGGAATTGTCATTTCTTGCACACATCACCTTTTTATTTAACCTATTTCCACTTGTCCTTGGAGAAATAGTGCATGCAGGGAATTATTGCAAGAAATGAGGTAAAAGAGGGGGAGCAATCCTATAAAATACCATCCCAGGCAATCAAGCGACGACATGTGGCACCACATGGATCAATTGGCCCACAAACAGAAGTATTTGAGGCCATCCAATGGTGTATCACGCATATCAGTCCATGGGACCCACCTGGAAGTCACCTCGAGGAAGCACACTGGAATTGGTCCAAGTTTCTGCGCGGCCGACTAGGGGGTTCGACCGACCCCTTCCTGGAACCAAACTTAGTCACCTTCCACGTGTTGACTGCCAATGGTGTCGTGATCACGATGAAGACTGATTCGCGCGCTTTTGGTGGCGGGAACCAAACCTTCTCCACCTATAAATAGGACCCCCTACCCTCACTTCACACACACACCACTTGAGTATTCATCCATTGTATACACTATTCTCCATATGTTTAGAAGAGTTTAGGCTCTAGAGAAGAGAGCCTCTAGTTCATAGTCCAAGCAGGAGAGGAGTAGAAGGAGTCTCTTCCCAATTCCTAATTGGGAAAGGTATGGCTCTCATATTCCTATTGGTATTTGTGACTTTGCTCTTAATAAAGATGTTATCTTTAGTCTTCTATTATTCATATACTTGGATGAAGCGTTTCTTGTTTGATTGTGGATATCATATATGTGGTAGGAGTAGTATTTATGATTATGCTATATCGTTCTCATTATATCATCATAAACACTACAAACCTCCACTATAGTCTAATTAGATATGGCATGATTATGCTAATATAAATCACTTATGCTATGTATTAACATAGGTTCAACGATGATTCTGTTCATTGTCTTAGGATGGCTTGTGCCTAGGCTCTTAAGGTAATTAATTAATATGCTAGCATGGTGCTAGGATAGATGAGTTGAATGCCTCGTAGACCAACGGATTGAAGAGGTAGGCAGTAGGTGATGATAGTCTTATCCGTCCTTTGTAATCCTCCATGGTTGGCCATACCACAGGCTCTTGGCGGCAGTCGTCCTCGTGAAGCCAGGGGTAAACCCGTGCCCGATGTATTAATCCACTTAGCATGAGAATTCATAATTGATATGATCATTAGTAACTAACTTAGGCCATGCATATGTATATTAGAAGCACAGTAAGAGTATCTACCTAACTCTTAGCCTAGTCCCTCTTTACCCCATTTACCCCTTTAGGATAAAATGCTCACGTGTGTGTCACACTACCTCCAAATTATCATTTATCCATCCTTGCTAAAACCCTACCTAGACCAACCTAGCCTCTCCATTTGATGATTGCTTCGCTTTCATCTAGCCTTCCTTTGGGAGAATATAAGTAACACCCTTTGGGAATAGATTTCGTGCGCTTGCGGATTTATATGTGTGATTTAAAAACTATCAACGAGCATTTCTAGCACCACTGCTAGGGATGATTTGTTAGTAATGCGTAGGAAATATCAACAACGTATTTAGCGATACCCGCCAGATAATGGACTTGAAGAGTCGGCTAGTTGGAGCTGCATTGGTGTTGGAGTAAGCTCCGTGAAGTTCAGCTGGTCGAAGACCACCTTGGGCATCACACTCACACTTTCTCCAAGGTCACAAAGGGCCTTGTCAAAGTGGTGAGCCCCAATTGAGCAAGATATTGTAGGACACCTAGGGTCCTTCAGCGAGTTGCCTCTTGTAGAGAAATCATGTTGACATTTTTTACGGGAGCTTTGGGCTGTCCTGACGTCTTGCCATTTTCCACTGGTGGAACGTCAGCTGCTAGTTGAGCCAACTGAGTTTCCAATATCTTGTTGAAGCTCAATCGATTCTTGAAGAATGAAGATAGTCCTTCAATCTTGGCATTAATGCTCTCTAGGGTCTTGTCATTAGCTGATGACTTCTTGGATAGAGCATCCTTGATCGTCAGCTGGCTAATGGCAAGCTCTCTCAAGTTGGGATGATTTCCATTATTGCCATTGTTGTTGTACCCTCCTTGAAAGAAAGGGTGTGGTTGGCCCCACCCTTGACCTCCTGGACGATAGCCATTGTTGTTCCCATTGTTGGCTACGTATAGGGAATCCTCACGGGTTTTTTGGCAGTCATTGCCCAAATGGCCTGTGTTGCCACAGGCTTCACATGTGAGAGTCTAAGGCATAGGCATTGCCACATACTTCTCCATTGGCTTGTCCCTCTATCTTTTTCATGAGGAGGTCAATTTGGTAGCGATCATGTCCACCTCCTCCAAGTTGTGCATGACTCGCTGGCGGGTATGGAGACACTCGTTGCTCCATCCCATGTTTGACACAATCTTCTCAATCAAATCTTTGACTTTGGACACCGTCAATGAGAAGAAGGCACCTCCAGCAACAACATCAATATGGTCACGTGTGGAAGGGATAAACCCATTGTAGAAGTTTTGTATAATTAGCCAGTCATCCATACTATGCTGGAGGCAGGCCAGGATGTACTCCTGAAGCCTTTCCCATGCCTCGGGAATAGACTCTTTGGCATCTTGATGGAAGCTGGAAATTCTTCCATGTAGGGCATTAGTCTTGCCCAACAGAAAGAACTTGGCGAGGAATGTCGCAGAACACTTCTCCCAAGTGTCTACAACACTTTGGTTCGCGTAGAACCACTACTTTGTTCTCCCAAGAAGAAAGAACGGAAACAACCTAAGATGGACAGCATCAGAAGGTATGTCATTAATCTTAAAAGTGTTGCTGATCTCAAGGAACTGTTGCAGGTGAGTACTTGCATCCTCGTTAGCCTTCCCACAAAATGGGTTGGCTTGCACCATATTGATCACGTCAGTCCGTATTTCGAAGTTCATGTCTCCCAAGTTAACAGTGGGCCCAATAGGCACATTGTTAGCAGAGGGAGCCGAAAACTCACGAAGGGACTTCTGGGCCATTGGTATTTCGGTTGTTGGTACAGTTACACCGGCTTGCTTTGCCGCACGAAGCTTCTGAGAAGTAACGACACGAGGTCGATCTCTCAGAAGGGATTTGGGATCTTCAAAAAAGTTTTTCGGCAAGCAGAAACCAGACATAAACTATCCTGTTTTCACATAAAATGCGAAAACAAGAAAGGGTTATCCTACTAAAACCTACCCAGGGTCCTATCCTATTCACTCAATCATGCAATACTTCGGTTGCCTTCCCCAGCAATGGCGCCAAAAATTCTTGTTGATAGTTCTTAGTAACACTAACAAATCAACCTCGACAACGGCGTCAATAATGCTTGTTGATAGTTCTTAAGTATCACAGGTGAAAGTCCACAAGCGCACGGCAACAATCGATGTAGCATTTCCCTTCAAAAGAGTATTTCAAGGGTGTCATTTATATTCTCCCAAAGGAAGGCTAGGTGGAAGCAAAGCAATCATCAAATGGAGAGGATAAGGTTGTCCAGGTATGGTTCTAGCAAGGATGGATAAAGGATAATTGGAGGTAGTGTGACATCAACAAGAGCATTATATCCTAAGGGGGGTAAATGAGGCAAAGAGGGACTAGGCTAAGAGTTAAGTAGATACTCCTACTGTGCTTCTAATATATATATATATATATATATATATATATATTGCCTAAGTTAATTACTAATAATCATATTAACTATGAATTCTCATGCTAAGTTGATTAACACATCAGGCACGGGTTTACCCCTAGCAACACTAGGATGACTCCTGCCAAGAGCCTATGGCATAGCTGAACATAGAGGATTATAAAGGATAGATAGGGATGTCATTACCAAATCATCCCTAGCAGTGGTGACAGAAATGCTTGTTGATAGTTTTTAAATCACATATATAAATCCGCAAGCGCACAAAATCTATCGATTTAGCATTTCCCCTTCTAGAGTATTCCCAAAGGGTGTCATTTATATTCTCCCAAAGGAAGGCTAGATGGAAGTGAAGCAATCATCAAATGGAGAGGCTAGGTTGGTCTAGGTAGGGTTCTAGCAAGGATGGATAAAGGATAATTTGGAGGTAGTGTGACACACACATGAGCATTTTATACTAAAGGGGTAAATGGGGTAAAGAGGGACTAGGCTAAGAGTTAGGTAGATACTCCTACTGTGCTTCTAATATACATATGCATAGCCTAAGTTAGTTACTAATGATCTTATTAATTATGAATTCTCATGCTAAGTGGATTAACACATCGAGCACGAGTTTACCCCTAGCTTCACGAGGACGATTGCCGTCAAGATCCTGTGGCATAGCCGAACATGGAGGATTACAAAGGACGGATAAGGCTATCATCACCTACTGCCTACCTCTTCAATTCGTGGGTCGACGAGAATTCAACTCTACTTATCTATCCTAGCACCATGCTAGCATATTAACTAATTACCTTAAGAGCCTAGGCACAAGCCATCCTAAGGCAATGAACTAAATCATCGTTGAACCAATGTTAATACATAGCATAAGTGATTTATATTAACATAATCATGCCATAGCTAATTATACTATAGTAGGGATTTGTAGTGTTTCTGATGATGTAATGAGAACGGTGTAGCATAATCATAAATACTAGTCCTACCACATATATGGAATTCACAATCAAACAAGAAACGCTTCATCCAAGTATATGAACAATAGAAGACAAAGGATAACATCTTTATTAAGAGCAAAGTCACAAATACAAATAGGAACATGAGAGTCATACCTTTCCCAATTAGGAATGGGGAAGAGACGCCTTCTACTCCTCTCCTACTTGGACTATGGACTAGAGGCTCTCCTCTCTACAGCCTAAACTCCTCTAAACCTATGGAGAGTAGTGGATACAATGGAATGAATACTCAAGTGGTGTATGTGTGAAGTGGGGGTAGGGGGTCCTATTTATAGGTGGAGAAGGGTCGGTTCTCGCCACCAAAAGAGCGTGAATCAGTTACCACTGACTTCTTCAAGGCGGGAGGAGCCAACACGTGGAAGCTGACCGAGTTTAGCGTCAGGAAGGGGTCGGCCGAACCACCAGGTTGGCCGACCTGGTCTTGGCTCCAAACGGCCTGTGCTTTCTCCAGTTGGCTTCCAGGTGGGGTCCTGTCCCTTGATATGGGTTCTACACTGTTGGATGGCCTCATATACTTCTGTTTGTGGGATATTTGATCCATGTGGTGCCACATGTCAGTGCTTGATTGGATGGGATGGTATTTTATAGGATTGCTCCCCCTCTTTTACCTTATTTCCTACGATAATTCCTTGCATGCACTATTTCTCCAAGGACAAGTGGAAATAGGTTAAATAGAAAGGTGATATGTGCAAGAAATGACAATTCCTTCACATAATTGAGTTATATTGCCGTTGAAATTGGTATATAACAGCCATCAACACAAGATCAAGCCATGGTGGAGACTCAAGTGCATGCCCCTCTTCTGTTGCTACACCAAGTTCATGGAGGAGGAGTGTATGTAAGGACACTCCCATGGGTGAGAGGAGCAACCAACATCAACTTTTCCACGATGATGACCTCGACATACAAAGTGATGTTGAAGATCAAGCACGCAAGCTCCACTCCAAGATCATGAGTTTTCTCATACGAAAGCTTATGATCCGGATTTGGTCTCCAAAATACGTATGTATTCCGAATTATTTTCCATTTGGCGTGCACTGGGATGGGAAATTTTGCTCACATAGAGGAGAGAGGTTCACGCCTTCTCTCCATGCAATTCCTTTGCACCCTGAAAATAGGATTTGATGGTATTTCTTTTAGATTATTTCAAAAATAATACAACATCCTATGGAAAGAATTAAGTGAAATCCTAGGCTTCCATAAACGTTGTTTGCTAGATTTAGACACTTTGCCCAAGTTTAACAAACAAAGTTTTTGGTATGAATTGACTAGTGAGGTCAGATGTATTGCTCCTAGGAATAGCCACTAGCACAATCCTACTTTACGTTCCTCACATTGATGATGGGCGCCACAACACATCTAGCTCCGGTATCACCCAAGGGGCCCGCTATCGACGTTTCGCACTTTAATGATGGGCGCCACCAGAGCATCTAGCTCCGGTACCACCCAGGGGGCCCGATGTGACATTTCGCATGTTGATGATGGGCGCCACCGGAGCATCTAGCTCCAGTACCACCTAGGGGGCCCGCCGTCGACGTTTCACACGTTGATGATGGGTGTTGTCTAAGTACCTAGCTCCGACACCTCCCAGGGGGCCGGTCATTGACGTTTCATACATTGGCAAGGGGTTCTCAGATCTAACACAAATACTTCAAGACATTGCCAATCTCCAGATGGTACATTCCCTCAATCTATTGAGCACATCTACCAGGGGGGCCAAGAAGATTATGGCAATAACAACAGTCAAGACAAAAAAAAATGAAGTTCGAGAGGATTTCATTCATTCAAATTTCAAGTCTTCTCAAGTTCTACTTAGTGCTTTCACATGATTCTTGATGCATTGGTTCCGTGACTTGATTCTCTAAATTCTCTACTAGTTTTTCATGGTTGAACATGTTGAAACAAATTACACACACAGTTTCTTAACAGATTGATTTTCTGCCGAGGCGTTTTCATAGCTTCTGCTCAAAAGTTTTAAATCTACCATTCACCCCCTCTGGTAGCTTTTCACATGCTCTTAAATCCTACAATTGGTATCAGAGCCACGATGCTCTAATATTTGTGATCTGCACATGTTTTGACTAATTGACATGGAGAAATACTCCGTAAAACCTTGTGTGTTCGATGGCGTTGATTTTCAGGTTTGGAAGGCTGGAGGCCTACATACAAGTGCAAGGCTTCGCTATATGTGAAAAGGTA
This sequence comes from Tuctoria greenei, assembly GCA_036927565.1. Lineage (NCBI taxonomy): Eukaryota > Viridiplantae > Streptophyta > Magnoliopsida > Poales > Poaceae > Tuctoria > Tuctoria greenei. Next base: position 111,764,772 of record JAYESD010000012.1, on the reverse strand, counting down.
TACAAGTATTTTAACGTGCCACCAAATGATCAAGTTACAGCTACGAACATGAGAGATGTGGACAACAATAACAAGGCTCACACTTGATCATACAAGGATTGACTCAAAGCGAATTCGATCGTGTTGCACACCTCCGATCAGCGCACGATGTGTGGAAGGCACTTTGCGACTACCACGAAGGATCCAACACAATCAAGGAGGTAAGTTAAGATATGTTCAGGAAAGAATATATGCACTTTGAGATGCAACTAGGTGAGTCCATCGACGATTTATTTGCTCGCTTTAATAAAATTCTCAGCAACTTGCGTAGTGCCAATGTTAATTTTTCAGATGTTGAGAACGCTAGACAATTGTTAAATGCATTAGACATGTCAATTTGGGAGATGAAAGTTATATCTATTCGTGAATCCACTGTCATGAGTACACTTACTTTAGATGTGTTATATTCTAAGTTAAAAACTCATGAACTTGACATAGTATCACGTAAGAACCCCAACAAGTCTCTTGCATTTGTTTCAACGTGGTACACTTGCTTTGCTGTACATTTTAACCCTTGAGCAGATTGAAGAGTTTCCAGAGGAGGAGCTAGCACTCCTCTCTACTGGGTTCTCAAAAGCATTGCAAAATGTGAGAACTAGAAGGAAAGGAAGTGGCAGCTCTCAATGATGCTTCGAATGTGGTAAGACAGGACACTTTCGTACAGATTGCCCTAATCTTTCAGGTCCTACTTCTTGTGATGAGAAGCAAACAAAGTGCAAGTCCTCCTCTGCAAATAACAACAACAAGAAGAAGAGTTTTATAGGTCACCAATTTGTTAACAGCTTTGTATTCACACTTTAAGAACTTAGCTCGAGCGATGTGGACATCAGAAGTGACGAATATGAAGAGAATTTGGCAAATATGAGCTTCATGGGGGGCAACTCAAGATCAAGTATGAAGGAGTCAGAACACAACAGCGACGATGAAGAGGTATGTACCACTTGCGAAGAAATGTGTGATGCTATTTCTCGTGCCACTGTTATACTTAACAAAAATGACAAAAAACTTAGGGACAATGTTGTTAAAATTGAATCACTAGAATCTGAAATTAATTGTCTTAAATCTCTGATTCTTAATGATGATTCTTGTTCCTCGTGTCAATTGATATATGAGCAATTGTCCTCCTTAAGAAGTGCGTACACCTTCACACTTGATAAACTTGAATTTGAAATTGAAAAGAAAAGCTTGATGCACTTAATGATAAAAACTTGAAAGATGCTAGATGTTCTACAATTGATTTGTATTGTTCTAGTTGTGATGATCTTGATAAGAAACTACATTATGCTTTGAATGTAATTTTTGTTTTGAATAATGTTTTATGTTTTCATAAAGTTAATTGTTGTTCTAATTTCAAATTAAGAGGAAAAACTTCATGTGAAAATTTTCTTGACCTGTCCAATAAACTTGATAAAATGCATAGGACACTAGATCGGGTTTGTAATGCAATTAACAACCTAAACTTGCTGTTGAATTCTTCTAAGTCTTGCAATATAAACCTCGTCTAGGTTTTCATTCTTATGCTCATTCTAAGGCACATCCACATAAGATTGTGAAGTCACTAGCAAGTGATTTAACTCAAACTGTTCCTAAACAAAAAGAGGTGATTTTTAAGTCTACAGTAATGTTGTCTCATTCGGTTGCTAATAAACATATGGCTTGCTCATCTAGACATAAACACAAAGTAAAATTTCATTGTCCCTATTGTGGTAGAGATGGTCAAGTCATAGATTTTTGCTATAGACTAGCTAAACAACAGAAAAATGGAAAGAATGCAAGCTAGATCTCATGCAAAATTTGTTGCCCATGCTGAATCGAATGTTAGGAACTTGCAATCTGCTTTGATGAGTCGAAAACATGCAATGTTTGCTCCCAAACCTACTATTTTTTGTGCTACACATGTTACAACTCGTAGGTCAGTAGTTGGGTACAAGATTTCTCAAACTTTGGCTCATGAACTTGCTGTTTTATCTCAAATTTCTCGTGTTATTCCTGCTGGACGTCGTGTGACTCAGTAATGGATTCTTAAATGCCTTTTGACTAATTCCAGTATTGAGTCATCAACGTATTGTGCTGCTATGTAGGTTACACGTTTGAGGAAGCAGAACATTTAAATTATGGATTCAGGTTGCTCACGCCACATGACCGATAACAAAGAATGGTTCTCCTCCCTCTCTTTTGTGTCACGTGTAGAGAATGTTACTTTTGCCGATAATTCTTCAACTCCTATAATTGCTAAGGGTTTGGTTAGAGTAAATAATCACTACACTTTGAAAGATGTGGTACTCGTCAAAAATTTGAAATACAACTTGCTTTCTGTTTCACAATTGCTAGATGAAAATTTGGAAATTATTTTACTAAAAATTGTTGCAATGTTGTAGATTCAAAAGGTGAGATCTTGTTTAACATGTCTAGGATTGGAAGAGTTTTTAAAGCTGATTTTGATATGTCAACCTCTAAGCATAGGTGTCTAGTTGCTAATGATTCAAAGGACTTATATTTTTGGCATCGTAGACTTGGTCACGTAGGCTTTGATCATCTCACGCGTGTTAGTAGTCTTGATCGCATACATGGGCTACCTAAGCTTAAAAGGGACAACAATATTGTGTGCTCTTCTTGTAGACATGCTAGGATGGTTGAAGGTTCACATCCTCCTCTCGCAATGAGCATGACAACTGAACCGGGACAACTTTTACATCTTGACATCGTAGGTCCTTCACGTGTTCAATCTTTCGGAGGTAAATGATATGTGCTTGTAATTGTTGATGATTATTCTAGATACTCTTGGGTTTACTTTATGACATATAAGAATGAAGCTTTTAGTCACTTTAGAAGTTTAGTTCTTACACTTTCACGTGACCACCTAGGATCTTTAAAAGCAATTAGAAGTGACCATGGAACTGAATTTAAAAACTAATCATTTGATCAATTTTGTGATGAAAATGGAATAGATCATCAATTTTCTTCACCCTATGTACCTCAACAAAATGGTGTCAGAGGAAGAACAGAACCTTAGTTGAGATGGCTAGGACTATGCTTGATGAATATCAATCTCCCAGTAAATTTTGGGCAGATGCAATTGCAACATCTTGTTATGTTTCAAACCATGTTTTCTTGAGAGCTAAGCCAGGAAAAACATCATATGGGCTTTGATTTGGACATAGACCTAGTGTTACACATTTAAGGTCTTTGGTTGCAAATTCTTTGTTAGGAAACATGGTAATGTTGATAAATTTGGAGCTAGATCTGTTGATGGCATGTTTCTTGGTTATCCATCTCATACTAGAGGCTACTGTGTGCTTTTACATGACACTAACAAAATTGTGGAGACTTGTGAGGTTTCTTTTGATGAAGCTAGCTCAGGTACTAGCTCTAATATTGCAGGTCAAGATGTATATAGGTAGGGGGTCTTTTCATTGAAAATGAGGAAGAAGTGGTTCTGCTTCCCGGAATTTCAGAAGCTAATGACATTGTTCCAGCTCCTGATTTTGATTCACAACCAGCACCGATGACCACTATTGCTGGTCCAGATCGTCCTCAAGTCACAAGGTCATCGATTTGTAATTAACATGAAGAAGAAGAAGTTTGTGAAGTGTTTACTCCCCTCCGGATCCTCAAAAGTCATCCTCCACAACAAATTATTGGAAGCTTGCACAAACGAGTCACACGGTCCAGGTTTTTTGATCCAAACTCTCATGCTCATTCTGCTTTTGTTGCTTCTTTTGAACCCAAAGATATATCACATGCACTCACTAATGAATCTTGCATTATTGCCATGAAAGAAGAGCTAGAAAATTTTGAAAGAAACAATGTTTAGAAACTTGTACCTCCACCTCATGATCACACTTTATATGGAACTAAATGGGTGTCTAAAAATAAACAAAGTGAGGATGGGGTTGTGGTTAGGAATAAAGCTAGGTTGGTTACTCAAGGTTTCACACAAGTTGAAGGTCTAGATTTCGATGAAACTTTTGCTCATGTTGCTAGATTAGAAGCCATAAGAATTTTATTAGTATTTGTTGCATATAAAAGTTTCAAATTATATCAAATGGATATGAAAAGTGCTTTTCTTAATGGCTACATAGATGAGGAGGTCTATGTTAATCAACCACCCAGTTTTCAAAATCCAGATGTTCCTAATCATGTTTACAAACTGTCCAAACCTTTGGATGGCCTTAAACAAGCCCCTAGAGCATGGTATAATAGGTTAAAAACATTTTTAATTTAAATGGGGTTTACCATGGGTAAATTAGATAAAACTCTTTGTTGTGCTTAAGCATGGCAATGACTCACTATTTGTTCAAGTGTATGTGGATGATATTATCTTTGGTTATGCTTCTCATGATCTTGTGTCCAAGTTTTCAGCTATGATGAGTTCAGAATTTGAGAAGAGTATGATGGGAGAACTCACGTACTTTTTGGGGCTGCAAATCAAGCAAATCAAGGAGGGTACTTTTGTGCATCAAATAAAGTATACGAAAGACATTCTTAAGCGCTTCAACATGGACAAAAGCAAGCCTCTTCGGATACCAATGGGAACAGCAATGACGCTTGAACTTGATGAAGATGGTGAACCCGTGGATCAAAAAGAATATTGAAGCATGATCGGGTCACTTTTGTACCTCACAGCATCAAGACCGGACAATCAATTCATCGTATGTCTTTGTGCACGATTTCAAGCTTCCTCACGTGCTTCACATCATCAAGCCATCAAAAGAATTCTCGGATACTTACATGTAACTCAAGAATTTGACATTTTTCTTCCTTCTTCCTCAGCCGTTACTTTGAAAGCTTTTTCGGATGCTGATTTTGGGAGTTGTAGTATTGATAGGAAAAGTACTTCGGGTGCTTGTCATTTTCTTGGTAATTCACTTGTTGCTTGGTCCTCTATAAAACAATGTTCAGTTGCACAATCCACGACTGAATCTAAATACGTAGCTGCTGCTAGTGCTTGCTCACAAATTCTTCGGATTGTTCAAACACTTAAGGACTAGGGCTTGATCTAGATAGTGTTCCACTATTTTGTAATAACACTAGTGTCATTTGCATTACTAAAATCTAGTGCAACATTCTAGAACATAGCACATTGATATTATGTATCACTTTCTCCGTGATAATGTTAAAAAAGGAAACAATGTGTTTCACCATGTAGATACAGAACAACAATTGGCTGACATTTTACAAAACATTTGGATTTCACTTCATTCGTAGTGAAAGAGGGGTTATGCATCCTCATGGCTTAACTTGAGGGGAAGTTTTAAAACTTGGGAACTTTATGTGTGAATCTGAATTTAAAATAATTTCAGCATAGTATTTCATACATATATGACTTTTTGATTCCTTTTACATGTTGAAAGTTCTTACTATATTACTCGTGTTATACATTTTGTAGTTTTTGTCATGACTAGTAATTGGAATAATTAGTTACACTAAATCTGGTCATCAAACTTTCTTGCTGTTTTGAACTTGTTGCATGCTCACAAGTGCTTTTAATAATGAAAAATTAATCAATCAAGTATCCACATGTTGAGATTTTATATCAAATAAAAAAATAAGAAAGGATCAAGAGAATATGCATGCATCGCACTTATTCTTTTGAGATGGCTTATCATTGCACTTAGATATGAACTTGGAAGGAGTTGTGTATGACTAAAACCATGTCCTTAAGATTATGATTGCAAAATGACATAGATTTGGCTTGGTTGGTTAGAATAAGGCTGATGCAGCATATAGTCTCTTGCAAATGCCATATGATGAAAATTTGTGCTTTAAAAATGCAGCAATATGTGTCATGCTTTCATGTCTTGAAATAGTTAAGTTTGTGAGATCATGAGTTGCTTAAATTGAAAAATTACATTTGACCTCTAGCATGGCTTACACAACTTTATGTATCTTATTGATGTGATAGTGTAAGTTACTTGATAGTATGACTTGAATGAGATTTGTTTTATATGTATATGTTATAATATGCTCATAACAATTGAAATTTCTCTTTTGAACCTTGTTGAATATATTATCAAAGGGGGAGAAATATGTCACATATTGTTTCACATTCACAATATTCTACCCGTTACTCGCGGGAAGATTTTTTTTCTCATTTGATTTTTTATTTTAAAAAAGGGATAAAATTAGATTTCAAAACTTTTCATTTGAATAAGCCAATGTTTAGATTTTAAGTGTTGTTGCCAATGCATTCATCAAGGGGGAGATTGTGATACCTATGTGTGTTGAATACATTGGCAACTAGAATAAAAGTGAGGGTTGACATGCAAAATTTTGAAGCTTAAACCGATACACCACGAAACACCCTAATACACACGGTCTGAACTTGTCTCGGTGCATTTTGAGAGTAACGTTACCTTCGACAGTTTTGGACTGTTCAAACTTTTCAATGTGCTTTTGGGGAGTAATGTTACCCTCGATGGTTTCGGGTTGTCTGAACTTTTCCTCATGTGAATTGCATGTGTTTCATTCTTCAGAGTGTCCAAACTTTTTCTCACGTGACTCGCATGTGTTTTTTGCTTCGGATGGTACGAACTTTCACTCCCATGAGTTGTGCGTGAGTCGAGAGTGTTGGATCTTTACAAACATGTTTTCGGGAGTAACATTTACTCTTTACTTGGTTAGGACTGTCCGAACTTTCGTACACGTGATTTGCACGTGAGTTTCAGATTGGAGTGTCTGATCTTTTGTCTTTACATTGCAGCACCGATATTGGTCAATTTGATATATTCTATTTGCTAAAATAATTGTGCGGCGACTCTGTTTTTAATTTGCAATGTTCTAAACTTGCTTTTTCTCTTATGGAAAGTTTAATTAGTATTCTCTTACTAAGTTTTTGATGTGTTATGGCTGATTATGGTTGGTATTATTTTGCTATGGTTCGCAACATGCTTATGTGAGGTGCTCACGTAAAGTGTTGTGTTTTTTGGACTAACGAGAGTCAATTTGTGGACTTGTGCTCGAAAGATTTGATTGTTTGTGATGTGCAGGTGTTGCTTAAGGTCAAGACATAGTTGTTGACGGGATCCATTGAACTAGTCTTGGGTTAAAATATGAGGTTCAACAACCAAGTTCGAGAGAAATTGTGGTTGAGTTGATCGGGAGGTCACGCATCATGTTTGGGTCAAGAACAATGCATATGAAGGTATCGTGGACGTCATTGGAAGGTGTTTGCACGTGTGCAAGGATTGCATGGACGTCACAACATGATTTCAAGATGTTATGAATAGATATGGATGTGAAGACGTGGCCGGAAAGGTCCAACCGACTGGTTTATGCCTCAGGTTGCGACTGAGGTGGTTATATTTCGTTTATGGAAGGTTTAGAGTTTGTGTTGGTTGGATTTCATAGTGAACACAAAGTAGAGTTGTTTTAGGAATGTGGGACAAATTCCTAAGGTGTTTGGAAGTCTTAAGATTGCTTCTATCTGCGTATAGAAGAGCCTTAAGCAGTTATGGTAAGTTTGAGTTAGAGTCTAAGTACGATTAGAGTCATAGCTCAGATTGGGTTGGCCTTAGGGCTGGTTATATAAGCAAGAGAGGCCAGAGCTCGTGGTGAGACGACTTTGGGATGTTCCTCTTGTGTTTTGATCAACAAAATTCGTAGTTTAGAGGAGCTTTTGTGCCTTGTTCGTCTGACTTGTTTTCGTCAAGTCTTTCTCGTTAAGTTTCTTGACAGCACAACATTGCCTTGGTGTTTTGATTATAACTTGAGTTTTACTGATCCAATCGACGTGATTATTTTTGTGTTGTCTTCAAAACTCAATTATATATCATCTTTGAAAGTTTAATAGTTATTGGATTTGTAGTTTTTGATCTACACCAGTTTCTTTGCAGCGTTGTAGATCTAGTTTTAAATCGGATAGAACAGTTTGACTTTCGTGTAGTCTTTTGATCATAACTCAAGTTCTACTTAGTGTTTTCATGTGATTCTTATTGCATTGGTTACGTGACTTGATTATCTGCAATATCTACTATTTTAGTCATGGTTTAACACGTTTAAAACATATTACACAAATGGTTTCTTAACAGATTGATTTTCCGCCGAGGGGTTTTTATAGCTTCCTTTCAAAAGTTTTAAATTTATCATTCACCCCCGCCCCTCTGGTAGATTTTGACGTGCTCTTCGATCCTACAACATTCTCATGAAGTTAATTTTTATTCTAATTGCAAACTAAAAGAAAAAACTTCATGTGAAAATTGTCTATACTTGTCTAAAAACTTGATGACATGCATAGGACACTCGAGCGGTTTTGTAGTGGAAATAATAACCTAAACTTGCTGTTGAATTATTCTAAGAATTGCAATGATAAAAGTGGTTTAGTTTTTTATTCTCATGCTCATGCTAAGGCACATCCACCTAAGGTTGTAAAATCCAGTTTCAAAAGAAAAAGAGATGGTTTTTAGGTCATTAGAGGTGTTATCTTATTCAGTTGCTAACTCGCATGTTGCTTGCTCATCCAGACATGAACATAAAGTTAAATTTCATTGTACCCACTATGATACAGATGTTCATGTCATAGATTTTTGTTATAGACTGGCTAAACAAGAAAAGAAGCAAAGAATGCTAACAAGATCACGTAACAACCAAGCAAAATTCGCTGCACATGCTGAACCAGATGTTAGACGCTTGCAACCTCCTGTGATGAGTCAAAAACATGTAAAATTTGCTCCTAAACCTACTTTTTTGTGCTACACAAGTAACACCTCGCAGGTCAGTAGTTAGGTGCAAGAATTCTCAAACTTTGGCTCATAAACCTGCTGTATTTTCACAATTTTAGCGTGTTATTCCTGTTGGACATTGTGTGACTCAGTACTGGATTCCTAAATGCCTTTTGATTATCCCAGTATTGATTCATCGACCTATTATGCTTCTATGTAGGTCAACACTTGAGGAAGGAGAACATTTGGCTTGTGGATTCAGGTTGCTCACGCCACATGACTGGTAACAAAGAATGGTTATCCTCGCTCTCATTTGTGTCACATGTAGAAAATGTTATGTTTGCTGATAATTCTTCAACTCCTATCATTGCTAAGGATTCAGTTAGAGTAAATATCTCTACACTTTGAAGGATGTGGCAATTGTTAAAATTTTGAAATATGACTTGCTTCTGGTTTCACAATTGCTAGATGAAAATCTAAAAATTAGTTTCAGTAAAAGTTGAAGTGACTCACTATTCATTCAAGTGTATGTGGATGATATTATCTTTGGTTGTGCTTCTCATGATATTGTGTCCAAGTTTTCATCTATGATGAGTTCAGAATTTGAGATGAGTATGATAGGAGAACTCACGTACTTTTTTGGGCTGCAAATCAAACAAACCAAGGAGGGAACATTTGTGCATCAAACGAAGTATACAAAGGACCTCCTTCGACGCTTCAACATGGAAAGACGCAAGCCTCTTCGGACACCAATGGGAACAACAACAACACTTGAACTTGATGAAGAGGGTGAACCCGTCGATCAAAAAAGAATATAGAAGCATGATCGAGTCTCTTTTGTACCTCACGACATCAAGATCAAACATATCATTCAGCATATGTCTTTGTGCAAGATTTCAAGCTTTCCCACGCGCTTCACATCATCAATCCATTAAAAGTATTCTCAGGTATCTACATGATACTCAAGGATTTGGCATTTTTCTTCCTTCTTCCTTAACCATTACTTGAAAGCTTTTTCCGATGCTGATTTTGAGGGTTGTAGGATTGATAAAAAAATACATCAAGTTCTTGTCATTTTCTTGGTAATTCACTTGTTGCATGGTCCTCTAGAAAACAAAGTTCAATAACATAATTCACGGCCGAATCTGAATACGTAGCTGCTGCTAGCGCTTGCTCAGAAATTTTATAGATTGTTCAAACACTTAAGGACTATGGGGTTGATTTAGATAGTGTTTCACTGTTTTGTGACAACTCTAGTGCCATTTGCATTGCTAAAAACCTTGTGCAACACTCTAGAACAAAGCACATTGATATTAGGTAACACTTTCTCTGTGATAATGTTAAAAAAAACATTGTGCTTCACTATGTCGATACCGAACAACAATTGACTGACATTTTTACAAAATCTTTGGATTTCATCGTTTTTCTTTCATTCGTAGTGAAATAGGGGTTATGCATCCTCATGGCTTAAATTGAAGGGGGGTTTTGCAACTTGGAAAGTCTATATGTAAATCTAAAATTTTTAAAAAAAAATATGAACATAAGTGCTTCATACATATATGACTTTGTAATTCCTTTTACATGCTGAAAGTTCTTACTACATTATTCGTGATATACATTTTCTAGGTTTTTACGTGACTAGTAATTGGAATAATTACTTACACTAAATCTGGTCATGATTGAACTTTCTTGATGTTTTGAACTTGTTGCATGATCACAAGTTCTTTTAATCCTGAAAAATTAATCAATCAACGGCACACATATTGACCTTTTATGATCAAATGAAAAATCTGAAAAGATCAAGAGAATGCATGCCTCACACTTCTTCTTTTAAGGTTGCTTATCATTGCACTTTGATTTAAACTTGGAAGGAGTTGTGTATGAATAAAACCATATCTTTAAGCTTCTGATTGTCAAATGACATAGGTTTGACTTGGTTGGTTAGAATAAGGTGGATGCTACATATAATTTCTTGCAAAGTTCATATGATTTAAATTTGTTATTTAAAGATAATAAAAATAGCAGCATGTTTCATGCTTTCAAGTTTTTAACTAGTTCAGACATGGATCGCGTTCGGGTTGGGTGGACGGAAAACCCGCCCAAAATGAGAGACCATGCGGGTGAAATTTCAGACCCGCACCCGCGGGTGAGAATTGGCACCTGCACCCGCTGGGTTTCGGGTGGGTTTCGAGTGCCCATCGGATTTGACTTCTAATTCATATGTATGAAGAACATTACGTCCACTTCTAGTGCCAGCGCACTCAACGGAACAAATTTACCTTGAAGTAATTCAATTGCAGGCTTTTGCACATCTTGGACCCGACTTTCGCTCATTTCGCATAACTCATCTTTCCCCTCTTCTTCCAGGCAAAGTTATTTTCCACAGGACATGCAACATTGCCAATTTGCCATATTTGTAATGACCTGGCTCCTCATCCGTAGTTGGTATAGCCTTATCCATCATTGTCCAGCAATAACAAAAAGAAAGGTTAAAGAACAGTAGGACAAGAACACTTCAGCAGCTCTATTACAGTGTCACCTGTATCCCTCTCCTCGAAAGCACCTTATTGGCAGCTGACGAGCTTCCAGCGTGGAGGCTCATAGCATCAACGGGCTCGCAGGTACAGCTCCATCCGTAACCGGCAATTGAGGAGGCTTGCAGGTACGCCTCCCGGATGGACAACCGGCGTGTGAACACTGGAGAGATATAGCGGCAGGTCCATGGTGACGGCCGGAATAGTAGCTCGCAGGATACGGCTAGGGTTATGAGGCTCGAGTGGTGCTATCGCTAATGAGGTGGGTTGAGGTCTGGTGGGCTGCGTTTTACTCCTGTGCACTGGGCTGGAATTTAATTACTGGATATTTCAGGTACTCGACGGGCACTCGCAGGTGAAAAATAAAATCCGCACCCGCAACACGTCGGGTCAGGTGCGGGTCGGACCCGCTGGTGAAAATTCTCACCCTCACCCGCACCTGTGGGGTGCAAAACCCGACGGGTACCCGAATCCGCGGGTGGGATTATCATCCCTAGGGAGATCATGACTTGCTTAAATTTAAATTGCACTTGATCTCTAGCATGACTTATACTACTTTATGTATCTCATTAATATGATAGTGTGAGTAACTTGATAGTATGACTTGGATGAGCTTTGTTTTATATGTATATGTTATAATTAAAATTTCTCTTTTGAAGCTTGTTGAATGCATTGTCAAAGGAGGAGCAATATAACACACATGGCACATTCACAAGAGTTTTGATTTGCACAATTCTTCTCAGGGGAAGTGAACATCCATAGGGGGAGAATTTATGTGTTTCTTCTCATTTGATTTTTTATTTTTTTTAGAGAAAAAGGAAGAAATTTCCTTTTGTCGAAACTTTTCATGGAAATATGAATGAGCCAATGTTCAATTTCGTAGTGGTGTTGTAAATGCATTTGTCAAAGGGGAGATTGTGAGACCTATGTGTTGAATACATTAGCAATTATATCAAAAGTGAGGGTTTACATGCAAATTTTTTAGTATACTTGAGAAGCCCATTTCGGATTGTCCGAACTTTGCAGCACGAGAGAACTTTGCAGCACGAGAGATGCATGTGAGTCAAATTGCTTTGGACTGTCTGAACTTTTCCTTTTTATAATGTGCAACGGTACTTTGGACTGTCCGAACTTTCTACATGCTGAAATATTCATGCGGCTGCTATGTTTTTAACTTGCAATGTTTCAAACTTGCTCTTTGACTTATGAGAAGTTTGCTTACTTTTGGACTAAGTTTTTGATGCGTTTTGGTTGATCATGGGGGGTATTATTTTGCTATGTTTTACAACATGCTTATGTGAGGTGGTCACATAAGGTGTTGTAGTTTTAGGACTAACGAGAGTCAAGTCTAGGACTTGTGCTCAGAAGAATTGGTTGTTTGTGCATGTGCAGGTGTTGCTTGAGGTCAATACATGGCTGGTTACAGTGATCCATTGAACTAGTCTTAGGGAGAAGATGAGGTTCAACAACCAAGTTCAGAAGGAATTGCGGTTGAGTTGATCGGGAGGTCACGCAACATGTTTGGGTCAAGAACAATGCATATGAAGGTATCATGGACATCATTGAAAGGTGTTTGCATGTCTGCAAGGGGTGCATGGACGTGGTAACTATGGTTCCAAGGCATGGATAAGAGTTGTGTATGTGAAGATATGTCCATAGAGGTCCAACTGGTTGAATTATGCGCTCAGGCTGCGGTTGTGGTAGTTATGGTTCGTTTATGGAAAGTTTAGAGATCGTTTTGGTTAGATTTCATGGTATGCACAAAGTTGAGTCATTTTAGGAGTGTTTGGGATGTTCTTAAGGTGTTTTTAAGTCTTAATATTGCTTCTATCTCCGTATGGAAGAGTCTTAAGTAGTTATCAAAAGTTTCAGTTGAATCCAAGTAGGAGTAGGGAATCCTAGTTGGATTGGAGTTACCTTAGGGCTGGTTATATAAGCAAGGGACGCTAGGCCTCGTGGAAGCACGACTTGTGGTTGTTCCTCTTGTGTTCTAATCAATAAATTCGTAGTTTATGAGGAGCTTTTGTGTCGTGTTCATCCGACTTATTTTCATCAAGTCTTTCTCGTTGAGTTTCTAGACAGCCAAACGCTGCTTCGATGTTTTTGAGTTGTCTTCATACCTCAATTATCTATCATCTGTGGAAACTTCACTGTTATTGATTTTGCGGTTTATAAGATACACGAGTTTCTTTGCAGAGTAGCAGATCTAATTCTTGTCTGTCAAAATATATTGACATTTGCTTAGGGTTTTTGTCATAACTTGAGCTTTACTCGACGGTTTTTTGTGTTTTTTGTTGTGACATATTCATCAATTGATTCTCTACAAGATATACTACTTTTATCATGGTTGAACAAATTTAGATCTGTTGCACACACGATTTCTTTATCAGATTGGTTTTCTGCCGAGTGATTTTTTAGCTTCCGCTAAAAAAAAAATTAATCTACCATTCACCCCCTCTGGTAGCTTTTCACGTGCTCTTCGATCCTACAAGATCCAGGCTGCAGGACGTTTGCCACCACATATGAGCCTTCCCATGGCAAGGATAACTTGTGTTTATCTTTGTTGGTTTGCACTCTACGCGAGACCAAATCGCCGACTTGAAAGGCCCTCAGCCGGATGTGCCGATTGTGGTAGTGTCGTAGCGCTTGTTGGTATTTGACCAACTTTAGGGCGTCTACCTGGCGGGCTTCCTCGAGCTAGTCGATGGAGTCTTGGCGATCTTCCTTGGATCGACCCTCGTCGTAGGCTTTGACCCGGGGCGACCCATACTCAAGGTCAGTGGGCAGTACGGCCTCCAAACCATATGTCAGAAAGAAAGACGTGAAGTCGGTCGACTGGTTGGGTGCAGTGCGCAGACTCCATAGTATGGATGGCAGTTCGGCATCCCATTGCCCTACATACCTATTGTGTCAATCTAAAATTCGCAGATTGGGCCGCTATGTTTAGAGGGAGTCTTTTGTGATCTTCGTTATCTTAAAAGGCTTGAGAGCATATTACAAGCGGGTCTGGCCTGAGTATATGAACTCTAGAAAAGTAAGAACAACTATGAAAGTAATGTGTAAACTTAATACGCACGAGCGTAAGAAAGTAAAGCACGAACGCAAGTGCGTTAAAGGAAAAGGGAGCACCAAAGAGAATATGAAAAGTAAAATGTGTATAGTAACTGCGAATATAGAGTAAATTTGCTTCCCTCGCTGAAGACCTTGGGGGTCCTTTTATAGGGGGGCGAGACGACCCTGTCTATTCGACATTCCTAATAGTGGGGCCGGTTTTACAGTGCTCGTTCTATGTATCCATCCTATCGGAAGCTTCAGTTTTGGCTTCTTCGTGGTCTCCAAGACATCGTCTTGAGGGTGAAGTTACCGTCCTTTTGACGATGGATGAGACGAATGGTAGGCTTATCCTGCAATGGGTCACATCATGGGTTCTAAGGATGGTAATTGTACCCGCGATTTTGGGTACCCGGTGGGTATTGCACCCGTCGGGTGCGTGTACGGGTAGGATTTATTACCCGCGAGTACAATCCAAACCCGACCCGATAATTTACAGGTAGAGGTACGGGTTTACTTTTTACCCGCGGGTACCCGGCGGTTACCCGAGTTACTTATTCAGCCCAGCAGCCCAGCAGCCCAGCATCGTGTTGCCCAACCCATCCCCCGATACACTGCCGCACACCTCGATATACTTTCCCCTTCCTCGAACGCTCAACGACAGATGGCGTTCGCCGCCACCCCGCACGGATTGGGGCACCCCCCGATGCCACCACAGCACTGCCCCAACCCTGCATTCATCGCGCTGCTGTAGTGTCGGCCCCGACCCTCCCCCGTTCAAGTCGTTGTAGCACCGGCCCCTACCAGCAGCCCGCTGCCCCCGGATCCAGCCATCCACCATCTTCGGCTGTCGACACAGACTCAAGTCGTGCACTCCCTTCCCTCGTCCCTAGGAGGCCAATATGGGATCCAGTCACCCGAGCGCATGAGGGGACCTATAACCTCTGCCTCCCTTCGATCTCCGACGAGTTAGTCTTTAATTTCCGTGGCCGGAAGGGTAGAGGCGACGGAGGTCGTGGACGACGGAGGGATGCAGTCCTAGTGCGGCGACGACGAGAAGGAACGACGAGAAGGGTGGAATGCCATCGGCGAGGGTGGTGGCAGAGGAGCTGGGAGCACGAGGAAGAGGATTAGTTGGATGGTAAAAGATGGTACCTGACGGATACCCGAAACCCGCACGGAACCCGTCGGATAAGGGTTCTGGTACTATTTTTTACCCACGGGTGCGGATTCGAGTTCAAAAATTTACACGTGCATGTTTTCATTTCGGGTGGTACTTGCTCTACCTAACACGAACCCGACCCATTGCCATCTCTAGCCGGTTCTTCCCGCCCTGCCGAAGTTACCGCATTCACCGTCCGTTATAAATGCCCCCAACTACCCGCCTCTCTCAGGCTCGAGCCCGGGAGGAATCGTCCGTCCGACATCTCGGTTGGGACTTGGGCGGCTAAAATACCCCGACCTCGTGTGGCTGTGGTGTTGGTGGTGGGCCCCTCCTCGACCGGAGAGTGGCTTCAGTCCGTAGCCGCGTAGTGGTCACTTACCATCGGGTCCCCTATCCCGTATGTTTTATTCCTCGGGTACAGAACTTCGTTAGTATTATCAATCAAAAGTCACACTATAACTTTCACTCCCAAAATTCATGTATTATTCAATATATAAAAATGACAAAAAAACTCCCCCCAAACCTTTTTTTGTTTTTTTATTCTGATCAATTTATGAGATTTTTCAAACCCAAAATTAATAGGCACATGTTATACGACTCACTTACATTTTAGTAATATTTTTACATTTTTGAAAATTTTGTCTATGTATTCTTAAAAAAATTGACCTCAATTGAAGTGTTTGACTTATAGTGAGCCAAAATCAGCAGTAATGAGTGGTGCTCGGACCAGACGTGACTCAGAAGGAGGCTCGTCGTGCCTCGGATTGTGACTGGACCACGTTTCTTATCTCTGACCGAACCGACCTGATACGAAGTGATTCGACGAGCTCTGGGCTGCGTGCCATTTTGATTCGAAGCACGACTGGACCGCTCCGTACCGGTCCGGCGTTAGTACGAGGTGCGAGTTGCACATGTGTGCTTGAGTGAGCGTGCGTTTTTGTGTCCACAGGAAGCAAGCACCGTCATCCTGGCTCATGTTCATAGTGCGTATAGCGCTACGAGGCAGCTGGTGCTGTCGTGCAGTCGTGCTAGATAGACGTACGGGTAGGAGAACTATTACTGTGGGAACCGATTTGGACGGCTCTTCAAGACGCTCTCGTGGAGTACCAGTACCAGCCCTTGAATGCAGGTACTGGCACCGTTCCGGAAGCTTCCACAGCCTATTGGAATGTAGCTGCACATATGAATGACCAACTTTGAATGTGTCATCCATCCTTGCAGCAAAAAGTAGGTGCACTGTTGCCCAACGATCCATGGAACCCACTAGCCTAATAATTCCCTCATTTTAAAATATAAGTATTTTTTAAAGATCCTATGAAACTGAACATAAGTAGTTATAAGATCATCAGCACTCGTATACTCTAAATCATATTCTATACTCTAAATCATATTTTATATATTCTATACTTACATTATATGCACTCTGTAAAACTATTCTAATATTTTCAATAACTTTTTCATTAGTCTTTTCAGCATACCACTGTAAATGGTCTAAGTATTTATATTTTGCGCCCTTCATTCCCAAATATTTAACATCCTAACGTCAAACATTTGGAGAGGGAGAGTGGAGAAAGATGACCCCCTTTTATGCCTAAATCAAGGCGTATGAGTGCATTTGATGAACACATGCATGTGGTGCCTGATACTCTGATGACGAATGGAATCCGGATGCAAGCACCGTATGTAGCAGCAAAGGTTTCCATTTTTTTCGTGCTGTGTTCTTGTAATGCATATAATCTTATTGTCCTTTGAAATTCCTGAAAGTTGGATCATGAAGTTGTGTCTCTTTGAACAACACATCTGCCTTTCAGAGCATATATAACTGGTGTAGAGGCTGGAACTTATTTCCGTTATATATCTAAAAAATAATCATAACATAATTGTCTCAAAGTCTTTCGAGAGCTCAGCAATATGCAAAAATAACAACGAACCAGGGGCCGGTTTGCCGTTTTTTAAGCTATTTGTAGAGGCATTCTCTAAAGTATCTTTTAAAGACTTATTTCTTCTACTTTTTCATCCAAATTCTCTAAATTTACACATATCTAATAGGCTTTACAGTAATGCCTCTGCGGATGATCTTAGTGTGACACCCGATTTCGAAGATGGACCAAGTGAACGCATATGTGTGTCCAGGATGTTTGTCACACATACACGAGTGTTTCACAAACGATATACAGAAATTACCACAACACAAACTAGTAAATAAGTATTTTTATTACAATATTCAAATAGTTTTTGAATTACAAACTCTAATAATCATTACTAACAATACTACTAATACTGTTGCGGAAATAGACTAAACTAAGCAAACTAAGCAAATGGGAATAGCGTGGCTCCAAGCATAACCAAAGGCAAGTCAACGGCAGCACACGGTCTAGAACTCCGCATTATCATCAGGGTACTCTCAAACGTCACCTGAAACTGTTGATTAAGGAATTGCAAGAGTGAGCACATGTCATACTCAGCAAGTGTAAGAAAATATGATATGTAGCTTAAACAAGGATGAAAATAAATAATGGCTATTTGCTGAAAAGTACATTTAATAAACTTATAAAAGCATCCTACAATGTATATGTGAATTAATCCCATCATATTCCAAATAATTACCAATTATGAGTCCAACATCATCATTTACCATCATATCACATTCATCAACATTTATCCATTCATATACCAGATTCTTACCATCATCATCAACCATGTTCAATTATCACATTCCAAACCATAACCATAACCATCCCATCCCAATTTCCAATTTCAACTCTAATCATGGAAGTTGTCTAGGTACTCTTAACCAGGAGCACGTCTATCATGATAGTTTTTAATACTCTACAGAGGTTGTACCACTTTATCCTATGTTTGTGACTTCATCACCTTTCGGCCACTAAGAACCTCCCTTATGTCATCTCACACTTTCTTTGGTGTGTGGCCAAGAGATAACAAAATAGCTTTTACAAATGGACTACTAGTATGTACGGACCCACTAGGTTTCACCAGCAGGCATGAATCTTCATTCTCCTACTCACGGGCCTCCTCATGTGCCATGCAGTTCCCAGCGTAGCCCTTCTCGACTTCCATTCCCCGCACCATCTAATGGTCCATACAATACCAGCAGCACACATAATTATTCAGCTACGCCACACTCATACTTGGCCTTGGTATGACACTGTTGTCCTGATTTATTCTCGCATGAACCAGTCCTTAGATACAAAGCAAGCAAAACCACCATATCTTCCAACCCAATCAACATACCATGCTTACTTAGATCTCCCAAGTCACATGTTACTATTTAATTATGTTCATAAATTCTCATCATCCATAAGATCATTAATTTGTAATTATGCCATTTGGTTGTTTTCCCATCCCAATTAATTAGAGCGAAGTAAAAAGGTAGAAATATCATTCTCGACTCTATAATATATTCCAAGCGACAAGGATGGTCACACGACTAGTAAACATCTATCATGAGTTTCCCATCAATTTGACATAAGCATGCAGTTTTGCAAACAAAATATTTAAAAACAGGATCAAAATGATCAAGGACATTTGCCTTGCTCTTGAGACTAGTTAGGATCAAAAGCTTCGAAGTTCCGGTGCTGGAGGTCCTCGACAGCACTCTTTAGAGCAATACCTTCTAGTTCCGCGTAACAAACATACAAAACAAGCATTATAATCAATAAATGCTCATATATTACTCAATATGTCATGACATGCATGATTGATGCAATTATGTGGTAACACATGTTATTAGGTTGCTATTGTTGCTTACTATCTAGTTACAATTGAGTTTTACATGTTTGAACAAGTTCTAAGTCATTTTGGAGAATATTAAAGAAGTTACAAAAATTTCTAGATTTGAAAGACCAGACTAGTCCGCACCATGGGCCGAACATGTCCGCTCAGGACCAGAGAGTTATACAGACTAGTCCGCACAAGACCGGACAAGTCCGCCATGGCTACAATTTTGGCGAATTTTCAACTGGAGCATAGTTTGAGTTGAAATAGAACCATAATTTATGTAGAAAAGATGAATCTAAGTATTTACCATGAATCCAAGGGTTCAAAAGTTGAAGACTCGAGAATTTGATGTCTAGATCGAAGGAGACGAAGAACTGGTAAAGGAGGATGTTGATGTTGAGGGATTGATGATGAAGATCGCAGCAGCGACGACGATCTTGATTGATTCTCCTTCCTCCTTCTCTTCCTTCTCTCCTGGTGGTGAGGACGCCTTCCTTCTTGAAGAACGACGACACAGGATGTGGCAGGGGCTAAGGGTCGCTATCATGGGCAGAAGGGTGAAAGATGGACGGTAGGATGTTTATATAGGAGGAGAGGTGGTAGGGTTAGGGTAGAATCCAAGTACATGGCGGTGGAAACAAGTAGAGGCTGAAGCAGAGTCCCTCTTGGGCTCCTCAGGGGCGAGACACGACGTTCTTGGGCCCGATTAAAGGCAATTACCCAATAACTCGTCGTGGAGGAAAAATAGAATTCGAGTCGGAATCCTACACACTGGACTAATCCGTAGGAGGGGCCGAACAAGTCTGATCGGATACAAAAGGTAGAACGGACAAGTCCGGTGAGAGTCTGGACAAGTCCAATCAGGGCCAGAAAGTAAAACGAACAAGTCCGGTACTGGATCGGACAAGTCCGGAGGCTTGTCCAGTTTTCAAAACCAGACCAAATTGAGAAATTACCGGACAACTCCGAAAACTTCCAGTAACAAAGATTGGACTAGCCCGGGATCCAATCCACACAAGTCGACACTGAATTAGGTTTTTAATTGCTATTTTGGTTCTAATTCATTTTAAACTGATCTAGAATAACCCATATGGATCGTATCCAGACTGGTACGTGGTAATCCAACTATGAAGTCCATACCAATTTCTTCCCACTTCTACTTCAGAATCTTCAATGGCTGCAATAATCCACCTGGCCTTTGGTGTTCAGCTTTCACTCGTTGGCACGTGTCACATAAGGCAACACATTCAGTTATGTCCTTCATTCCATCCCACCAATAGCAAGTTTTCAAGTCATTGTACATCTTCGTACAAACGATATGGATGGAGTAAAGCGAGTCGTGTGCCTCCTTTAATATCATCTCACGAATTTGCTTTACATTAGGCACAACAGTTCTTTTCCCAAGCCATAGAGTGCCATGGTCATCCTCAATAAATTTGAATTCTCTCCCTTCTTGGATCATTTCCTTGATTTCCTGGATTTCCTCATCCTTTGTTTGACCTTCTCGGATTTATTGTTCCAAAGTCGGATTTAACTCCATTATTCCCATTTCATTCACAAATCCAAGATTTAACTGTTCAAACTCTTTGCATAGCTCAGATGGCAACTCCCGAATCGTGAGTTGGTTGCTTACCCCTTTCCTACTCAAAGCATCGGCCACTACATTAGCCTTCCCCAGATGATAGTTGATTCTCACCTCATAATCCTTAAGCTCCAACCATCTTTGTTGCCTCAAATTCAAGTCTGTTTGTGTGAATATGTACTTGAGACTCTTGTGATCCGTGTAAATCTCACACCTATGACCAAGGATGTAATGTATCCATATCTTTAAGGCATGCACTACGCTGCAAGTTTGAGATCATGCGTAGGATAATTCTGCTCATGTTTCTTCAATTGTTGTGATGCATAGGCTACCACTTGACCTTTTTGCATGAGCACATTTCCAAACCCTTGTTTTGAAGCGTCACAATAAATATCGAGACTCTTACTCAGATCGGGCAAAACCAAGACTGGTGTGGTGGTCAACCTCTTCTTTAACTCCTCAAATTTTTTTGACAAGCTTGAGTCCATTGGAATGCTTTTCCCTTTAATAATAATTCAGCCATGGGCTTAGCTATTTTGGAGAAATCCTTGATGAATTGACGGTAATATCCATCCCGAGAAAACTCTGCATGTCCTTCACATTTTGTGGTGGTTCTCACTTCAACACATCTCTCACTTTAACTGGGTCAACCGGTACTCCTCTAGAGATGATATGTCCCAAAAATAACACTTCTCTTAACCAAAATTGGCACTTGCTGAATTTGGCATACAACTTGTCCTCCCTCAATTTCTGCAATGTGAGCCTTAAATGCTCTTCATGCTCCTCCTTGCTTCCCAAATAGATCATAATGTCATCAATGAACACCATGACAAACTTATCCAAGTACTCCATGAAGACTTTATTCATGAGGTACATAAAGTATGCAAGTGTATTGGTCAATCTAAAGGACATAACGGTGTACTCATAAGATCCGTACCGTGTCCAAAAAGTTGTTTTGGATATATCCGACGGTCTAATCTTCATCTGGAAGTAACCTGACTTCAAGTCGATCTTGGAGAAAACACAGGCACCCTTCATTTAGTCGAACAAATCCTCTATACGGGGCAATGTATACTTGTTCTTGATCGTCACCTCGTTGAGAGACATATAGTCCACGCACATCCTTTGGGACCCATCCTTATTATCCACGAAAAGCACTGGTGCTCCCATGGTGACGAGCTTAGGCGAATAAAACCCTTCGCTAGCTGCTCTTGAATTTGCTTCTTGAGCTCCGCTAACTCCATAGGAGGCATCCTATACGACCTCTTAGCTATAGGTGCAGTCCAGATATCAAATCAATGACAAATTCTATGTCACGATTAGGTGGCCAACCTAGCAACTCATCCGGGAACGCGTCTGGATACTCATGAACAACTGGGATGCTTTCCAATGTCACTCCTTCCACATGACTCGGCATTGCTTTATCCGTTGTGGGTTGGGCTGTCTCAACTTCAATACGAGTTCCATTGCACAATCCTCTCGGCGCATTGAATCACTCCATTATACTTGCTCAGCCAATCCATACGAAGTATTATGTCTATCCCTTAGGAATCCAGAACGATGAGATTCGCAAGAAAGTATATTCCCTTATTCTGATGCTTACTCTCGGACACACTATATTTGTCCTCATCTCTCCTCCAGGAGATTTTACCAACATAGTGTGTTTCAAATGAGCTAAATGCATATTATACTTGGCAACATACTTCGATGAGATGAATGGATGAGATGCTCCAGAATCAAATAAAATGGTCACGGGGTTGGAGTTGGCGAGGAACATACCAATCACGATGTCATCCGCTTGTTGGGCCTCCTCGGTAGAGGTGTGATTCACATTGCCACGAGTGATATTCTGCTGTCCACGATTGCCTTGTGACGCTCCTCCATTCGGTTGTGGGTTCTGCCTTGGTGCATTGTTCATTGGTCCATAGCTCCTCTTGGGGCATTGACTTGCAAAGTGTCCAGCCTCTCCACAAACATAGCACGTCTTGCTGCCCAAAGCACCGGGGAAACTCGTGCACTGCTGATTTTGAGAGTTAGTCACTATATTAGGGTGCGGTGCATACGACACAGGCTGGCGAGGCGCTTGCATAACAGGGTGCTGCTGCTGCTGGTTTGAGCGCGGAGGATAAGCAGCTCGATAAGCAGGAGCGGAGGGGTTGTAATATGGCGCACTTGGCGGCCCAAGGCGAGGACGAAAATTGCTCCCTTGTGACTGCCCTTGGTATGGCATCTTTTTCTTATTTTCTTGTTCCATGTCACAAACCTTATTCTCAACTACAATGGCCTGTCCACAAGCTTCTGGAAATTTGCATAGTCACAATTAAGCAATTAGACTTGAATCTCATTATTTAGGCCTCTTATGAACAAATATTGCTTGTTGTTGTCTCGGTTAACATCCTCTGGATCATAACTTGAGATTTGAGTGAAGTTATTAAGGTACTCACTCACACTCGACTTCCCTTGTCTTATGTTCTCAAATTACTGCCTCTTTAGCATCATAACACCTTCACGAACAAAGTGAGAATGAAAGCTCTCCTTGAATTCAGCCCAAGTAATTCTCTCTTGATTAACATGGGTATTGCAAAGAGATTCTCACTAATCCGCAACTGCTCCAACTAGTTGATGGGAGGCAAAGAGAACCTTTTCCCGTTCATTACATTAGACAATAGCAAGCTTCTTCTCCACAGATTTCATCCAATCGCCAGCTTCCATAGGATAATTGGCTAGAGCAAAATGGGTGGCCTAGTCCTCATAAACTCTCCCAATCTGTTATGAGGTGGGGGGGTGGTGGTGGAGGCATATGGGGCTGATTCTGGTTATTTGCCTGCAGTTGTCCCAAAGTTTGTATCACGGTCTGCATGAGTTGATTCTACATAGCCATCAACCGCTTAAGGTTTCTAGCCTCGGGTCCAAATCCATTGTTATTGTTCTCAAGTGCAACATTGTTCTCCTCCTCCTAATTGGCTTTCCTTTGGTTGCGGGTCCTCGGCATTTGAAGTAAGAACAAGAGATGGGAGAATTTAGAAAATGCTCCAACTATATGCATCAAGGGATATGAAACTAAGCAACTACCTATATAAACCTATATGGGCGTGGCGAGTGCCAAAACACCCCCAAATCCCCTACGAAGCACACAAGCAAACATTACATAGCAATTAGCACACCAATCAACCCACAACTATTCCTAAGTGCTCCTATGTGCTCTAAAGTGTCCATTCTATCTAGTTTACGTTCTACGGTCAACCTGTGGCTCTGATACCAAATTGTGACACCCGGTTCCAAATATGGACCGAGCGAATGCATATGTGTGTCTAGGATGTTCGTCACACATACACGAGTGCTTCACAAATGATATACAGAAATTATCACAACACAAACTTATAAATAAGTACTTTTATTACAATATTCAAATAGTTTTTGAATTACAAACTCTAATGATTATTACTAATAATACTACTAATACTGCAACAGAAATAGACTAAACTAAGCAAATAGAGATAGCGCGGCTCCAAGCATAACCACAGGCAAGTCGACGGCAGCACACAGCCTAGAACTCCACATTATCCTCAGGGTACTCCCAAACATCACCTGAAACTGTTGGTGTGGGAATTCAAGGGTAAGCACATGTCGTACTCATCAAGTGTGGGGAAATATGACATGTAGCTTAAACAAGGATGATAATAAATAATGGCTATTTGCTGAAAAGTACATTTAATAAACTTATAAAAGCATCCTTGAAAGTGCATCTAGGCTAATTCCCATGGGTTTTGATGATTAGTGACAACATTTAAGGGACTAATGAGCATTACAAGTGTAAGTACAGATGATTGAAAGATGGACGACGTTCAGTTCACCCAAAAAAAGAAAAAGAGGAGGAGAAGACGAAAAACTCGAAGGGTAGAATTTAGGTTATTAAATTCTTTGTGTCGAGTTCAGCTACATAGATTAAGTGTGTTCGATGTGTCAAAGTGTTGAGAATCTCCTAAGAGCTCATAGTTCAAGTTAGATTAGATTGAGAGATGAGTTGAGGTAGCCCTAAGAACAGGGCCGGACTTGTCCAGACAGGAAGGTCGAACTAGTCCGGCCACATCGGACTTATCCGATGTTAGACAGACCAAAAGTTCCTGTGTGAGTCCGGCGTCCTTCCTTCCCCTGAATATGATACCAGAGGAGTGCAGAGAGCTCCGGAGGAAGATGCCGCTGTTGGACGACTTGGGCCTGATGGAGAGGCGATCAACCTCCGGGGTGACGATCCCCGAAGCTTCCGAAGGTGGCTCTGCTCCGGCCCCGCAGCCAAGAGTCAAAGTCGTAGGCAAGGGCAAGGAGTTGGCCGAGCCCTCGAGCCACAAAAGGAAGTTGAAGCATGCTGACGGGAGGTCTGTTAGACCTGCTCCTTCCACGACGGCTCCTTCCCCCTGGCGGAGGAGGTCTTCGACAGCGACGACCACTATAGCATCGGCATCTCCTCGAGATGCTAGCTTCGGCCATGTGGTTCCGGTACCAGGGCCAGCTGAAGGTTCTAGGTCTGAAGGTTCTAGGTCCGAAGGTCCTTCCCGGTCGAGGGGAGCCTCAACCAAGACATCGCTGATGGCGGGGTCAAGCTCTGGGGAACCTTTCAGAGCTACCACGCCAGTAGCGACTGGGTCCAGTCCTGAGCGTCCGGTGAAGAGGTTCCGCGCTAGCTGGAGCGGAAGTATCCCAAGGTAAGTTTGATTTTTTACCTCAGTTGATTGTTTTTGTTGTAATCGTGTTTTGAGTTTCTTCGTTCTTCATCCACAGAGTGCCCAAAAAAGGGGCCGAAGCTCTGGTTCCTGCAGCAGCAACTGATGCTGCGCAGACGGAAGCTCCGGCTCCAATCCTAGCGCCGCCCCAAGAGGTGGCTGAGGCCGCGGCAGCTCCGGCGCCAACTGTCGTGGTCCTTGACCTCGAGTCATCCCCTGAAGCTCCCGTGGTAGCGCCGGACCACAGGAATGAAGATGTACTAGCGGCACTGAAAGCATCTAGGCCCCCGTGAGGTATGGTTTTGGTGATTAATGACAACCATTCGTAATTACTAATGAGTTTGTGGATGCAAGGTTTCACGTATATCACATCAAGCGTTAACGACTATCTATTCAAATCATCTACCACTCATTGGATACGAATGGAGACCCCTCAAACGACCTATTCTAAGGGGGTTATTCAATTCTCATGAAGGCTAAATGAAGAACTCACACAACGACTCTATTCTATCAAAATTGGCAACACAAGAAGATCAATATTCATCAGAACATTATTTGCAACAAGTGTCAAAGAGGTCACTCGAGAAGCTTCTAAAAGTTCAACTCGAAGCAAACAAATTACACTCACCGGATCGTCCGATGGTCTGGAAAATGCACACATCGGGCGATTGGAGCTCAACAGAAGAAGAAGACCTCAGAATGAAGTACACACCGGATCATCCGATGCAGAAGCAAAGTGTACATCGGTCTAGTTCAACAGAAACATTATTTCTGGACCAAATCTGAAGACAAAGCTCACCGGATCATCCGATGCAGAAGCAAAGTGTACATCGGTCTAATTCAACAGAAACATTATTTCTGGACCAAATCTGAAGACAAAAGCTCACCGGATCATCCGATGATTGAGAAGGGGTAGCATCGGTCGAATAACGGTCACTTCAGACACAGTGACGTCAGCTAATCTAATTACACCGATGCTCAGAAAAGGTGGTCATCGGATCATCCGATGTACACAGAAAAAGTAATCAGCCAACTTTTTCAACGGCTAATTCAGTTGGGCTGGGTATTTAACCCCCTTCCACCAGTCATTTCGACAACACTTGACAACCAGAGCATGCCTACACATCCTCAAGTGTCCAAGACCTAGAACAATCATTTACACACCCTTTTCGTCCATCTACACCTCAAGATATAGGCTAGACCTAGCTAGAGAGAAGCTCGTGTGCGTCCTCTCTGGGTGAGTGGAGTCTCTAGATCAGTGAGAGCCGTGAGGGAGTGCATTCTTGGTGATTGCATTCACCTTGTATCAAGAGGAGAGTAGAGAGATTGCTCCGGAGCTTGCCGAGACAAATTGTGGAAGCCCGGAGGATCGAAGTTGTACAAAGGCTTGAGCTCCACCTTGCCGGAGATGGCGGACGGAGAAAGTTAGTGGATTCCCTCGTCTTGGTGACTTGGGAGTGGCAATACCCCTTGGTGGGTGCCACAACGTGGATGTAGGAAGATCCTAGTGATCTTACCGAACCACGGGAAAAATCGCCGTGTCTCCGCGTCTTCGAGCGTTTGCATTCCTCTCCCTATCCCTTTACGATTACGTTTTACTATTCCGCACTTAACTCTCTTGATTGCGTAATTGACTTGCATAGGGAATTGGGCTTAACAATTAAAGTTTTTAAATTGCCTTAAAATTTGAAAAAGCCCAATTCACCCCCCCCCTCTTGGGCATTTCGATCCTTACAATTGGTATCAGAGCAAGGTTGCTCATAGGATCATTCTAGCTTCACCGCTAGAGAGCTTAAATGGCTAAGAATGGGGGTTCGGTTCCCACCTTCGAGGGCAAGAACTTTGCCTATTGGAAAGCACGCATGCGTGCCTACCTAGAGGCTATTGCTCCCGAAGTTTGGGAAGCGACCCATGCGAGATTTGGAGATCTCAATTATGTTGGTGATCAACTAAAATGGGATGCTAAGGCTAGAAATGCTATCTACGAATGCATAAGTCAAGACGTATTTGCTAGAATTGCTAGTAAAGAGAAAGCATGTGAAATTTGGGCATGTTTAATTGAAATACATGAGGGCTCATCTCGTGTTAAAGAACTCAAATATCACTTGCTTAAATCCAAGTATGATGAATTCAAAATGCTTCCTCATGAGAATGTTAACCAAATGTTTTCCCGTTTAAATGTACTCATTGAGGAAATTAACGCACTTGACATTGCCTCTCTTGGTAAGGGACTTATTAACCGCAAGATCCTCATGCTTCTACCCAAGCCCAAGTACAACATTATCAATTCAATGCTCCAAAAGGAATCGCTTGACAACATTGAAGTCTCGGAGCTTATTGGAGAAATTCATGCTCATGAGATGAGCGTTCTTGGAATGATGGAGGAGTCATCGTCAAAGACCATTGCTCTCAAGGCCTCAACCAAGAAGACAACTCCCAAGAAGAAGAAAGTAGTTGAGTCTAGCTCAAGTGAAGAAGAGCAAGCAACAAGCAAAGAGGACGATGACGAGCTTGCATTGATGATGAGGAAATTCTCACGGTTAAACTCCAAGATTGCAAAGAAGGGTTACTCTTTTGACCCCAAGAAGAAAGCCTTCCTTCCAAGAAAAGATGAAAACAAGATATGCTATAATTGTGGTGATCAAGGCCACATATCGTATGATTGTCCAAAACCGGACAAGAGGAAGGACAACCACAAGGGAAAGCATCGAAAGCTAGAAGAAAGTGATGAAAATGAAGAAGAGGTCAAGCCCAAGCGCTCCTTTGGAAAGAAGAAATTTGACAAAGGCAAGAAGACCAAGCTCTTTCCAAAGAAGAGAAGAGGGCCTCAAAAGGTCTTCATGTGCGAAGCCAATGAGTGGGTCACCGATGAGGAAACAAGTGACGATGATAGTGAAGATGAGGAAGAAAACTTGGCAAGCCTCGCTATCGTCAACAAGGATGACTCACCTCTTCCCCCACCGCCCATGTGTCTCATGGCGAAAGGTAACACCAAGGTATGTGATGACTCTAGTGATGATGATGAACTTTCTCCCGATGAATTAGCATCTATGATTAATGAATATCATGTCATCATAAAAAGGGAAAAGGGCAAGGTTAAGGCACTTGAACAAGCTCGTGCTAAGCTTGAGAGTGCTAACCTCAATTTGCATGACAAGTATGAAAGCATACTTAAGGAGCATGACATGCTCAAGTCTCATGTCAAGCAAATTGAGGGAGAGAAGGCTCAAATCAAGCTTGATCACCATGAGCTTGACTTAGCTCATCAAGCACTCTTGGGCAAGCACAATGAGTTGGTTCAAGAGCATCAAGTACTTAACCTTGCTTATGAAGCTATTGAACTAAAATTAAAAAAACTTGAAGAAAGAAACCCTTGATGGCAAAATACCCGCTAGTTCACATGCCACTAACAATTTGCATGAGTCTTTGCCGTTGAATGCAAATGCTAGGGAGAAGGAGCTAATGGACGAGATTGAAAGTCTCCATGCTAGCGTGGCAAGACTAACCAAGGGAGAGGACAAGCATAAGGAAATCCTCTTCCAACAAGCCAAAGGCTTCAACAAGAGAGGACTTGGATCCTTTCCGGTGCCAAACAAAGGGAAGGTGCCCTCACCGGAGCTTAGGACAAGCTTCATCAAGGAAGTTGGTTCCTATTGTCAACACTGTGAGGTCACCGGACATCACACAAGGGAGTGTCCTCTTCCTAATCGTCCTTCTCCCAAATTGCCTCCTAACTATACATCTACCTTTGATAATCACTATTATCTATTGAGCAAAGTAGGTGGGAAGGTGAAGGCAAAGTTCATCGGCAAAGACATCAAGGGCATGAAGGGGAAGCTCCCCCAAGCAACTTTGGGTCCCAAAATCACTTGTATCACACATACAAGGACCTAAGTTGGCTTGGGTTCCTAAACTAGAAAACTAACTTCATGTGTGTAGGTGAACTACAAAGCCGGAGGAAAACATTGGGTACTCGATAGTGGGTGCACTCAACACATGACCGGCAATGATGGTATGTTCAGCTCCATTGAGGACCCCGGAAATCACGAACAAGTCACCTTTGGTGATAACTCAAAGGGGAAGGTAATTGGTTTAGGTAAAATTGCTATTTCTAATGATTTGTCTATCTCTAACGTGCTTTATGTTAAGTCTCTTAGTTTCAATTTACTCTCTATTGCTCAATTATGTGATCTTGGACTAACGTGCACATTTGACAAGAATGGTGTTGTGGTGTCTAGTGAGTCTAGCAAAGAACTAATCTTCAAGGGGTTTAGGCATGGACATATTTACTTGGTGGACTTCTCCAACAAGAACGCTAGCTTGACCACTTGTCTTTTCACCAAGACAAGTTTGGGTTGGCTATGGCATCGACGCATTGCTCACATAGGGATGAGCAAGCTCAAGAAGTCATTCAAGCTTGGGATGGTGACCGGCGTGAAGGACGTCACATTTGAGAAGAACAAGCTTTGTAGCGCATGTCAAGCCGGGAAGCAAGTTGCCTCGCACCATCCGATGAAGACAATGGTGTCAACCTCCAAGCCACTTGAACTGCTTCACATGGACCTCTTCGGACCATCCACATACCAAAGTCTTGGCGGTAACCTCTATTGTCTCGTTATTGTTGATGATTATTCTCGATATGCTTGGACTTTGTTTCTAGGTGACAAGGGTGAAACTCCGGAAGTCTTCAAGACCTTTGCAAAACGAGCTCAAAGGGAATTTCAACTTCCCATCATCAAGGTCCGGAGTAACAACGGCACCGAGTTCAAGAACTACAACATTGGGGAGTGGTGTGACCGTGAAGGCGTGAAGCACGAGTTTTCGGCCACATACACCCCTCAACAAAATGGTGTCGTTGAAAGGAAGAACAAGACTCTCATCACCCTTGCAAGAGCAATGCTTGATGACTATGGCACGTCGGAGAAGTTTTGGGCCGAAGCGATCAACACGGCGTGCCATGCCGCTAATAGGATCTATCTTCATCGACTACTTCAAAAGACCCCCTATGAGCTCCTCATTGGGAGAAAGCCCAACATCTCTTACTTCCGAGTCTTCGGATGCAAGTGCTACATCTACCGCAAGAAGAGGCTCGGTAAGTTTGAAAGAAGGTGTGATGTTGGTATTTTTCTTGGTTATGCATCAAACTCAAAAGCATATCGAGTATTCAACCAAACCTCCGGGTTAGTTGAAGAAAGTTGTGATGTTGAGTTTGATGAGACTAATGGCTCCCAAGAGGAGAGTTTTGGTCATGATGATATAGATGATGAGCCTCTACGAGAAGCTATGAAGAACATGACCATTGGAGACATCAAGCCTGAAGTTGAGGAGAGCCATGATCAAGGGGGAGCCTCAAATGCTAACATCGACACCTCCATGGCGCCTCAAGTTGACGAAGAAGAAGAAAAAGATGATCCATTGCCTACGCAAGATTCACAAGTCCTACAACATCAAGATGAAGAAGAAGAAGTCCAAGATCAAGTCCATCCACAAGACGAGCAAAACGCATCACCACCGCCAAGTGCTTCACAACCACTCATGAGGCATGGGCGCATCTCCAAGGCGCATCCGATTGATCAAATCATCGGAAGTCCGTCACGGGGAGTAAGTACTCGTTCTCGCCATGTCGATTCGTTTTGTGAGCACTACTCGTTTGTTTCGTGTGTAGAACCCACTCGCATCGAGGAAGCACTTCAAGATCCAAATTGGGTGATGGCAATGCAAGAAGAACTCAACAACTTCACCAGCAACGAAGTTTGGGTGTTGGAGGAGCGACCCAAGGACAAGAATGTCATCGGAACGAAGTGGGTGTAACGCAACAAGCAAGATGAGAATGGCGTTGTGGTCCGCAACAAGGCAAGACTTGTGGCCAAGGGTTTTGCGCAAGTTGAAGGACTAGACTTTGGAGAGACATTCGCTCCGGTCGCTCGGTTAGAAGCTATTCGTATACTCCTTGCTTTTGCTTCACATCATAACATAATGCTTTATCAAATGGATGTGAAAAGTGCCTTTCTTAATGGCTATATTAACGAGCTTGTTTATGTTGAGCAACCTCCCGGGTTTGAAGATCCGAGGAATCCTAATCATGTGTATAGGTTACACAAGGCGCTCTACGGACTCAAGCAAGCACCTAGGGCGTGGTATGAACGACTAAGGGATTTCCTAGTCATGCAAGGATTCAAGATCGGGAGGGTGGATACTACACTCTTCACCAAGGACATCGACGGAGATTTATTTCTTTGTCAAATTTACGTTGATGACATTATTTTTGGCTCAACTAACAAAACTCTTAGCCATGAGTTTGGCAAAATGATGTCTAGGGAATTCGAGATGTCAATGATTGGAGAGCTCAATTTCTTCCTAGGATTTCAAATCAAGCAACTTCAAGAGGGGACCTTCATCTATCAAGAGAAGTACACAAAGGACCTCTTGAAGAAATTTGAGATGGGAGATTGTAGCTCAAGAAGCACTCCAATGGCGACAAATTGCCATCTCGACGCGGACATGGACGGTAAACCTATTGATCAATCTCATTACCGTTCCATGATTGGCTCATTGTTATATCTTACCGCATCTAGGCCCGATATTATGTTTAGTGTGTGCTTGTGTGCTCGCTTTCAAGCAGCACCTAAAGAATCGCACAAGAAGGCGGTCTTTAGGATACTCCGGTATCTCAAGCATACCCCAAGTGTAGGTTTGTGGTACCCCAAGAACGCTAGTTTTCATCTCTTAGGCTACTCGGATTCGGACTTTGCCGGATGTCGTGTGGACCGCAAGAGTACCTCCGGAGGGTGCCACTTACTTGGGCGTTCCCTAGTATCTTGGTCTAGCAAAAAGCAAAATTCCGTGGCTTTGTCCACCGCGGAGGCGGAGTATATAGCGGCCGGTGCATGTTGTGCCCAAATTCTATATATGAAGCAAACCCTTTTGGACTTTGGAATTAAGTTTGGTTGTGTGCCTCTCCTTTGTGACAATGAAAGTGCGGTTAAGATAGCTAGAAACCCCGTTCAACACTCCCGCACCAAGCACATTGATATTCGCCATCACTTCTTACGGGACCATGAGGCTAAGGGAGACATCTCATTGCAAGGTGTTAGGTCCGAAGAACAATTGGCGGATATCTTCACCAAACCACTTGATGAGAAAACTTTTTCTAGGCTTAGAAGTGAATTAAATGTGTTAGATGCATCTAACGTCATGTAAGTTGCCATGTTCATGTAAGGTTGCATATCACATAGGTCTTGCCTAACTCCCAAAGGATAGGGGCGAGCTAGAAATAGTTTTCCCTGAGGAAGCCTTTGGAAGGCTTAAACTTGGCAAGATAGATTTATCTTATGCCTTGCATGATTCCTGCCATATAAACTTGCACTCATTTAATATCTTGCATTAACTTGTTTGGCATTGCATACGGTAGATTGTCACAAAGGGGAACCCACATCATGAGAAGAAGACTTGTTTGAAATGCAATATCTTAACTCATATGATGTGGAAAGAGCAAAACTCTAAAGGAACATGCTTTAAAGAGATAGAAGTCTCCATACTCTAGCTCACAAAGCATTGACCTTACATTTTCTTGGTTTTTCCCTCCTAATTTTCCTTGTGTTCTCTATTAGTTTAAGGGCTTAGCCAATTTGTGGCACTATATTGAAAAGCCTACTTTTAGGGGTTAGGAGGTGCCCAAAAGGTCCTAAGACTTGTTTTCTCTTTGTGTGTTTTAAGTCAACAGACATTTATGGGTATTCTTAGGTTTTCTGTAGTCATCGGACTATCCGATGCTAGGGTCAGCAGCTCATCGGATCAATTGATGCTTCAGTTCTTCGAACAGATCAGTCAGAACAAAGAAATCGACCGATGGGTTCATTTCAGGAAACATCGGAGCATCCGATGTTCAATCCTCTGTTATCCTGCAGAATTCGACCGATGATCGACGTAGCAACGTCGGATCATCCGGTGTTCAAAGAGAGTTTTTGGATCAACTCTCTGTTGAACTCGACCGATGACCCCACCCGATGCGCATCGGTCGATCCGGTGTTCGCGTAACCGTTAGGTCATCGGGTTCCCATTTAAAGTCGTACGACGCTTCGTCTCCCTCCTCTCGCGCCGCCATCTTCTCGCACCGCCGCCGCACCTCCTGCCGCCACCGCGCCTCCTCGCGCCGCCGCGCCTCCATCGCCGCCGCCTCAGATCGCGCCTCCCGCCGCCGCCGCGCCTCCCGCCGCCGCCGCCGCGCCTCCCGCGCCACCACCTCCTCACGCCGCCGCCGCGCCTCCCGCCGCTGCCGCGCCTCCCGCGCCACCACCTCCTCACGCCGCCGCCGCGCCTCCCGCCGCCGCCGCGCCTCCCGCCGCCGCCGTGCCTCCCGCGCCACCGCCTCCATCGCCGCCGCCTTAGACCACGCCGCCGCCGCCTCTTCAGGGTGTCACCTCGTCGTCTCTCCACCTCACCGCCGGCAGCCCTCCGTTCGACGACTTTCGTCGCTAGGGTTCCCACGAACCGCGCGACATCATCCCGATCGATGCGTCGTCGTTCATCGTTCGCGTGATCCTTTTCGTCGCTAAGGTTTGTATCGTACCGTGTGACATCCATCCTTGTTTCTCGTCGATCATGTTTCCACTAACCCTAGGCCTCTCTTTTGCATCAAGATGGGCCGTGATCGCAAGGGAAAAGGCAAGGCCATCGAGGAGCCCGCAGCGAAGAAACAAAAGCTCTCGAAGGAAGCTCGTCGGGCAGAGTTGGCCGCTCGCGCCGCCGAGGAGCGTGAGCGCGGCCATCGCGGTTCCTTGCGGCTCCGCGAGTCTCGGCAGAGGCAGCAGCGGCCCACAGTGCAGCCCGTGCCGCCCGACGACTCTGAGGATGAGGAGGATACTACGGTGACGCCACTGGTTCGCCGGCGCACTGTCAGGACCCGAGGGGGAGGTCAGACCCCCACCGCGAGTCAGCGCCCCACTGCTGCCGACCGCGCAGAGGACAAAGAGGCCCAGAGGGCCATCTACGAGATGGATACTGCTGCCAGAGTTGCCGAGGATGTCAGGCTTACAGACTATCGCAAGTTCAAGGCAAAACAACTGAAGAAGCTCATATGGACAGCGTTACCAGAGGAGTGGTTCCCGCAGCCCAGGGACACTAGGGTTGATCCCCGCTTTTGGACCCTGACACAGGCGTCCCTGTACGAGACGTACAGGCGTCGGGGCCATAAGCTGTTCCAGCACACTTACATCGACTGGAATCAGCTTACAACAGCAGTTGGACACGGGATCAGGCCATTCTTCGAGAGGTACAGAGGCCTTGTGGAGCTGCTCTCACGCCAAAGGAGCGCTTACGTGGAGGAGTGGGTTCGAGTCTTCTACGCCACTCTCTATATCTCAGAGGGTCGGCGCTCGATCCACTTCATGTTTCTGGGGCAGCAGCACACCGTGTCTCGAGAGCGTCTGGCACAGCTGCTTGGAGTGGACACACACCTCACCTGTCTGCACGAGGTGGTCTACGGAGGAGCCGACCCGCCGAGGAGGCCGCTGACAGGGGGAGTGTCACCGCCGTTTGAGGAGATCAGAGGTCTGTTCACCCCTCCTTTCACACCAGACCAGCCGAGGGTGCCAGCTCTCCTCACTCCAGCCGCTCGGACAGTTCACCACATCCTCAGCCGTACCCTTCTACCGAGGTCCGGCTACCTAGAGGGCTTCACGAGCCTCCAGCAGACCATCCTGTTCTATGTGATGAACGGGATGGAATTTGATATCGTGGACATCTTGATCTGCGAGATGGAGGACGTGATCACTGACGGAGTCGGGATGTTGAGGCAGTTGGTCTACGGGCATTGGATCTGCCGTCTGCTGTTCCTGCTAGCACCTGAGGACTCGCCAACCACTGCTCCTCTGACAGAGCTCCACGCCACTCGGTTCGACCACTACCGAGTGCCCACTCCTGGAGACCGCCGCCTTGGCCGTCCAGTCGAGCGACAGGTCAGAGCCCGACTCTCCGAGGAGGACTGGACCGAGCTAGCCCAGGAGGACGAGGCGCTCGCCCAGGCAGAGGCACAGGGTGAAGGACTGGAGCACGTCTGGTCGGACAGCGACACCAGCGACAGCGTCGAGGAGTACTTCCCTCCTCCGCCTCCTTCTCCGAGGCTGCACGACGTGGAGGCGGGAGGTTCGACTGCTCCACCACCTCCAGTGTCCGAGGCTCAGGTGTCACAGCCGTCAGAGCTCACCTCGCTGCTCCAGCAGATGGTCGAGCAGCAGCGCCAGGATAGGCTTGCAGCTGAGTAGGCCCGAGCGGAGCAGGCTGCACGGCTCGCGGAGCTACAGAGACAGCAGCAGGAGATGCAGTTGGAGATCGCCCGCCAGAGGCGAGAGGACACTGACCGCTTCACGAGCCTGGTGGATCAGATGCACCGGAGGACCCTGGACCAGCAGCAGCAGACTCAGCAGGCGATGATGGGCATCCTGGGGTTGATCACCAACCTCTACCAGCAGACCGGGATAGCCCTTCCGCCTCAGCAGCCGGGTCTTGGTCAGGCTCCAGCAGCTTCTCCACTGGCACCTACTGCAGCTCCAGCACCGGCGTCGCCTATACCAAGCTTCAGCATGTCACCTCTACTCGCCTCGACAGTGCCATTCCAGTTCTCACCTCCCCCAGCAGTACCTTCTCCGTTGGCGCCAGCAGTCCCAGCAGATCCCCCAGCAGCGTCAGCAGCTCCAGCTCCTCCCGCTCCAGCGCCAGCACCTGCGACCTCCACCTCGAGCAGCTCCGACGACAGCACCGCCGACGTCGACCGCTTCACCGTCGCCCCAAGTGCTCCGGAGTCCTAGGTACTCATCTTCCCTTTTTGGTGTCTTGATGCTAAAGGGGGAGAAGAGTTAGAGTCAGGGGGAGTTTAGCTCTAGGGGGAGTCAGTCTTGGTCGAGTCAGTCTTAGGGGGAGTTTGGGGAGTTTTACCTTTATCTATTTGGACTTATTGTCATTTGCTTCTATTGTAATTCAGTGTGCTATTTCATGACTTATTATTGTAATTCAGTGTGCTATTTCATGACTTATTTGATCACTGTTTGAGCCTTCGAGCTCCTTGTGTTGCATTTTGTTCCAGTTACAATCTTTATGAGCATTATGTTATTAAATTCATTTACTTCTATGCTCTATTATTAAATTCATTTACTTCTATGCTCTACTCGTTGTGTTGTCATCAATCACCAAAAAGGGGGAGATTGAAAGCATCTAGGCCCCCGTGAGGTATGGTTTTGGTGATTAATGACAACCATTCGTAATTACTAATGAGTTTGTGGATGCAAGGTTTCACGTATATCACATCAAGCGTTAACGACTATCTATTCAAATCATCTACCACTCATTGGATACGAATGGAGACCCCTCAAACGACCCATTCTAAGGGGGTTATTCAATTCTCATGAAGGCTAAATGAAGAACTCACACAACGACTCTATTCTATCAAAATTGGCAACACAAGAAGATCAATATTCATCAGAACATTATTTGCAACAAGTGTCAAAGAGGTCACTCGAGAAGCTTCTAAAAGTTCAACTCGAAGCAAACAAATTACACTCACCGGATCGTCCGATGGTCTGGAAAATGCACACATCGGGCGATTGGAGCTCAACAGAAGAAGAAGACCTCAGAATGAAGTACACACCGGATCATCCGATGCAGAAGCAAAGTGTACATCGGTCTAGTTCAACAGAAACATTATTTCTGGACCAAATCTAAAGACAAAGCTCACCGGATCATCCGATGCAGAAGCAAAGTGTACATCGGTCTAATTCAACAGAAACATTATTTCTGGACCAAATCTGAAGACAAAAGCTCACCGGATCATCCGAGGATTGAGAAGGGGTAGCATCGGTCGAATAACGGTCACTTCTGACATAGTGACGTCAGCTAATCTAATTACACCGATGCTCAGAAAAGGTGGTCATCGGATCATCCGATGTACACAGAAAAAGTAATCAGCCAACTTTTTCAACGGCTAATTCAGTTGGGCTGGGTATTTAACCCCCTTCCACCAGTCATTTCGACAACACTTGACAACCAGAGCATGCCTACACATCCTCAAGTGTCCAAGACCAAGAACAATCATTTACACACCCTTTTCGTCCATCTACACCTCAAGATATAGGCTAGACCTAGCTAGAGAGAAGCTCGTGTGCGTCCTCTCTGGGTGAGTGGAGTCTCTAGATCAGTGAGAGCCGTGAGGGAGTGCATTCTTGGTGATTGCATTCACCTTGTATCAAGAGGAGAGTAGAGAGATTGCTCCGGAGCTTGCCGAGACAAATTGTGGAAGCCCGGAGGATCGAAGTTGTACAAGGCTTGAGCTCCACCTTGCCGGAGATGGCGAACGGAGAAAGTTAGTGGATTCCCTCGTCTTGGTGACTTGGGAGTGGCAATACCCCTTGGTGGGTGCCACAACGTGGATGTAGGAAGATCCTAGTGATCTTACCGAACCACGGGAAAAATCGCCGTGTCTCCGCGTCTTCGAGCGTTTGCATTCCTCTCCCTATCCCTTTACGATTACGTTTTACTATTCCGCACTTAACTCTCTTGATTGCGTAATTGACTTGCATAGGGAATTGGGCTTAACAATTAAAGTTTTTAAATTGCCTTAAAATTTGAAAAAGCCCAATTCACCCCCCCTCTTGGGCATTTCGATCCTTACAGGCACCAGCCCCGAAGGTTGAAGCTCCGGGTTCGGATGCCGAGATGATGGACGCCCCGACCTTCGAGCCGGAGGTAGCTGCGCTTCCGGCCCTAGAGTCGAATGTTGTTGAGGCCCCGACAGCGGAGCCGGTGGTTGATGAAGCCCCAGTGGTAGAGTCGAGTGTTGATGAAGTTCCGGCGGCGGAGCCAGTAGTTGCTGAAGTGCCGACGCCTGAGCCGGTAGTCGTAGAAGTGCCAGCGCACGAGCCAATGGCGGTCGAAGCACCAGTGCCTGAACCGGCAGTGGAGGAGGCGCCAGCGTTGGATCTGGAAGTGGCTTCAGCTCCGGCCAAACCTTCAACGCCTACCCCCGGAGGTAGTGGTTCCGGAGGTGCCCGCGCCTGAGCCAGGGTGCCAAGAGGAGGTTGTCGGTCCCCCGCCTGAGGGACCAGTTACCAATGACCAGGCGACAGGACCTTCGGAGCCGACTCTGGAGGTAGGAACTTCTGCTACAGGACCTTCCTCGGCGGCGGCCGAGGCTATCCTGGAGGGCGTCCCTAGTGCCGTGGAGGCTCAGAGGACCACTCTTGTAGAGTGGGACCCGATTTTTGTTGTAAGAACCCACTGGAGCTAGCGGAGAGGACCCCGGCAGGTGCAGAGCCGATCCCTCTGTCGTTGTCTATTGACAATGCCTGCTCCAGCCTTTGTCAAGTGCAGCTGGCCTTCTACCACGACAGCAAGGCCCTCGAGGAGGAGCGCCAAACCCTTAGGAGGTGGCGCAACCGACTCCAATTCGAGACCAAGCTGGCGCAAACCAGGCTGGCTGACGACAGGGAGTGGGTGAGGAAGGAGAAGGCCCGGATGGAGTACTAGGGCCAGATGTTGGACGAGAGGGAAAGCATGGTGCGATCCCTCGACAACCAGTCTCGGGCCATCCATGAATAGGCCGTAGCTGATAATAATGCAACGAATGATCGTGAAGAGAGGCTCAGCGCCATCCACGACAGCCTCGTCAAGCGCCGGGAGGCTCTTGAGGAGCGGGAGAAAAAGCTCGAAGATGAAGAGCAAAAACTCTTGGAGCTGCGGGATGACCTCGTGAAGTGGGAGGAGGAGCTCACTCAGAGGCTGACTCTGGGTGACAAGATTCTTGCGGAGCACACCAAGAAGTTGGAGGAGCGCTGTGATAAAGAGGAGAAGAAAGCCTGGCAGCAAGGACAGGACCTCCACAAGAGGGAGGATGAAATTGCTGCCAGTGAGAAGAAAGTGCAGGGCCAGGAGAAGGACCTGGTCGACCGCCGGAACAAGATCCACCTCCGAGAGGAGGAGCTCAGTAAACTCGAAAGGCAGGTTGCTAAAAAGATTCAGCAGAATGCCAAAGAGGTTGAGCACCTTGCCCGGGAGAATTCGGAGCTTGCAGCGACCAGAAGATCCTTGGAAGAGATGCGAGGCTCGAGGGCTGCGGAGTCCCAACAAGTTTGGGACTTCTTGGGCAAAGCCAACGACGCGCTGACGTCGATGGGTTTTAGTCTCGTGCATCCAGATGATCCGGAGCCAGAGGTGGACCAGGCGTTGCAGGCATTAAGCTCAGCGGGCAACAAGCTCACCAAGATGGGTGATGTCATCGCGGACCAGCTGGAAATTTAGGGACAATACCTGGCGAAGAACGTTGCAGAGTTCATGTTGACGTGCTATACAAGTCGGGACCCTTACTTCCCCCTGGACCCGGTGCTTGAAGGCCCCATCGACGGAGAGGGAGAAGACGCCAAAGCCAGCGTGTCGGAGGTTGCCCAGAAGGTCGCCTCGTTCTTCCATAGGGTCTAGGACTCTCTCTTTGTAGCTCCCGCTTGTATCCTCTCTTATTTTTCTCCAATTTTGTAATCTCTTGTTTCTAGATTAATGAAATCCACAAGTTTTATGAATTTCATTTTTTGTCTTCAACACCTTTATCCCACTTGGACCCCTCGTTGATGTACACAATTTGATTGTGAACATGTACCAAGAGGATGTAACATTTTGTTGAAGACTTGCATGCTTCGAACTTGTAGTTTGTAGGTCTGAAGTCGCCGATAGTAGGGGCCCCCTGAGGTTGTCGGAGCTTAGTAGCTCCGGTAGTGACCTTTGTCAACACGTAGAGCATTGACGGTTAGTCCTCTGGGG
Source organism: Tuctoria greenei (assembly GCA_036927565.1). Taxonomy (NCBI): domain Eukaryota; kingdom Viridiplantae; phylum Streptophyta; class Magnoliopsida; order Poales; family Poaceae; genus Tuctoria; species Tuctoria greenei. The sequence goes on along the minus strand of JAYESD010000012.1, from coordinate 111,724,483 downwards.
ATGTCGGAGCTTGTTAGCTCCGGCAGCGACCACTGTCAACACACGGTGCGTCGACAGCAGACTCCACTGGGGAGTCTTCCCACCATCTTTGACGGATGGACCCCTGGATTTGCCAGAACTTTGTAGCTCCAGTGATGTCTATTATCAATGTTTGAAGCATCAACAGTAGACCACATTAGGGGTTGTCAGAGCTTTGATAGCTCCGGCTTAATCCACCATCATCATGAGATCTTTATTTTTCCTGCACACTGAAGTCAAGAAAAACAATAAAATTCATTTCCTATCTATAACTCGTTTGCAGCTAACTATTCCCGAAAGAAATTTTTAGGTCGAACGCAATTCTACATACAATTAAGTGCACTTGCTTGTTTCCTCCAGGTCCGATCGTTTCTGGACTCGCCTTACTTCGGCCTGCTAGGGTGTAGGTAGAGTGGCGTACTTAAGGTGCAGGACCAGGCTAAGTCGATAGCACACTCCAGACCTAGACTGGCTTGGCGGCATTCAGACGAGTAGACCATTAACAATGTTTACACCCGGAAGAATTGACAATGCAACTTGAATTATACATGAATTGGTCGAGCTAAAGTTTCTTAAGAATTGCACAACTTTGTTATAGACAAGAAAGAGAAAACTAAAAAATATTAAGCCTGTACAAAATAAATGCACGTGGAGTCTGTATTTACAATGATGTCTTTCATTATAGGTCCGGGGTACAGGGGAAACAAGTACACTCTTAGGGTACGGAACCAGGCTAAGTGTGTTGCGTTTCTCGTTTGACCCAAGGTAGCTAGCTACACTTTTAGTTCTGAGACTATGACAAGTGTTGCCTGAACTTTGCGGACCTTCTGGGGAAGGTCCAGCTGTTCTCCCGAAGGAGCTACTCGACTCTGTACAATGACTCTATAACATACATCACATGTAACTACAGACTCACCTCCGTGATATTAAGCGTAGAACTTACGGAGGTGCTCAATGTTCCAAGGATTAGGGATCGGTGTCCCATCCTCGGTTGCCAAGCGAATTAGGGATGGCAATTATACCCGCGGGTTCGGGTACCCGACGGGTACGGGTACGGGTAGATATTTTTACCCGTGAGTACAACCCGTACCCGACCCGATATTTTGCGGGTACGGGTACGGGTTTGATTTCTCACCCGCGGGTACCCGACAGGTTACCCTATTCATTGAAATTGGCCCATAAAAAATAGCACAGCTCACTAACTAACCCTAATCGCACAACTTATCCATTCTGTACTTGACAGCCGCCCTCCCGAGCGCCTCATCCCACCCAACCATCAGCCTTGCGCCACTCCCGATCCCGTCCGTCTTCACGGGCACACCCCCGCCTTCCCCACCCGCGGCCACGCTGGTGTTGCCCTACGCCGCCACCGAGCCTCCCCTCGCCGGTGTCGTCCTTCACGTGCGCCACCGACGCCGCCTCCCTCGAGCGCGTGGGCGTTGCCTCCCCTGAGCGCGTGTGGCCGCAATCACCCGGCCTCCTGAGTCGCTCGTGAGTCACGGTCGCGACTCGTCCTCCTCAACATCCGCAAGCCGCCGCCACTCCTCCATTGTGCAGCCGCGGCACCTCCTCCAAACCTTAGCGGGCCCGCCGTCATGTGCGCATGAGGAGGTCAACCGTCACCTTCAGATCCGAACCAGAGAATGGAGATCTCCTAACCCTAGCGGGTACCCGACGGGTACCCGAAACCCGGCTAAAACCCGTCGGGTTCGGGTCCGGGTACCATTTTCTACTCGTGGGTACGGGTTCGGGTATGAAAACTTACCCGCACACTTTTTTCTTCAGGTCGGGTTTTTGCTCTACCCGACCCGAACCCGACCCGTTGCCATCCCTAAAGCGAACGCATCCGAGATGGGATACTTTGATCACTCGGAAGGGTCCTTCCCAGCTGTGGGAGATTTTGTTTAACCCTTCTCGGGTTTGTATTCTCTGTAGCAACAGATCGCCTTCCTCGAGCTGTCGGCTGTGAACATGCCTTTGGTGATAGCGTCGAAGAGCTTGGCGGTATCGGGCATTCCGAACAGCTCCTCGACACCTTCCCTCTTCAAGGGCATCGTCAAAGGTCCGGACCCGGAGCGACTCCAAGGTGATTTCTGGAGGAAGAACTACTTTAGCTTCGTACACCAGGAAGAAGGGTGTCTCTCCAGTTGACCGGTTTGGAGTTGTCCTGTTAGCCCACAAGGTGGGCAGAAGCTCTTCAATCCAGTTGGCTCCATGTTTTTTCAGGCGCTCGTATGTGCGCGTCTTGAGTCCTTTTAGGATTTCTGCATTTGCTCTCTCAGCTTGGCCATTGCTTGCCGGGTGATCTACTGAAGCGTAGCTGACTTGAATGCCGAGGTCTTCGCAATATCCTTGGAATGCAGAGCTTGTGAATTGGGCCCCGTTATCAGTTATGATCTTGTTTGGGACTCCAAATCTGCATATGATGCACTGCAAGAAGTTCACAGCTGATTGCTTGTTTATTGTCACAACTGGAGTTGCTTCTGGCCATTTGGTGAACTTTGTCAATGGCAACGTACAGGAACTTGTAACCTCCAACGGCTCTTGGGAAAGGTCCCAAGATGTCCATCCCCCACACAGCGAAAGGCCATGTAGGAGGTATCATTTGTAAAGGTTGAGCTGGTGTGTGAATTTGCTTCGCATGGAACTGGCATGCTTCGCATTTCTTCACTAGCTCAGTTGCATCCTGGAGCGTTGTAGGCCAGTAGAAGCCATGCCGGAAGGCTTTACCGACTAGCGTGCGGGAAGACGCGTGGTTTCACACTCGCCTCCATGGATTTCCGCGAGGGGCTCACAGCCTTCTTCCCTTGTAATGCATCGCATTAGGACGCCATTGGCACCACGCAGGTAGAGATCCCCTTCTACCAGTGTGTATCTTTTAGCCAATCTGACTATCCGGTCAGCAGATACATTATCTTCAGGAAGGAAATTGTCTTTCAAGTAGCTCCAGATCTCCAAGATCCATGCATCGGGGCTAACTTGAGGATTTGAGTCTTGTGTGCTGGGTTGCTCGGAGCTTCCTGCAGCACCTACGACCCTTGATGGACGCCATGGTAACAGGGCCATAGGGACCGCCAGCTTCGAGGTGCTGGTCTCGCCCCCTTCGCTTAGTTCGGCAGGCTGAGCTATAGGTTTAGACAACCTCCGGACGAAGGTTCTGTTGGGAGCCGGAGCTCCGGTTGAAGCTTTCATCGAGAGTTCGTCAGCTTCAGCGTTGTTGAGACGTTGGACACGGCAAAGATCCAGGACGTCGAAGTCCTTTTGAAGCTTCTGGACTTCAAGTAGGTATGCAGCTAGTTGAGGGTTATTGTAGCAACATTCACCTTTGACTTGTTTTAAAACAAGTTGTGAATCACCCTTTACCAATAGCTGCTTGAAACCATACGATAGTGCCACCTTGAGCCCATAGATTAGTGCTTCATACTCTGCCATGTTTTTGGTCGCCTTGAAGTCAAGGTGAACCATGTATTTAACCTTCTCCCCGGTTGGAGCGAGGAGAAGGACTCTAGCTCCGGACCCCTGCTTTTGCACGGAGTCGTCGAAGTAGAGAGTCCAGTGAGGCTTGGTGAAGACCGGAACCTTGGGTGCTGGCTTCTGCTCACTGGGGCCCCCAGGATTTGATGGAGAGGGGGTCCATTCCGCCATGAAGTCTGCCAGTGCTTGACTCTTAATTGCTTGTCTTGGGATGAATTCAAGATCGAACTCGGTCAGTTCCGCTGCCCACTTTGCAATGTTCCCAATAGAGTTGGGGTTATGCAAGATTGCACGCAGTGGATAAGAAGTTACCACAGAAATCTTGTGAGCTTAGAAGTAGTGTCGGAGCTTCCTAGAAGCAATAAGAACTGCGTAGAGCGGCTTATGCACCTCCAGGTACCGAGTCTTGGCGTCATGGAGTACTTCGCTGATGAAGTACACTGGGCGTTAGACTATACAGACCCTCCCGAAGGGGCCCGGAGCTTCCTCCTCATCACCCTAAACCCTCCCGAAGGGGTCCAAACCTTGTTCGGGGACCTCCGAGTTCCGGCTGGAGGAACCCGAAGCTTCTTCTGTAGTGACCCGGACCTTCCCGGAGGGGTCCGAATCTTGTTGCTCAGCAGCAGTGACTTCTCCACTTGAAGGAGGTGGCTCCTCTGGCATCTCGCCTTGAGGATCCGGGTCTGGGAGCTGGGACCCAGACCCGACTTCAGGTAGCTCCGGACCCTCCCGAAGGGGTCTGGATTTCTGAACTGGAGATGGTTCTGGTCTTTTCACAACCATAACCATGCTGACAACTTCGTCAGTTGCCGAAATGTAAAGCAGTAATGGCTCACCAGGATTCGGAGCTACTTAGCTCGGTAGAGTGGTGAGGAGCTGCTTCAGCTCTTGGAATGCCTTTTCTGCTTCTTCAGACCATTGGACTGGTCCGTACTTCCTCAATAACTTGAAGAAGGGTAGCGCCCGTTCCACCAGTCTTGAGATGAACCGGCTGAGGGCAGCTAGACATCCAGTCAGCTTCTGGACATCCTTGATGTGAGCTGGTGGCCGCATGTCTTCAATAGCTTTTAACTTTGCCGGATTTGCTTCTATCCCTCGGTGGTTCAACAAGAATCCAATAAGCTTTCCGGAGCTAACCCCGAAGACACACTTGTCCGGGTTCAGCTTCGTGCGTGTGACTCGCAACTTGTCGAAGACAGCTTGCAAGGTGTCAAGGAATGACTCCTTGGTCTTGATCTTGACGACGATGTCATCGACGTACACTTCCACTACATCTCTAATAACCTCTCCAAAAGTTTTGTACATAGATCGTACAAACGTTGAAGCAGCATTTTTTGAGACCGAATGGCATGGCAGTGTAACAATATAATCCATCCACTGTGATGAAGGAAGTATGCTCTTCATCTTCCCTAGACATTCTGATTTGATGATACTCAGAATATGCATCTAGGAAACACAGTAATTCACACCCGGAGGTGGAATCCACTATCTGATCTATTCTAGGTAGTGGGAATGGATCTTTTGGACATGCCTTATTCAGTGTAGTGTAGTCGATACACATCTGAAGCTTCCCGCCGGCCTTGGGTACAACGACTGGGTTTGCCAGCCATTTTGGGTGGAGGACTTCTCGGATGAATCCAGCTTCGAGCAACTTCTTCACTTCTTGACATATGAAGTTTTGTCGCTCTACTGATTGCTTCCGAGGCTTTTGGTGCACAGGCCGAGCGTCGGGATAGATCTTCAGATTGTGGTTGATCACTTCCCTAGGGATCCCAGGCATTTGTGACAGTTTCCAGGCAAACACGTCGACATTAGCCTGGAGGAAAGTGACAAGCGCGAGTTCCTATTTGTCGTTCAGACCTCCCGATATACGGGTGGTCTGAGCAGCGTCGGGACCGATTTGGACGACTTTTATGGGAATGTTGGTGTCGTCGCTTGGTTGCACGTGAGGTGCGGAGGTTGAGCCTCGATGACGAATGCTCGGGGGTTTCGGAGCTTGCTCCTTTCCGGATTCTTCCTCCTGCGCTGTAGCAAGCGCATGGAGTTCTTCCAGAGGAGTCACTTCAGCGATGCGATCTCCACGGATCCAGAGAACACCTGCTGGTATTGGCATCTTCAACACCAAGTAGCCATAATGGGCGGCAGCCATGAATTTGTACAAGGCTGGCCTGTCAAAAATGGCGTTGAATGGTAAGTTGATATGTGATACGTCGAAGACCAACTTCTCAGTGTGGTAATTCTCCCGGGTTCCGAAGGTCACCGGGAGAGTAACGGCACCGAGTGGGGTTATGGCCCCCGGACCTACTGTGGAGAAAGGTCAGGAGGGGCGAAGATCCAAAGGTCGGAGCTGAAGCTTGACGAAAGCTTCGAAGCTTATGAGGTTCAACCCTGAACCTCCGTCCACCATCACATGGTGGAGCTGGATGTTGTTGATGACCAGAGATACCATCAATGGAAGTTGGCTAGCTCTGATCATGTTCTGAGGGCAGTCCGAAGCATCGAAGGTGATGGCAGTGTCCATCCACTTCCGGTGCGGCTCCGCCCTGGCGGTGGGAGCTACTGAGGCCATGTCCCACCGCATTGTCTTGAGGATACGGCGGGAGGTGATGTCCCACGAACCACCAAAGATGGTGTTCATAGTTTTCCGACGTTCGCTGTCGGAGACGTCAGAGTCGTCGTCGACGGAGGTGTAAACAGCCTTCAAGACCTTTTTAGGGTCCTGAAAGCCTAACTCCTCTTCAGCCGGAGCTTCGTCGACTTTCAGTTTTCCTTCCCTTTGACAGAAAGAAACTTCTTCCCGACGCTTGTTGTAGCGCTCGGCGAGGTTCTGGGCCTCTCGACAACCTTCCAGGTTGTGGCTGTTCGTCTTGTGTATGGGACACCACATCTTGGAGCTGCCCCCGTCTTCAGACGACAGCCGAGGTCGTTTCTCAGGGCGTCGCCCCCGGCCACTCAGAGCTGCGGCAGCAGCGGCTGTAGGTGTGCCGGCCGACGGCTTCTTTTTGCCGTTGGACTTTTTCTTCTTGTTGCCACTCCCGGAGGTAGTGGCTTCACCCTTGGAGGACTTTTTGTTGTCCTCCAGAGGTGGTTGAGAGTGCATTTCACGGCCCTCCGCAGCTTTGGCGCACTTGTCTGCCAAGCTGAAGAGTTCCGTGACGCTGGTGACTTCCTTGGTCGCCAGTTTCTCCAGCATCTTCTTGTCTCGTACACCCTGTCTAAATGCCACAATAATAGAAGCGCTTGAGAGAGAAGGTATGGTGTTTCGTACCTGGGAGAACCTCTGGATGAAGGATCGCAGGGACTCTCCCCTCTTCTGCTTGATAGCAAAAAGGTCCAGTTCAGTGCCTGACCAGGTGTATGAACTCCTGAAGTTGACAGTGAACTGTTGGCACAGTTCCGCCCAACTGTTGATGGAGTCAGGCGGGAGGCTCATGAACCAGGACTTGGCGGTCCCAATCAAAGCCACGGGGAAATAATTGGCCATTACGGCCTCATTGCCTCCAGCCGCAAGGATTGCGGTGGAGTAGATTTGGAGAAACTAGGCGGGATTAACAGTCCTGTCAAATTTCTCCGGCAGGTGAGGCCGGAACTTCTGCGGCCATCTGACCATGCGTAGGTGCATGGCCAGGGCTGAACAACCTCCTCCTACTCCCTCGGGAGCAGGACTGTCCCGAGCCTCTCGCCTCTCGCGAGCACGCTTGATGTGGACGCGGTCGTCCTGTTGGCGGTAACGGCGATCAAGCTCTGCCTAGAGGTCATGGGTTGAAAGCTTGGTTACCGTATGGGTACGTCGTGCTCCAGAAGGCAGCGACATAGCCTGTTGAGGCGCAGCTCGCCTCCTGTGTTGGGAAGCATGCGAACCAAGTCTACCTGACATGGTCCGATGTTGTGATGGGGCCCGCCCCGAGGGGGGAGGACCTTGGTTGCTGATGCGATCGGTTGCTGCTGCAACCAAGTGTTCCACATCAGTCCTCCACTGCTCCATTGCACCATGGGATGCTCCTGGAGGCGGTGGACGTTGGAGAAGAGCACGCGTGGCATGAAGCACGTGTTCAGGGTTGTTGTTCGTTGATGCCGTGACTGACGTAGATGCTCCATCTCGCTGTCCAGCTTGATTTGCCGGTCCGGATGGTGGCGGCGGTGGCATGACTCCTGCTGGAGCCACAACACCTGCTGGCTGCTGCATGTTGGAGGGATTGCATCCAGCAGGTTGCGCAACAAGGTTGCGCAACAGGGTTGCCATTGGACCATCCAGCAGCAAAGTTCACCATCCTTGAATCTCGGGCGCCCCCCTACCTTGCGCACCAACTGTCGGAGTCTGGTTCCGGCAATTCTCCCGGCACTACCGTTGGTAGCCCGCAAACTTTGTAGTTCGATAATGGGCGCGTAGAGATTCAGAACACGATGGCAAATAGACACGAGGGTTTACGTGGTTTGGGCCGCCTAAGCGTAATACCCTACTCCACGGGGTGTGTAGTTGCTGTATTGAGCGTCTGAGCACTTGTGAGTGTGTGTCAGAGCTGAGTCTGAGAGTGTCCCCGAGTCACGCGAGAGAGAGAGAGCCCTCGTGTATTGCTCGACCAGTCCTTTTATAGTACAGGGACTGGTCGTTACATTGCTAGCCTGGCCCGACATGTGGCCCTGGCGGTTACTGATGCTTAATACACAATTAATGAGGTTAATTACCCTTAATAGCGTGGTAACGGGCCTTGACAGTGCCGTTACTGGTATTAAGGGCCTTCTGATCGTGTATCATTAATATGTTATTAATGACACTTAATCAGGTCTTGAAGTCTTTGATTGTCCCTTGAAGGTCCGAGTTGTTGGGGGTACACCAGTCTGATTATTGAGGCTGAAGGTCCAGCGATTGGACATGTGGCAGCTTCGGAGCTTACCGTCTCGGACGGGTAGGTCCGGTGCAGTTGTACACGTGTCGGTACTGGAGCTTCCCTCTGTCGGGGGTTAGGTCCGGGGGTGTCGTGCAGGTATTTAGCCCGGAGCTTTCCCATGTGTGGGACGTAGCTCCGGTTGTTGTATACACATGGCAGCACCGGGACTAACCATAGAAGGAAGGCAGGTCCGGTCCCGCATGACACGTGGGGCCTTCGGAGGTCTTCAACTCAGACAGGTGAAGTTCCTTTGGTCTTCTTGTAGTCCCAAGGGGTATATAGTACGCAGGGTACCAACAACTCGCATTCCCCGCACCATCCAACGGTCCATACAATACCAGCAACACACCTAATTATTCAGCTACGCCGCACCCATACTTGGCCTTGTGGTGGCACTGTTGTTCTGGCTTGTTCTTGCATGAACTGGTCCTTAGATCCAAGGCAAGCAAAACCACCATATCTTCCAACCCAATCCACAAACCATGCTTGCTTAGATCTCCCAAGTCCCATGTTACCATTAATCATGTTCATAAATTCTCATCATCCATAAGTTCATTACTTCATAATTAAGCCATTTGGTTATTTTCCCATCTCAATTAATTAGAGTGAACCAAAAGGGTAAAACTATCCTTCCCGACTCTCTACAATATATTCCAATCCACAAACACCTATCATGGGTTTCCTATCAATTTGACACAAGCATGCAGTTTTGCAAACAAAACATTTAAAAACAGGATCAAAATGATCAAGGACACTTGCCTTGCTCTTGAGACTGGTTAGGATCAAAAGCTTCAAAGTTCTGATGCTACAGGTCCTCGATAGCATCCTTTAGAGCAATACCTTCTATTTCACGCAACAAACATACAAAATAAGCATTACAATCAATAAATGCTCATATATTAGTCAATATGTCATGACATGCATGATTGATGCAATTATGTGGTAACACATGTTATTAGGTTGCTATTATTGCTTACTATCTAGTTACAATTGAATTTTACATATTTGAACAAGTTCTAAGTCATTTTGGAGAATATTAAAGAAGTTATAGAAATTTCTAGATTTGGGAGACCGGACTAGTCCGCACCATGGGTCGGACATGTCCGCTCTGGACCAGAGAGTTGAACGGACTAGTCCGCACAGGACCGGACAAGTCCGCTATGGCTAGGGTTTTGATGAATTTTCAACTAGAGCATAGTTTGAGTTAAAATAGAACCATAATTCATGTAGGAAAGATGAATCTAAGATATTTACCACGAATCCAAGAGTTCAAAAGTTGAATACTCGAGAATTTGATGTCTAGATCGAAGGAGATGAAGAAGTGACAAAGGAGGATGTCGACGTTGAGGGATTGATGATGAAGATCGCAGCAGCGATGACGATCTTGATTGATTCTCTTTCCTCCTTCTCTTCCTTCTCTCCTGGCGGTGAGGATGCCTACCTTCTCGATGAACGGCGGCACAAGACGTGGCAGGGGCTAAGGGTGGCTATCGTGGGCAAAAGGGTGAACGGTGGATGGTAGGATGTTTATATAGGAGGAGAGGTGGTAGGGTTAGGGTAGAATCCAAGTAGATAGTGGTGGAAACAAGTAGAGGTCGAGGCAGAGTCCTCTTAGGCTCCTCAGGGGCAAGACACGATGTTCTTGGGCTCAATTAAGGCAATTATCCAATAACTCATCATGGAGGAAAAATAGAATCTGAGTCGGAACCCTACACACCGGAATTAGTCCGTAGGAGGGGTTGGACAAGTCCGATCGGGTACAGAAGGTAGAACGAATAAGTTCGGTGAGAGTCAGGACAAGTTCGATCAGGAATAGAAAGCAAAACTGACAAGTCTGGAGGCTTGTCCAGTTTTCAAAACCGGACCAAATTGAGAAATTATCGGACAACTACGAAAAGTTCCAATAACAAAGATCGGACTAGTCCGTACATGATAACGGACAAGTTTGGGGACAATAGAAATGTTTTCGAACTGATCCGTAGCAAATAGCGGATAAATCCAGAAAACAATAGAGAGTAAATCGGACTAGTCCGGGGTCTTACCCAGACAAGTCTGTACTGAATTAGGTTTTTAATTGCTATTTTGGTTCTAATTCATTTTAAACTTGTTCTTTTTTATGTTTCGTAATGTTAAACATATATAAAAATGTATGCAATACATGATGGATAAAAATGAGGGTGTTACACTTAGCAGCATTCGATACGTCACATTCGGTTGTTCTCTGCTCACTTTAGTGCTCGGATATATGACTCACACCACAATACACTCATTTTTCCTCGTCACCATAACTAATGAAGAAGCTGCATTCTTGACATTAACACCGCCATGCTCTTTGTCTCGCTATCTTCAAATGAACACCATGAATCACTGTCTAAAACAAATAAGATGAAAAAATAAAGTTACTTAGATTTAGTATCGCTAAAGTGCCCTAGATAGCTTGAAAACAGTTTTTTAATAATGGGTGAAAATCCTGACATTCTGCTCCAAAAAAATTATGATCGGCTTATTAAAAATGCAGAATGATCGTGGACTCGGCTTCGTAGATCGACATGTTACTCACATAACGTTCGTCCTCTCGCATTTTTTATAGTTGCACCACAAATTCAACACCCATGAGATTATCTGTAAAATATCTATTTAATATTGTAAAATGTTGGTGATATGCCCAAGAGACAATCATAACAATTCGTATTAAGACCTGTTAGATATTGATCATAAGCAATTAAGATACTAATAGGCATGCGAACTAAAAGCCTATTATCACGCCTATAAATACGAAGAGTAGGATTAAGAGCGGATTACTCCACCACGTGACAGTCCTAGACACCACCCCTCCCAGGCCTCACGCCGAAGCTCTTGTCGCATGTGTGGTGCTAGCACACCGGCGCACGACGTTCCTTCTCGTACATGTGGACTCCGTAGAGGCGCTGCTGCTACTGTTGCGCTGATCAGCTATGGCAATGTCATCGTCAACTCACTGTTGTGATGAGGACGTGGAGAAGATGAACGTGATCGTCTACCCGCTGTTGTGACGAGGACAAGAAAGAGACGGGCATGGTCGTCTACTTCTGCTACACCAACGCGCATCTATGACTAGATCTTCCGCTGCGTTGCACGTCTAGCGGTAACGATCTATAATCTTTGTACTCGCATATTTCCTGATGCGTAGAATTGCTAGAGTAGCGTACCGTCGATTTCTCAAACTGAAATTCAGTCTGAAATTCGACCCAAACAATCGAACTCAAAATATAGTAGTGTTACGATACTTAATCATTACGCTAAGCCCAATTTCACTCACAACATGCTTCAAATCAGTTAGTATATTTGAATGAATATTTTCTTAGGTTTCTTTTGTTTATAATTATGAATATTTTTGGAAGTTATTTCATTGGAGCTTTGATAGCTTCTGAACTTGTCCAATTTCTATAAAAGTATTCCCTCTGTCTTCAAGTCTGTTTTTTATAAGTTCAAAATGAAGTACAAAAGAGTATGCACGTTATACTTACAAGTTACAAGAGCTCACCATATTTTTTTAGCTTGTTCGAGCAAACTATGGTCGGATCAAAATCCACAACAATCCTGGTGAAATCCGACGCCAAGATATTTATTTGCCTACTGAACTCAAACCGGCAATTTTCAAAAATGGGCAGGGCTGTCCCCTGCCCAAACTCGTTGAGGACACGCTACTCTCAGCAAATGGACCCCGTAAGATCAGAATTTCAATGCACGCCACCGAAACAGGTTGGAACGCTGACGCAGCACAAGAAGAAAAACAATTCTCACTGAAAAGTGCATAGAAATGCAGTGATGAAAATAATTAAAACAGAAATGTTATATTTTAAATGCCTAAAATCTACATTTTTTTAGGCTGTTAATAGCCCAGTTTAATAACTCGGTGTCTGAAATTTGAAAAAATTTCAAACACCTGACAAATAGATAGATCCTAATTAAAAATGCAGATGAAAAGACAAGAAAAACCGCCCTTTTTAATAGCCGATCTCGCGTCCTCGCTGGCCTGCGAAACCCCTTTTGTTGAAGCCCAAGTGCAGGAGAGCCAGAGAGAGAGAGGGGGAGCACCAGCGCCCAAGATCCCGGGCTCCGTGGTGGCAGCAGCAGAGCATCCTCCGCGTCGAGATCTTTGCTAAGGCGGGGTGAGGGATCCGTCATGGCGTTGAGGGTGTCTCCAGCGTCGCCGTTGCCGTCGTACGCGCGGGGGAGGAGGGCCAATGGGGCGTCGCCGGTGGTAGCCATGGCGTCCACCATCAACAGGTGAGCGGATCTCTTTCGCCTCTTCGATGACTTAGTGTTTTTCTTCCCTGATCCGTGGTGGTGAGTGAGCCGGTTCTTGGAAATGATCTTTCGTGCTGGTGGGACTCGTGATCTTTCAGTTAGTTGACGGGATTCGTGATCTGGCCTGGGCGAAAGGCAAAAGACGCTGCCTTTGGATGGATCGAATCAAATCATGGAATTTTAGTTTACAAGTTCCGAGAGATTCGTGCTTGAGTTGTCTCATTCGTCTCTGTGGCAGTTCTTTGTTCCTGTTTCTGACCATTGACGCTACACCAGTCCGTGATCTGTCTTTGTACGGCTGCCGTGCGGAAATTAGTCTGCATCTGTTGATAGCTCTCTTTGTTCGAATCTGCTGATGGCGAAAGTGGCTGTGGATTTGACAGATGATTGGTTCCTGTAACGTAATTTGGTCTAAATTTGTCAATTTAACAACTGACTTCCCGCCCTCTTTACGTTTATTGTACTAAATTTGTTATAGGGGTAAGAATTTGCTAACTTCTACTCCTGTTGTAACAGTACTTAGATTTGCTGCATAAGGTAGCACTGGCTCATGTGTCATCAAGAATATTTTCAACATGTAAATGATGAATTGTGGAGTATGTGCATCAGCCATCAGGAGTAACAATTACATACATGTCACCAATGAGTGGTAAATCAGATGCTTGACCTGCTTAAGGACAAACAGTAAAATTCCCTTTTTTTTTGCTGAACAGTGTATGCAAAGATCAAATGTGTTTCAATAACCTATTGTAGGAAGTTGTATATGTACTGCATGTGGTTCCTGAATTATTCAGCAAATGTCTCGGCCACCATAACATTTTCTTCAAAGACCTGTGGAAATTTTTCTTGTCTGGAGATTTAGCGATACATGATTTCTTGTAGTTACATTTTTGTGTTAGACTATTGAATGTATCACACCTTGCCAACTACTTTCTTCTCTACCGTGCAACATTTTTTCCTTTTTATCTGATAAATTTTGTTGCTTTTCCCAGGGTCAAAACTGTCAAGAAACCCTATACTCCTCCACGTGAGGTGCATCTCCAAGTTAAACATTCACTACCAGCCCAAAAGAAAGAGATTTTTGATTCACTTCAGTCTTGGGCCAAGGATAACCTACTGAACCTCCTGAAGCCAGTTGAGAAGTCATGGCAGCCACAGGACTTCCTACCAGAGCCTTCTTGTGATGGGTTTTATGATGAAGTTAAAGAACTTAGGGAGCGAGCAAAGGAAATACCTGATGAATACTTTGTTTGCTTAGTTGGTGACATGGTTACTGAGGAAGCCCTACCTACCTATCAAACTATGCTCAACACCCTTGATGGGGTCCGAGATGAAACTGGTGCAAGTCCAACCACTTGGGCTGTTTGGACGAGGGCATGGACAGCTGAAGAAAATAGGCATGGCGATCTCCTTAATAAGTACATGTACCTTACTGGACGGGTTGACATGAAACAGATTGAGACGACCATACAGTATCTGATTGGTTCTGGGATGGTAAGAACCATTGTATTCTATTGAGGAAGTTGCTATCTGTTTCTTTGTTTTCCTTTTATATGTAGCTCTCAATGAATTAATAATAAATTGCTAACATTTTTGTGAAACACTTGTGATCTATATTATGTGTGCCATTAAATTGACAAAACACTGGGTGGAAGTTGTAATGTTCATTTGCTATTTTGGTTGACTGGTTGAACATAGTCATGATCAAGTAATGTATGCCCTTGTTGTCGTTCTTATGCAGGACCCTGGAACTGAGAATAATCCCTACTTGGGTTTCCTTTACACATCATTCCAAGAGAGAGCAACATTTATATCTCATGGCAATACAGCAAGGCATGCCAAGGATTATGGAGATCTTAAGCTGGCTCAGATCTGTGGTACCATAGCAGCTGATGAAAAGCGCCATGAGACAGCTTACACCAAGATAGTTGAGAAGCTCTTTGAGATCGATCCTGATTATACGGTGCTTGCGTTTGCTGACATGATGAGGAAGAAGATTACAATGCCTGCTCATCTCATGTATGATGGTAAGGACGACAACCTGTTTGAGCACTTCAGTGCTGTGGCGCAGAGGCTGGGCGTGTACACTGCTAAAGACTACGCAGACATTCTGGAGTTCTTGGTCCAGAGGTGGAAAGTTGCGGATCTCACCGGGCTGTCAGGAGAAGGGAGACGGGCGCAGGATTTCGTCTGTACCTTGGCACCAAGAATCAGGAGGTTGGACGAGAGAGCACAATCAAGAGCGAAGCAAGGTCCAGTCATTCCTTTCAGTTGGATTTATGACCGTAAAATCCAACTTTAATCAAGAATGTCAGACAATGGGATTGCATTCTATATCAATTGTGTTCTTCGGTTTTATTATTATAAGATAACAGTCTCTAGATTATCTAGCTGGGTAGAATTGAGTTACTTGTCGGTCTCCTCAAGCAAAAGTATATTATTTTGTAAGTTTGGATGACAATGAGAGCCTGATGAGACACGTCTGTGAGGTGCTTCCTGCTGGGTGCCGGCCAGAGCCATGAATGGCTCCGGTTCCAACTTGGTAAATTTCTACAATTCTACTGTATTACTTGGAGGTCTACAGGACATAAGTTTCAAAGTAATAATATGGAGATTATACATGGACAAGCTTTTGCGTTAGTGCATGATGAAAATCGAAGTTGAAGTACTTTGTTTAGTCATCAATGTTTCAATAGCTCTGAACTTTTGATTTGCAATACTATATGCCTTTTCTCGTGTTTTCATTTCTGTTGAATGGTAGTAGTACGTACATGTGATTGCTATGCAACTGGACACGAAACTATCAATTCCATGTTGTTGCCGTAAAGATACTCAACTTCTAAGAGCTGCAGGCCAATTTAATTAGTATCGCACACTGGTGAAATCGCCACAGTTGAAGGTTGCACGGACTTACGAATGAAGGTCTAAATCAAAAAAGAAAAATAAACATATGGTGCCTTATATACTTGATAAAATTATTGATGCCTACGCATTCCTGAATGGGATTGGTTCTGTACAAATAGTCAAAGAGGATGCACAATCCCCAATGAGAAAAATATTTGGTTACTCTACTGCCGCCGTCAGGGTGGTTGTTTAGAACGATGATAGTCCACGAGGCATTCCTTTTTCTAAAAAAAAAGATAGTTCATGAGGCATTGATCATTAACCAGAAGAGTGACCCGCATGGAGCTCTGACCTCAGCTCTCGAACGAGGATTTCTTCAACAGAATCTACAAATCTCACAAGATGTCGCCTAATCTGCAGCTCCAATCCATTGGCCAGTTCCTAGAACCCAAAATATCAAGAATATAGAGTATAAAGACCATGCTGAGATGAATTTCATTCCTAAGTCTATGAGCAAAAACTTTCAGCAGAAATTTTAGTGGCTTCAGAACCATTAAAAGTATAAGGCTTTTACTCTAATTTGCAACAAATTAAGATGTGCTCCATCGAGAAACAGAAATTGTACACAACAGTTATAACTGTTATATTACCATATCTGCTCTCACCCCCACCCACAGCCCCGTTGAGAGCTAAATCAGTCCCACCGCAAATTTTCTTGATGACAGTGGTTGTTTAGAAAGAATTTCTACCAGTTCCATGAATATTTACTACTAGCATTA
Source organism: Tuctoria greenei (assembly GCA_036927565.1). Lineage (NCBI taxonomy): Eukaryota > Viridiplantae > Streptophyta > Magnoliopsida > Poales > Poaceae > Tuctoria > Tuctoria greenei. The sequence goes on along the minus strand of JAYESD010000012.1, from coordinate 111,708,189 downwards.
TCTAAGGTACTCCCTCAGATTATTATTTTTTGTTGGCAATATGACAGGGTACTTAGTTCACAATTGAACAAATGATCCTGTCCTAACGTCAAGAAAAAAAACACCTGAGTATATTATATCACATGTAATAGATAATTAACTTAAAATATAGCATCAGTTATAGACCTAAGGCAAGGGGAATGCTGCCTAGAAATTATTTCCCCTAGACCCCACATCGTGTGGGAGCTTTCAGCACTAGGTCCACCCTTTTCTGTAGCAAGGAGGCAATCCTCGTCTTACCATCGTTTTTCCAAGCAAACTTGAAGTGATATTCGTTGGATGGGTCCCTGAATTGAGAATTGAGATTAACTTCAGACCACAGGAAGACAATGGCCAGTCTGCAGATGTCTTGATTAAGACATCAATCCCGCGAACCAAGTGTGCTACAATTGTCTCCTCTTTGTCAAAGTACTCGAAGGAATGCCTGCATGAAAAGAATGATTTTGCTCCAATAAAAAAGGTGAATACTACACGTCAAGTCAACAATATTCTTTCTTTTTTAGAGAGAAGTCAACAATAGTAACTAAAGCAATGCAATTATTTAAGTTGTGGTGATTGTACATTCAAACCAATTTAGTTCCATCATAATAACAAAGAGAACTGATTTTGTATGTAAAAAGATAAAAAATTGATAACACACATCAATTTCTTGAATATTTTTGACAAAAGTCAAAACAATGACATACTACGCTTATTTCACGTTGGCACGTTGCAAGTTAATAGAGCATGTTTCTGTGCAGATAGAGGTTTCAGCGACAGTTTTATATTTTACATTCTCCTTATAAACGATATGAACTTCAACAACAATTGGATACACAAAAAACTACTGAAAATTATTCATGCAAAGCTGCATATGGACAATAATGTCACCTGGAATTATTAGCGGCATTCACCAATGATCGTCTTAAAGTGTTCACTACAATGCAGTGTTGAATTTGTTGAATTAGCCATCCCAAGGTTGGAGAAGAGATCACCTCCCTGCGAAGCAGTTGAACTTTCAGAAAGAATACATCCAAGGAAAAAAGAGAATACAGGGTAGTCAAATAACACTGCAATTCATATTTTTCAGCATTTCATTTCAAAATAACATCAGAAAAGGCAAATTAACATCAAATTTTAGCTTAACAAGTCCTAGGTTATTTCAATAAAAGCCAAGTATGATAAAGGAATAGATTAAACTACATAATACCTGGAGCACTTGAGCATCTCAATCAGTATATCTACACATACATCATTGGGAAATATCTGAAAATGACAAAGGATAAACACATATGAAACAAAGTTCCTTAAACATTAAATCGCAAAAGGCCATAGTAGTTACAAAGCCCAAATACTAGAATACAACAAGATAGAGCTATAAGATCACCTGCACTTTCTTTGGTTCCATAATTCCTTCTCCAAGTTCTATTAGCAACTCATGATCCGAAACAAATGAATCGATGGCACAATCCATCTTGTGATCATAGATTACAGAGTCTGAGGTCAGTATAGGTGCCCTCAGGGACAACCTGAGAGAGTGGTCTTTAAAGTCTAAGACCTTTGCTCCCAAGGGTGATAGCATAGATTCAAGTTGACATATCGCATCAGTTCTGGATATAGATAGATGGATATGTCAAAAGGAATTTCATGTACTTATAGGATAATATACTTAAAATTCTAAATACAGGATGCTGCAGTGAACTGTTCGTCATAAAATAGTCAATAAACTTAGTGGGTCTATTGAATATGCAGAAGATAACAATTTAATATCTGTGAAGACCACACACACACACACACACACACACGTAGTTTAAGGGAATGTACATTCAGAATGAGCACAGAAAGCAATAAACTCTGTGGATCCATCGAAGGAGGGGATGACGCTGTATAGTTGTATACAGAGTTATAGACGAAAACTGATAATGAATTTACTGCCAGACTCAGGTACATATATAAAAAGTTATAGCATAATATATAAGGGCAATAGTGTTCGAAACTCAAAGTCCTAGCAAAAGATTTTGGAAAATAGAAATGGGAATTGCAAAATGATGATGAATCTCCAGAAAACCACTTATTTTCCAAGAATTGCTTTAATCAAGCTGCATTTATTCACCACAGTGATCTTAACTTACCTGCATCATTCTATTAAGGAAAACAAGCAGGGAAAACAGAAACAGTAGCAATAAAACAGATAAATTTACTGAAGCAGAAAATATCAAGTGTTGTTGTCTTGAAATGCATTACAAATAATTGTAAACTTGCTTTCGAGAATAACACAAATTCTTCGGAGAATCTAAGAAACTTCATTGGTTAATATGAAATTGATCAATTTTTTCCATCACATGATGACAGTAAAATCAAATAGGAAATGCAGCACATAATTTAAAATAATTGTGAAATCAAAATTCTCTTGATAGTTTCTACTAGTGGTAAATTAAGTGTCCAAAACTTTAAACTACTTTTACAAGAAGCAGTGCACGAAAACTTGGCTCCTTATGTTCAACATAAGAACATGCATGAAAATTTATTACCTTTCCATATTTTGTAACAGTTTAAGGTCCATCTCACATTTTTCTATTTGCTGATCAAGCTTCAGCACCTAAATAACATAAAAAAGTAACAGCCTTAAAAACAATGGGATGAGCTGATATCCTATAAAATTATGCCCTATGTGCAACACAATGCTAGGATAACAGGAACGTGTTGATCATGCAACATATAGGGGCTGTTTGGTTGTCGGCCACGGCCATAGATTGCCGCACCTGGCGATGCCGCATGTGTGGCGTGCTTGCGCCGAGTTTGGTTGACCACCGCTGCTTAGGCTACCTAAAGTCACGCCACAGCGCGCTAGTGTAAAATTCTCGCAAACGCACGCCGCAGGTGTGGCAGCCGATTCGGCCACCGCACCTTAGGCGGCTCCCCAAGTTCAGCGTGGCAGGCGTAGGCCAGCAAACAAACAGCGCCATAAGCAAACCTCAAATTTGTAGTCCATGTCAACGATGCTCTGACTTCTGCATGAATCGGCTGAGTCTGGCAGCTCGAAGATTGCACCTGCTTCATAATGGCTCGAATCCTACTCGAAGAGGGATGGAAAACTTTAAATATATGTATATAAATAAATTAATCCTTGCAAGAAAATATGGAAATGTGCTTGCAGTACCATGGAAAAAATTGGAAACTGAACTAATTCTATAACAGCAATACCATAGCAAGTGTGCTTGCAGTACCATGGAAAAATTGGAACAAAATGCACGTGCAAACACAATGCCATTTCTACTTTAGTGGCAATATCCTGAAACAAGACATCTGTCTTAAGAGTTCAGACATCTGGACAATCTCATCATCCTCTGATTTTGTTTTAAAAAATAATTGATTAAAGCCAAGAGCAGATGCTGAACATAGAAGAAGAGAGGCAGAGAGAAACCTTTGAATCAAGTTTCCACAATGAAGACTCCAGCTCTTCAATACCAGCATCCAGCTGAATCATATCTGTACAACACAGACAGCATGTATTACTAGAGTACTCAGCAGACTAGTACCAACTTCAAGGAGCTCGTGAAAACAACCATGGGCTGTTGCCTCCGCAAGGACAGCAATCTCATCAGATGCTTTCTGGTTCATCTCCTCAGCCACAGTTACCTTCGTCCTCAACCATTCGAGGTACGCATCTGGTGGCAGTAATGGCAGCATATAAACAACACATTCGAAATTTCTCACTTGTAAGCAAATGACCACAATCACAATTTCACCGAGCAATTCAGTAGCCACCGCGCAGAAAAAAAAAATTCCTCAGGATTTGAACGAATGAATTTTTTAAGAGCGTACCAAGGTCACCCAAATCGCTACTTGGAATCGCGGCAGAGATGGAGTCCCACTCGTCCATGGCCTCATCAGCTACCTAAACAAGCTCCAGTAATAAAGTAACGGAAAAAATTACTAACACGCCCAACAGTGTGAGCAGGGGAACGGTGACGACGGGTAAACCAAACCGAACCAACCCTGGTAGCGAGCCACTGGACCCGCACTCACCTCGTACATGGAGCTCAGGCCCCTCGCGGCGTCCGCCTCCGCGCCGGCCACGGGAGCCTGCTCCTCCTCCTCCCTTCCTCGCCGCCACTTCAGAGAGAGCAGCTCCACCCGGCTGCAACCAACACGCAAACAAAAAGAAGGGGGAAACCTTGAGAAACCAGATCCCTGGGGACGAATCCGCGTGTGAGACGTAGGGGACGCCGCACCTCCGGATGGTGGCCGCGTCAATGGACGCCTCCTCCGTGCCCTCCGCCAGGGCTAGGCTCACAACAGCGTCCCCCATGGCCGGTCCTCTCCGCCGCTCTCTCTCTCTCTCTCTCTCTCCCGCCTAGAGAGAGGTTTTTGGTTTCCAAACGGGGTTCGGGGAAGAGCGACAGACAGAGAGAGACCTCGCGAGCGAAACGGACGGTCGCGATGTCGCGGGTTGGATCGGACCGTTGCGTTTGGCCGGACCCGTTTGTACTTAAGCTGGGGGCCCGTTTACGCGGCCTCCTTATCCAGCACTCACGTGCGTCCTTCCTCTCCTCTCGCAGCTCCGCTTCTCTGGCGCCATACCTTCTATTCTATCCGCGGATTCAGTCTGCTCCCATCTCGTCCTCACTTGCTCCTCCATCCGGAAAACGGGAGCCCAACGGCGGCGGCGGCGGTGGAGCTCAGGTTCGGGTATCGGTTCCCTTTCCTCTTCCTTCCTTGGACGTTGTGCTTGTTTCTCTCCTCGATATACCGGAGCCATACATGGCCTTTCAGTGTCGTAGTTACACTAACGATGCGTAAGTTTCTGCGCGCGGAACAACTGCTTCTGTTCGGGCCACATCGCCGTGTAATTTTCGGTGCACTGAATGTTTCCTCATGAGGCTTGCAGGTTCAGAGACGACATGATGCCGCGGCACTGCGCGAGCCGCGAGTTTCTTCTCATGGGCGGAGTTTCCGGTTCCAGCATCGTCCATGGTGCGAAATTTCGGCGCGCAGGCGGTAGGACTCAAGGTGCCGTCAGGTTCAACCGGTGCTGCGTGGAAGCTAATCTCTGGAGGACCAGTCGTCACCTTAGTGTCAAGGTTCCTCCGTCCCAGGTATCCGTGACTGCTCATGTGCCAATTCAATCACCAATCGTGGCGACTAAGAACGGCGGGATTTTGACCCTGCAACAAGCAGATTGTAGAGGCCCTGCGAGCGTCTGACATTTTCAGTAGCATCGAGAAATGGAGCAAGTTGCAGCTGGTCACAGTTACAGGGATAGTGGCATGTGCGGTTCTGGTAATCCCTTCTGCTGATGCCGTCGATGCTCTTAAGACATGCACTTGCCTGCTAAAGGAATGCAGGTATTTCTTATTCATTCTCTTTTTAAATTGTTGTCATTAGGACAACGGTTCTAATTCAAAAACGAATTAATCTTGTTGTCCTAACGATAACAACAATTTAAGAATGGAGTGGGTAAACTCCAAGCTACATGTATTCACCTCGTCACTGCTACGAATAGGTGCTCTTTGGTTTCTTTGTCCAAAATTAGAGTAGTTTTCCTGTCTGAACCATAGGAAACTAGGAGCACATCATTTTGTTGGACACTGATTTTCCTGTTCATAACCCCGGTAACAGCACAGATTGCACTCCATGTCCTGCCAGCATATAGTTTGCCATCTTTGTTTGCTAGAACGAATGAAATCTGGTAACAGCATAGATGTGCCATTGGATTTGTTGTATTTGATTTTACATTCAGTATGTAGGTCATTCTAAAGTTACTACTTCAAGCTATGAGTTCCCCATTAACATTTTTTCATCTTTCAGATGAGAATAAACATAGATTGTTTCATTCAAATGTTTATTACCTACTCCATTCTGATTTTGTCATTGTTGCTTAACTCAAAATTTAGCTAGCCAGTGACAACAACAAAAATAACAGAGGAGTAATTAAAATGTTCTTTCCAGAATAGAGCTGGCAAAATGCATATCCAACCCTTCCTGTGCAGCAAACATAGCATGCTTGCAGACATGCAATAATCGACCCGACGAAACTGAATGCCAGGTTATTCCCAGAAATCTTCAGTACAGTAATAAAGTCTGTCAGAAAAATAAGCTCCTAATGTGTTGCTTTTATTGTCTCACAGATCAAATGTGGAGACCTGTTCGAGAACAGCGTCGTCGATCAATTCAATGAGTGTGCCGTTTCAAGCAAGAAATGTGTCCCAAAAAAGTCTAACGTCGGCGAGTTTCCAATCCCTGATCCATCTGCCCTTGTCAAGAGCTTTAATATAGCCGACTTTAATGGCAAGTGGTACATCTCAAGTGGCCTGAATCCTACTTTTGACGCATTCGATTGCCAGCTTCACGAGTTCCATGTCGAGGGAGACAAGCTTGTGGGAAACTTAACATGGAGAATACGTACCCCCGACAATGGTTTCTTCACCAGGTCAGCGGTGCAGCGGTTTATGCAGGACCCCTCACAACCTGCCATACTCTATAACCATGACAATGAGTACCTGCACTATCAAGATGACTGGTAAACCCTTCCGTTGTCGTCAATTTGTGATTCTTCAGATTTAATGTTTCAGTGCTTACCATGTAGGTACATTATCTCATCCAAGGTTGAAAACAAGGAAGATGACTACATATTTGTGTACTACCGTGGAAGAAATGATGCATGGGACGGATATGGTGGTGCTGTTTTGTACACGAGAAGTAAAATTGTGCCTGAAACAATAGTACCGGAGCTTGAAAGGTCAGCAAAAAGTATAGGTCGGGACTTCTCCACATTCATCAGGACCGACAACACCTGTGGTCCTGAGCCTCCTCTTGTTGAAAGAATTGAGAAAACCGTCGAGGAAGGAGAGAGGTCCATCATCAGGGAGGTGCAGGAGATTGAAGGGGGAATCGAGGGGGAGGTCGAGGAGCTGGAAAAGGAGGAGAGGACTTTATTTCAGAGGTTGGCAGAAGGTCTCATGGAGGTGAAACAGGATGTGATGAACTTCTTGCAAGGGCTGAGCAAGGAAGAGATGGAGTTGTTAGATCAGCTGAACATGGAAGCGACTGAAGTTGAGCAAGTATTCAGCCGTGCATTGCCGCTGAGGAAGCTAAGGTAGCCCTAGCAGCAACACCAGCCCTGGCGCAAAGAAGGCTTGCATTGGAGAACACAGGCTATCAAGTACTGATAAAAAAATAGATTTTATTTGCCTAAGCACTACCTACAGCAACAGAGGCAGTAAACATTTTGAATCCTCTTTTTTCTTTCTACGGTCACAATGTGTTCCGAGATTAGCCTACTTGTAAAGCATCAACCGTTTATGTACATTTTTTGCCAGATAAGAACATGTATATAACTTGAAGCTACGTTTCATAATTGACTTGGGATCATACTATCTCTCGAGTGAGAACAGTTTAATATTGTATTTACTTTTGTTTTTTAACAATTTAAATTTTTAGTTATGTAAAATTTAAACAGCAAAATCTTCTCTTATGAATGGTGGACTTGGCTAGTGGTAGTGTGTCTTTACCTATGCTTTGAGATCTTGGGCTCGAACCAACCTATTTACAAAAGCAGGGGTAAGGTTCTTTAGAAATATTATTTTCAGACCCCATAATGTGTAGGAACTTTTAGCGTTGGGTATGCTATTTTTTTAAAAAAATCTTATATTTACATATCACTTAGAAGCACAGACATGATGTAGTGGTAGTATATCTCCGCTGTGTCCTTAAGTCTTAGTTGAGAACCACCCTCTGCAAAATAACCTTTTTACAAACCTCATAATGTGGAGACGTCCTTTTATATTTACATATCACTTAATTCTTGAATCTTTTCTAAAAAAGAAATGAGGCTATTTGGAGGGCTGATTATGCACAGATCACTCGGGCAGAGATCCATATTAGAAGAATAGCAGGGAAAGGATCAAAGCTAAAAATGTACAGCTATGCTCTTCGAAAATAGAAAAGGACTAGTACGGTTTCAGTTCGCTCTTGGCTGCTATAGCACATGAGATTATCTTAAATGCAATAACCAAGAAGCAAACAGTAGCCTTTTATCGAAAAGCGCAGTGTACCTTATCCATATTCAGTATGCAATCTCCACTCCAGAGACAATTCGAGAAATTTTTATTATCAGCAAAGAAATTCTTAAATTCATACGTTACAAATCCCAATGAAATCATATGTATGTCCAATAAGAATATTCAGGTACACATATACTCACACGAACAGTAAATAAAGAAAACTCGCACAGAAAGGAGTCGCAACATTGGTGATCCACAGAAGCAGCTAGGAAGCTCTCCCAAGCTCTTTGAGATTCTATCCTCATTTCCTCAAAGTATACAACATGGGCATTTCTGGAGAAAAATAAACAAATATCAGTCCCTAGGATATCCTGTATGACATGGAGAATTGACCAGAACAAGGTTACTTCTGTTTCGATGCCTACGTATCTGATAAATTTAAAAGTATTGAGCAACTATGCTCAGACCAGTTGCATACTTGCATTAAAGCTTAAGCTAATAGGAATGCTGAACAATTCACTTATACGTCAACACTTCCTCTCATGTGCAGACTCCCTTAGGTCGCAAAAGTGGAATATGAGTTAACTGCAATTTATTTAATACATCATTGCCAGTCAGGATCCGAACTCGAGATCTTTGGCTCTAATATTGGCTAATTGCACTCCAAAGCTTAAGATGATAGAGAAGGGTGAGCAATTTACTTATACTTCAACGGAATTCACTGATTTTGAGTCTATGTCGGATCCGAAGGCATCATGGTTTAACTCCAGACTAGACTAAACCAGAACATACAACATAGTAATGAAAACAAGTAAAGCTAATTAACATAATGAACATCAACAAAACCTTTATCCCAAGCATGTTGGGTAGGCTCATAAAAATGAAACCAATAAATTAACATAGTGTTCATGCTGAATTTATTTTTTGTAACATACTTAAGTACCATATGACAACAAAAAAGTAATGTTTTGCACCTACGTACCTGATCCTTAAGTTACCAAACAACAGAGCATACAAAATATTGCTATGGACAGTGGACACTAAATAAAGTTGGTCACAAATTAAATCTTTTCAGGTGCATATCAAATGAAGCTTATATAAAGCATTCTTGCATACCAGTTAGGCCTGTCCAAGATCACAATGCTGCACAGATAGGAATGTTGGCTAGACGATTTGTCATGGTTCACGTGGTTTATTTTGATTTACATATAGGTAGTTTTTTTCTATTAGAATTGTAATGGACACTTCTGATCTAGCTCAATGGAATATTCAGGCTATTGGCCTAAGCACAGGAGGGATTACCTGCTAGAGTTCCATAAGCAAATAAAGTATCTGTATTTAGTTCACTAATTCATAATACGGAGGTAGGGTCACATTTATAGAAATGAGTGATACTAAATTACTAATCCACGGTTGGTATGCAGTAGGAATAAAACAAAGATACGAGTACTTCCAACAAGCTTTTGCAAACCTGATGCACTTTGTTCTCCTGGCTGAACGCCGTAGATGGTTGCCCAATGGAAGAGTGAGGTGACAACCTATTGTCCCTCACTTTATTAAAGATACCAGTGTACTTTTCACCTGATTCTGCATTTGCATCATCCCAATCACCAAAGGGTGGTATAGCAACTTCCTCTTCAGGCTGATTGATTAAAGCAAAAGCAACAGAACATTAGTCTGAAGGCATTTCTATCCTACATCCATTTCAGGACTCTCGGGGGAAAAGAAGGTAGGGTCATAACTCACAAGTATTGTTACCTCATGTCCTCGTGGCTTCATCCTGCTCCTTCCAGGAGTATGATGTCCATGACCCTCAGATGATACCCTCCTTTCTGGAGTTTGCATTCCTGTTGGTCTGTGCTTCGGCCTTACTTGGTTATTTTGTTGCATTGGTGAAGCAGGCCCAACAGAGGCTCTGTAAGGACTTCTCGGTGTGCTTGCATTCCCTCTTTGTTCCCACTGAGAATTTGAATGTCTTTGTGGTGCAGACTCACGGTGTATGGGGTTTTCAGAGAGTTGTTGCTGATCAGTTTTGGGTCTTGTTGTATTTGGTGGATTCTTTAGATCTTGGTCTTGAGGATCAGACTTGTATGCTGATTGATGCAAAGGTGACTTGCGAGGAGGTTCAGGGTGCCTCCCCGGATCATTTGGATGGGATGGAATTCCTGTTTTCTTGTTCTTCCGTGCATCCTCAAACTTCTGTGTGTAAGGAGTGTCGCCAGTGGTTTCCCAGTCCCCAAAAGCAGGAATGTCATGTTGCTGTTTCAACAAGATTAATTAGTAATTAGTACTCTAGTCAATCTCTCAAGCACTACCATTATGAGCGAAAAATAGGTAAAGCATAAGTTCCTCGTTATAAGGATTATTTGTGAGAGGGGAAGACAGAAAGGAAAATAAGAAAGAAAGGGTTCCCAATTTTCCAAAATATGCTGCATACTTTGCAGTCATGATATAGGATTTTATTAAATAACTGGAGCTGAGACCCCAACATCGTGAGAAACCTAAAATAACCATGCATATTACTTATTAATTATTATTATGGAATACAAAATCATGAATTATGACATTTGTAAAAGGAAGTATATTAAAAAAAACTCGACCTACAGGGGGTAAGACAGCCCTAGGGCATTTTATGTTAAGAAGACCTCACACAGGTCGAGAAAACCTCCGACCCTTACTCCACCCTACCCTTACACAACACCATTGTAGCCTGTGTCAGAGCGACCAACGACATGGGTTGGTCCTTAGACCTGTGCTGTGGTGTGGGATGAACAAGGGGATTTTTTATCCCAGCTTGGAATTCGCTCCCGTGGGCAGTCGAACTCAGCCACTCAGGATTTGAGGAATGCTACTAAATAGTTCTAACCACTAGGCTAAGATTCATTTCGCTAAAAGGAAGTATATCTGTATATGTAAGGGTAACTAATTTAATATGCAGTTTCCAGTGTACTACTAGTTACAAACTAGTAACAAACTGGATATTATAAGTGATGTAATTAATCTAGATATACCCAACTGCAAGTTACTATCAGACAGTGTAGCAAATTCACTAGTTTGAACGAGGATAATATTCTGTGTGGATATATTTTCCATCCATCAACCATCAAACAACTGCCTAAAACGCAATATGCCTTGCGTATACAACAGAAGCAATTACCACTGAAAAGATTGAGGTAGGATTGCTAATTACCAATTAGGTACACCACTTTTTTTATCAATTGTTCTACCTCTGTGTATGGCTGTATGTGTCCCTGACCAGAACGAATACATGAATAACAAAACTGTAGTGGAACAAGCTCTCTAAAATGCAATGTCTACAATATCTCCATCCTGAACAAGAAAGGGCTAACAAAAAGTTATAATTCTTCCAGTCCTTTACTAGCTACTCCCTCTAATTTTCTTTTGTTGTTGTTAGGTGAATCTAGTTTGTGTAAAATTTAACTAGCTAGCTTGTCCTGACGACAACAAAGGAAAACAGGAAGCGGTACCTAATTAAACATTACAAGAGAGACGGGTGTCAAATACTTCAAATTAACCAAACTGCACTAACTGTACTGATAGATTAAGAGTTCAGGATTCTCTACCCAAGGTAACATTATAAGTATGCTGAATGAGGAATAATTTACTCACAGCCATCAGCCACTCCAAACCGGGAAGGAGGAACCGTGCAAAGCCTGCAGAGAGAATTATAGACTTCCACTTTTTTCACTCAATTCTTGGTACCAAACTACAGTCCTCCAAATAAAAGCGCAGAATTAAAGAAAAATGGCAAATCTTTCCACAGAGAAGCACCAAAATCTCACTCTTATACTATTGAAAGAAGAGTTGGCATAGTGCTCCAGACACTAGACAGGCCTAGATCAAATCACCAGAATTCAAGACCAGAACAAGACCCTCTCCAACTCCTGCAAAGAAAGGACCTTATCCAAGAGAAGAACAGGATTGAAGGAAGCTCGTCGCCCCAAAGCTCACCAAATCCTCCCAAGAAAACAAAGAAAATCGGAGGGGGTTAAGCTGGCTCCTCAGTTCTTCAGAAGACCACCAGAATCACTGAAACTGAGTCCATCCACCTTTCGTACTACTCGAACTGAACGAACCTCCAACCACTAATCCTCCGAAAGCAACCAACCGAGTTCTTTGAAAAGTCAGAGGAAAGCTACCCAGGGAAGAGTCAAAATCGATGCTTCCACACTAATAAGATGAACCCAACTCTCTCCCAGGAAAATGGATCGAAGGTTCCCCTCCTTCACACAAATCTCCCAATAAGGAAACAACCTCGGTAGACACTCGAATTTCTCTAAGAAACAGTAGAATCCCCTCGCTGAAGGAACCGAATCCAGTTAACAAGAAGTCAGAGGTTTACTGCAAGTCAGAGGTGGACTCTTTCTGCTGGATTTACAGCTTCAGATGTGTGTCCGTGTGTGTGAACAGACGAGCGCTAGAGAGAGAATGAGAGAGGGGAGCGTGGAATTTGGAGGAAGGAGAAGAGGATGGGGGAGAAGAAAGGGAGAAGCGAAGGAAGGAGACGACAAAGCCGTTGACGAGGGAGAGCGCCGCCGCTGGCTGCCTGGCTGTCAGTTCGGAGCATTCCAACGACCTCTATAAATATGTATTTCTTCGGATAAAAAATGGTACGGAGATGCCGATGCTCCATGCCGGATCATCTTTGGCTTTATCCACCAAAATTAGAAAGACACGGACTTTGGGTATTCGTAGTAGCCTTATTACCATATAAACGATTCTGTTAGTTCAAATGTTGTGCACGTAATAAGTCAACCACGAAGCTTTTACATCAGGGCTGCAGGTCGTGACCATGCCACAGTTTCGGGATCGTATTGTGAAGAAAATGCAGAGAACTGTAGAGATTGTAGAGACTGCAACAGTAAATTATGTGAAGGTGAACAGTTCCTGACAGATAATATTGTACCAAAAGCACCATCAACAGTTAATTCTGTACTGTAAGAGCGATGATATTACTGTTTACAGGTACTGTAGTATTTTTAAAAAAATACAGATACTGTAGTAGTGTGATATGGACCGTTATTTTTCATCGAACGGAAATAAATCTATTGCAGTGTATTAGATCTTCTGCATTTTCTACTCTAATGCAGAGGGTAGAGGATATGAATTCATTGTTTCGCCGGTGCGGTACTCGTGATGATGACGAGTGGAAGTACGGTATTTTTTGCAGCCACAGGGGACCCATAAATAAATCAATAAAAATTCTTTTAAGAATCAAAAGGGACCTACAAATCAAAATGACACGTATACGTGACGTGGGGTTCCTTGGAGGTGTTGGTTAACCTTTCCGAGCTCCGGTACCCAGCGCATTAAGAGATAAGATGATTGAGTAGGTGAGGAAAGAGACCTCCGGACCGGTTCACGTACGCCGCTTGTGCCAACTTTTTCTTGCCTTTCGGCTGGTTATCTAGTCAGGTGTGAGCTCTTCTGAACTGTATCAGCCTAATGCTAATCATTGAGTCTAAAAAATAAAATTTATCAAAAAATGATAATACTAATTAACCGATCCAACAGCACATTTATCTGCGATCTAGTTACCCAACGCGAACATTGTTCTGGTCCATACAATATTCCGACGTCAATGCAGAAGGTAACATGCTATAGTCTGAACTCGACCCCTCGACAAACCAGCCGATACGTTGGCACGAACTTGTCAACCAACCGATACGGGTCATGATGCCCAATCTATATTACCCAGTCTCTCTTTCATTCTGTACGTCTGCAAAAATGCTATACCCATGAAAAGCTGCCAGCACAAAAGTATAGTGAACAAACTAATTGAGTAATGGTACAATTTTCAGGACGCGGAGTATTATGTTGGAGTGGGTACAACCGGATGCTGTCTGGCATGAGGTGAGAGCGTGAGACTACTACTGGAGCCTCTGCAACCTCTTTACATCTGATTCTACATCCACCGGAAATTTCAGCAGATCCTTCAGCATGGTTACCGCTGCATCAAGGTCATCTATTTCTAGGTATCTTTTGCTTGGTGACGCAAATAGAACCTCGTTTACATCTTCATCAAGTTGCATTGAGAACAGGTGTTCAAAGACCTAGAAAGGAATGTTTTTACGGCTCAGTAACTGCATTTGGAAATTTGAAGTATCCTAGGCAGTGAAAACCGCAGGGCGTCAAACATCTTACCGCTTTCAGTCGCCAAACAACCATGTCCCTGACTGAAGATGATCGTGAGACTAGATTGATGATAAAAAGACCGCCTTCCGAGAGGAACTGTTTTGCTGACTGAAGGAATGAATCTTCAACAAAATTTACAGGTGGACAAGACAGGCCAGAACTGTGGAAACAACCAAAGGCTTCAAATCGGTCTCTATTGTGACAAAATTGCTTGGTAACAAATAGACAATAAAATGGCAGATGGAAGACAGAAATCACCAATCCATAAGGGCCTATTTGGTAGCCCGGAAACCCAGATGGATCCCGGGCCTTTCCCTGGTCTAGAAAACCTCGGGCTAAATTTTCCTCCAAGTCCACTTGGCAAGTCATTTTACCGGTCCACTCCACGGGGAAGCCCGGGCCTTTCTGGCCCGACCTCGCGAGGTCGGGAAGAAAAACCTCGTGTCGCTTGCCTCCCCCGCACGCAGGCGCAGCTCGTCTCCGCCCCATAGCCGCCGGTCACCTCCCCCTTCCGCATCCCGCCTTCGTCGCTCACTTCTTCCTATCGCGCCGCCATTCGCTCGCCTCTCCCACTTGTGCCGTCATTTGCCTCCCCCCGCTCGTGACGCTCGCCTCCCCGTCGCTCGCCTCCCCTGCGCGCCTCGCTCAATGCCCCTACTCGTATTGGATCTGTTTCCATGGATACCGATTCCGTATCAACTGCGCATCGAGTTAGACTCGGAATTGGAAGGAGAAGGAACGCATGAAATTTTTGGATCATTCCAGACCCTCTCCCCTTCGGATTGCATCCCTACCAGCCTTCATGGCGTCACCGTTAGCGAAGTGCTTCTGCACTTCAAAAGGTAGGAAGGAAAGATCCAATGATGAAGGTCAGACTGCTAATCAATGTCTGTCAGTGATTGATTTATGCGCTAGTAATGCATTTTCATGAGTAGCTTCTCGTAATTAGAACTGTTCCTTTTTGCTACTGTACATTGTACTTTGTGGCTAGCTAGCTGCGAATGGCGCCATCTGAAGTACATGTTTCTTTTTGCTCAGTTTCGGTGCTATTTCTCCTTCCCTAATCCACCTGTCTGAATTTTTTTTGGTGAGTCCGACTCAATTTTTTTCTGATTTTTAAGACTAATTTTATATCCTGGAATTTCTGTCCCCTACGTTCCCAAACACACCCAGGGAATATAAACCCTTGGTGAGAATCCTGCCCAGGAGAACAGGAAAAATCCTTTGGGGATTTTCTGCCCTGGGTTTTCATGCCCAAACTCCCAAACGAGCCCTAAGGGGTCAAAATATCCAGCTTAGGTGAACACATACTTCAAACAATGCACTTTCCTTAAGCAATTTAAAGTACATTCACCCCACCAACCCCTCCTCCACCCCCGACAACATGCTCAAAAGAAAATAAGTTTGTTCAGGAACAAGGAAAACCAATACCTTAGGTCAGATGAATCAACATCGATGATAAGAATCTTGACCGCACTATTGTCACTACCATTTGACACAGAATGGGCTACAGCCCCATGGTTTGCAGCAGCAATGTCTTCAATGAATTTAATACCATCGCCCAAATGTACCTAACATGGAGAAAGTGAGGAAAATGCAATGAAGATCAGTGCAAGGAACTAGCAAAACTTGTATCAATAACACTAACACACAATCAATAATAGGGAGTTGGGTAGACAAGAATATCCATCATGCTTTTCTCAATAGAAGCTGTATTTGCTACTATAGACATCAAGGTGGACACTGATGTCAAAAGAGTTGTTTTAGACAGCAACAGTCTCCAAAAGTAAGCTTTTGAATAATTATTACTGCTTTTCTTGTCATATGTTCATAAAACATGACCAACTAATGAACTGCTTTTGCTAACAAATCTAGCCATACCAACGGAACTCGGTACTATGTTGGCTACAGCCTACAAAAGTTGGCCAAGTATACTTGATCAACATAATTTCCGAAGTATCAAATAGTAAAAAGAACCAAAACTTCCAATGCCACTAAGTAATAGTGCGACGATGTTATACTGTCAACCAGGATTAGCCATGACATAGTAACCAGTGTTGTGCGACGATGTTATACTATCAACCAGGATTTTACATTTACCCAGTGCCACATAGCAAACTCTGCCCTTTTCTAATAGTATAAAAAAACACACCTTCAGTTGTTCGTCCATTGAAAAGCTGAAATATTTCTTGGCTACCTCAGCTACTACAGGGTCCAACTCAACAACCTGTAAAATGTTAGAAGTGTGATCATCTCCATTCAATTTTTTTGACCAAGATGGAAGTCCTAAATTCACTTTACCTCAATATCTATGAAAGGAAGACATCCACGTAAAAACATTGGGAAGCACCCTGCACCAAGACCTATAACGGTGGTACTAACCTACAAAAAAGACAACGATCTCCATAAGAATGGCTAGTTAGGTGCTGACCTACAAAAATGCAAAATCAAATAACATCCAAAATTATTGCATACGCTGTAACCAGAAAACAAGAACCACTTACACTACCAGGATGCTGACTTTTAACATTCCTGGTAATAAGAACCAGTTCATGCTCTTAAAAACTGAATTATACGAGTAGAATGATGACAGCACTTACAACTCCAGATGCTGCAGCAGCACAAAGAGCAGATGCAACTAAAGAAAGCCCGGATATGATACTGCTGTGATACGAGCTACCAAGATAGCTATGGTCAATCCTCAGACTGTTTTTTGATCCTGAATGTCATGAAAAGACCAATAGATGGGTTTCAAAACCATAAATGATTATGTAGTTTCTGTAGCAATTCTGAATTATGAGACATCTTCATAATTCATTGTCATGTTTTCTGAAACTCCTACAATGGATTAGATATACATCCACCAACAGATGTATTGCCTTTCTGCTAAAAAAAAACAGATGTATTGCCTTCAACCTTAGATAGTGGTTACATGTTAGAATAGCTCGTTGGGCAGTAAGATGAACAAATACTCACAAACAAAAAACAAATGATGAGAATCAGCTATGATCGATAGCAGGAGGTGAGAAGTGTTAAGTCTGCTATACAGAAATACTATATATATATACAGGGAATGACTGGTATGCAATCTGACTTATGGTGCAATCATGCAATCATCCATCTCCAACCATTAGATGTCCATCCTAGGGTGCTTGTGTTTTTTCACTTAACTCCCTCCACGTGAGAAACACATGTGGAGGGGGTTAAGTATAAAAACGCAACCACCCTAGCATGGATATCTAATGGTTGAGGATGAATGATTGCAGGATTGCACAATAAATCAGATTGCATACTAGTCATTGTCATATATATATATATATATATATATATATATATATATATATATATATATATATATATATATATAGTGCTTTCTCCATGAAATCAAATAAAATATCAACTCAAACCAGTGGAACTACAAAGGCATAGAGATAATTTGTCATGTATGTAGCAAGAAACCAGGGCTAAGTAGCATGTTGCACAAATGCACATTCAAATTTACACAAGCAAAGAAAAAATGGCATACCTTTTTTCTGATTTCTTCTCTTTTTAGATGTTGCAGATGCACTTTTGTTCTTTTTGTCCATCTCATTACTGGGAGTATCTATGATTAGCAATGCTTCAGATTGCACTAAACCAGAACTTCTCTTAAAAATAAGCCGCCGAAACATTTTCTCAGAAGTGGAACTTTGGCCCCCATCAACATTTTCATAAACAATATCTTCGACGACCATTGGACCAGTTATTTCTGAAGTTACCTTCCAAAATGCAACGAAACGAGTTCAGCTAATATTGCAACTAAAGGTGGTAATGCAAGTATTCAACTAAAAAAATGATCAGATATTGCAACTAGCAAGTGATTTTTATCAGTATTTAAAAGAGCATCCTAGGCGGCCGCTTAAGCGGCCGCCTAGGCGCTGCGCGGTACATGCCCACCTCGCTTTGTGCTGAGCGACGGGGTATAAGCGGAGGCGCCACTTAATCAGGCTAAGCGCCGTTTAATAAGGCTGGGCGCCGCTTAATGAGCTAGACACTGTTTAATTGAGCTGGGCCACTTTTCTGGCCCACATAAAAACAACAGGCGAACAGAAAAACCTAGTTTCTTCTCCCCTGCTGGCCGACGGTTCCCGCACATGACCCTCGCCGAACAGTCAAGCGCTCCTTCCTCGCCGCATCCTGGCAGCAAATCTTCTTCCTCGCCGCATCCTGGCAGATCTTGCCGCTCTTTCCCAATCCCGACCGCATCCTGGCGGATCGATCTCGCAGGCCGTCATTCGTCCCCTTCCATCCACTGCCATCCTCTGCTTGTGGGATCGATTGATTTGCTCCAGGTAATGTACTGCTCTGACTTCTTCTAAGTTGAATAATGGATGTCATTCTAGCGATCTGCTCTTGAAATTTTCCTTTTTACAGGTACGGGGGCATCTTCTTTATGATTTACAAAAGAGGCAAGCGTTTTCCAGGTTTACAAGTACGGGGGCTCTGAGTTCTGGAATGGATAATAGGCTGTGTTCAGTACTGAGTTGCACATCTATTAGTGCAGTACTGCAGTTGCTCTGATTTGTTTAGAACTGTTTTATTAGTTGATCTATTAGTTCTGTACTGACGCGGGATTTTAGCCTCATGTGTCTTCCGCTGCTTCCAAAATGTACATATATATAATATATTATATAAATTTAGCTCCGCTTTTTGCGAAATGCCTAGGCGCCGCCTAGACGGCCCAGGCACTAGGCGGAGCTCCTCCGCTTAATTTTCTCCACCGTTTTTTTTAACACTGATTTTTATGGTATATCCTCAGGGTTGCGAGAGGATGGAATATGCATGACAGCATGAGAAGTGAGTGGTCAGGGTCATGGACCCTGGACCGTTCCAGGACTCCAGGAGCAAGGAGAGATATACTCTATGGCATGAAGCAAAGGGGAGGGAAGGGAAAGATAGATGTTCCAAGTAGCTTATTGGTCTGTATTCATTGACCTCTTTACAGAGAGGATCCAAAACATGGTCTAACTGAGCAAACTTCTTAAAACTACAAGACCGGGATTCCCTAGCTAATGGGCAAAGAAAATGGAGCTGGCTTCCGAGCCCGCTGGCTGTACTTGCCACTTGAGGCCCACCATAACAGAACCAAGTGGCTTTGAAAACAAAGAAATGTGTATCAAACCCTCCTAAGAAAGTTTGCCAGTATGCTACTCACACGAGTTAGATTCTTTTTAGGACTCATTGAGCCAGGTTAGAAGACAATAACTAACTCCTCGAACGAAAAACAAATCATTTAGCAATTGCTTATGCCAAGCAACAAGTTTTCTGGTTCACGGCAGTGACAGCCAGGACTGGTGTACTACGGAATCAAATTTTGTCAGGCTATACAAAGGAGATTCGGTTGGATGGTTCCTCCTGAGCTATAAATGGCCTCAAAAGAAAATAAGACAATTACAATTACCTCTTGTAGAATTTCTCTTTGTTTAACACCATCACCGGCCATCATGAACCTGCATAATTATCGATACATCAGCAACACATGAGCAGCAGAAATAGTTCAGGCATTCTAATTATATATTTTAAACTATGAAGTTGAGAGAAAAAATGTTTTCCTGTGCCCAGGCCCCAGGGACTTGCTGAGGCCATTCAAATAATAATCGTACAGAGGCATGCACTGAAGAAATTTGCTTGCACATACTAATATCAAATGGTTATCAAGTCCCAACTAGAAAACATTGAAACATACGGTATAGGGGCCTCCTCTTCAGGATTTCCAGGTTCTAGATCCTTAACAAGGGGAGATAAATCCTTCTGGCAGTAACAAAAATAATAATATTTAGGGTACGTACATGTTAAAATAGTAGCCTTCGGATCACAACAACATAACCACAGAAACATCACCTTAATAACATCCATGTCAGCACTTGCATGTCTGCTATCCAAGAATACCTAGCATAAGATAAATATGGGAAATTGAAACGCAGTCCAGTCACATGATCCTAAATAGCAAAGTAATTTTAACTATGTGTTTGCATCCATAATATTGGTACCATAATTAGACGAGCAGCCTTTGCACTTTCAACAACATGCCACTGCCCTTCTTCTGAAGCAAATAACCATTCCTGAGTTCGAGCCTGAAATAGAACTACGTTCTTTAAGTGAATTTGAATGGAATTTAGAAACTAGGTTTCACCAAATTAATAGAAGAGAGTCCTAAAAGACTCAAGGGTAATGCACTGGAAGCTATTACAGTTATGATACCAATCTTAGCCGGGAAGATCAACAGACCCCCACACAGAAACCCTTTCATTATGATGCAGAAAAGAAATGCAAAAGGTTGAAAGGAGAATAAAAAGAAGAGAACGACAGAGAAACTAAACCTAGACTGAAGATCTGTTAGAAAAACCATATAAAATGGAATTCGGTCCATGGAAGGAAAACGACATGGCCAGACCAGATCCAGGGTGTTTACATACTAAATGTGGTTTCAAGCAGATTTACAAACATGTTTCCTCCCACAACAATGTACCAATAACTTGACTTGTTTCTTACAAGCAAAACCAAGTAGTAAGAATTGGAGGGAATAGATTGATTCCATTATCCTGACAAGGGGTTACATGTAGGGTTACATTCCTTGGGGGCCAAGAAGCCTCACCCGAAATGACTAAAATACCCCTACCCCTAATACAAGAAAGGATAAGCACTGCAACTGTCTAATGCAGCAGATGTTGAGACTGGACTGAAACTCGGTGAACAACGACGAAGGGAGCCCCTTCGTGGAGATGTCGGCGAACTGCGACGTCGTCAAGACGTGGAGGACCTGGACCTCGCCACGAACAAAGTGAAGATCAATCTCCACATGCTTCGTGTGCTGATGTTGGACGGGGTTGGTGGAGAGGTAGACGGTGTTGACGTTGTCGCGGTAGACCAACGTGCTCGAGCGACGGGGGAGTGGAGCTCCTAAAGCAGCTGGTGGAGCCAGGAGGCCTCAGCCACTCTGTTGGCGCCGTACTCCGCCTCGGCACTTGAGCGCGACACCACAAGCTTTCGCTTCGAGGACCAAGAGACGAGGTTGCCACCTAAGAAGATGACGTAGCCAGAGGTAGACCGACGGGTGTCCAGGCAACCCGCCCAATCAGCGTCGGTGTAGACGACTAGCGCAGAAGTCGAGTCTCCCTGAAGGAGGAGGCCGTAGTCAAAAGTGCCGCACAGGTACCGAAGTACCCGCTTCACAGCGGTGAGATGCGGCTCACGCGGATCATGCATGTGAAAGCACACATGCTGAACCGCGTAGGAGATGTCTGGCCTGGTGAAGGTGAGATACTGAAGGGCACCTGCAAAACTTCTGTAAGTGGTGGGGTCAGCGACAGATGCGCTATCGGCGGAGTAGACCTTCGCCTGGTGTCTACCGGAGTGGAGCACGGCTTGCAATCAGCCATGCCCGCTCGCTGGAGGATGTCCAAGCAATATTGTCGCTGGTGGAGGAACAGACTGCCCGGGCGGTGCTCGACCGTAACGCCCACGAAATGTTGAAGCTAGCCCAGGTCCTTCATCGCGAACTCCCGCTGCAGGGCGGAGATCGTGCGCTGAAGGAGAACCGAACTGGACGCCGTGAGGACGATGACGTCGACATACAGGAGGAGGTACACAGTGTCACCCTCAAGCCTGTAGATGAAGAGCGAGGTGTCCGACTTGGCCTCAACGAAGCCGAGCGAGACCAAGGAGGCGAACCGGCTATACCAAGCCCGGGATGCCTGCTTCAGGTCGTACAGAGACTTGTTCAGCTGGTAGACCATGTCTGGGCAAGCTGAATCAACAAACCCGTTGGCTGACTGCAGTACACCGTCTCTGTCAGCGTGTCGTGGAGGAAGGCGTTCTTGACGTCCAACTGGTGGACAGGCCAAGAACGCGAGGGAGCTAGCGACAGAACGGTACAAACTGTCGCCGGCTTCACCACTAGGCTGAAGGTCTCGTCGTAGTTGACACCGGGGCGCTGAGTGAAGCCCCGAAGAACCCACCGAGCCTTGTACCTCTCCAGAGACCCATCCGCCTTCCTCTTATGCGTGAACACCCACTTGCCCGTGACAACATTGCCATGACCGGGACGGGGAACTAGGTCCCAGGTCCGGTTGGCAAGCAGGACCGCATACTCCTCCTCCATAGCCTGACGCTAGTGGGGATCGACGAGGGCGCTAAGGACAGAGGAGGGTATAGGCGAGATCGGTGAGGAGTCAGGCGGTGGAGAGGTCGTCGAGGAGAGGACGACCCCGGAGAACCGCTCCACCGGTCGAAGGACCCCAGCGGCAAGTCGGGTCAACATCGGGTGAGCGTGGCTAGGGTCACGGTGGAGCAGTGGGGGTGGTACATCGGGGGCTCGGCGCGGGAGGAGGGCGGAACACCAACCCGCGCTCGTCGATGATAGACAAGAGCGGGGTAGCGTACCGCAGCACCGGTTGTCGCGCATGGCGCAGCGGCGTCGTCGGGGACACCGGGGCCGCAGCGAGCGACGTCGGGGCCGCAGGGGGCGACGTCGGGGACGTCGAGGCCGCAGCGGGCAACATCGGGGATGCCGGAACCACGCGTGGTGCAGGAGGAAGCGTCGGGGACGCTGGAGCCGCGCGTGGCGCAGCAGGTAGCGTCGGGGACGCCGAGGCACCAATGCTCGTCGCTGATAGACGAGAGCAGGGTTGGCGAAACGGGACGTCGAGGCCGCGTGTGGCGTAGCAAGTGGCGTTGGGGACGCCGGGGCCGCTCATGGCCCAGTAGGTGTCGTACCTGCAAGAGGAAAAGGCAAGGGTAGCTGGATAGGAGCAACCTCGGGGTTAGTAGAAAAAAGGGAATCCAGCTCGGGGTCAGAGCCATAGGAGGAAGTGGAGAAGGGAAAGGAGGACTCGTCGAAGACGACGTGTCGGGAGATCAAGACACCGTGGGTAGTAAGGTCAAGGCACTGATACCCCTTATGATATAGGGAATACCCAAGGAAGACACACCGAGTCAAGCGGGACGCAAGCTTATGTGGGGCCGTAGCAGAGAGGTTAGGGTAGCTTGCGCACCCGAAGAAGCGAAAGTGGTCGTAAAGAGGAGTGCTGCCAAACAAGGCAAAGTGGGGAGTGGGGAAACTAATCGCCTTCGTGGGAAGACGATTAATAAGATAGGTGGCGGTGTGAAGAGTGTTTGCCCAGTAACGAGCAGGGGTGGAGGATTGGAACATCATAGAGCGCATGACATCATTGGTGGTGCGAATCATACGCTCGGCCTTGCCATTTTGAGGGGAGGTGTACGGCAAAACGTGCAACTGGATGCCGTGAGAGAGAAGGAAGTCACGGAACGCAGAGTTATCAAACTCACACCTGTTATCACACTGGACGGCCCTGATAGTGCGTCCGACGGCTCTGATAGTGCTTTTGAACTGAGTAGACACCCAAGCGAAGAAGTGAGAGAGAGTGACGAATGTATCAGACTTCTTACGCAAGGGAAAAGTCCAAGAATAGTGTGAAAAAACATCAAGCACCACCAAATAGTATTTATATCCCGAAACACTGAGAATAGGAGATGTCCATAGGTCACAGTGAATGAGATCAAAAATGCGCTCAACATGAGTAACAGAGCTCGAGAATGGAAGTCGAACATGGCGATCGAACCGACAGGCATGACACAAAGACTCACGAGTGCCCCTAGTACACGAAATCACTGAACTACTAGACAACTTGGACATGACATCTACACCAGGGTGGCCAAGCCGGCGATGCTAAGTGGTGGAAGAAGCTGTCAAAGTCAGAGCAAAAGGTGTGGACGAAGTGGATGCGGGAAGACGAAGAGTGTACAGGCCCTGAGCTCTCACACCGAAGAAGAAGACGTCGAGTAGTAAGATCCTTCACGGATAAACGAAAAGAATCAAACTCAATAGAAATATGGTTATCAGTGGTGAAACGACGAACGGAAAAAAGGTTCTGAATAATGTCAGGAGCAACGAGAACATTCTTAAGGCGGAAGGAACCCAGAAACCCCGAGTTGCCTACTGAGGTGACAGGAAGAACAGACCCATTCCCGACCACGATAGATGAAGGACAAGAAGGGTGGGTGGAAAAAAAGTATACCAGCATCAGGAGTGGTGTGGTAGGAAGCATCGGAGTCTGCAACCCAGTCAGGACCGGGTGGAGTGAGGGTCATCGAGCTGAAAGACGCAGCCAGCAACTCCCGATCCCAACCCAGTGACTCGTGGTACTGCACCGGAGAGCAAGAGGGTCCTGTTGGGGTCGATGGCCCGCTAGCAGGGTAGCCAGGCCCGCTGTAGGCCGGAGTGGCTACGTACGTCGGCTGAGGGCGCGGCGAGCGGATGGCTGCAGACCCGGAGACGGCACAGGCTACATGGAGATCTGGCCGATCCACGGGTTCTAGGGTGTGAGCCAGGGAGCGCCGCTCCGACCCGTGCCACCACCTCCACCCCTAGCACCCCCTCCACCACTGGAACTACCTCCACCACGACCACCACGGCCGCCGCGCTTCTGGCGACGACGATTACCACCACCAGGACCGGCATGGGCCCCTGGGGTGGCAGAAGGGGCAGGTAGTCGTGGTGGTGGTCCTCCTGAAGAAGCAGCAAGTGGAGGAGGGCGTGGGGACCGTCCAGAGCCGTAGAAGGTTGTGGCAGTCGAGAAGCCAGAGGCACCTCCAGTGGTGAGCTCCTCAAGCTCGAGGTCGGACCAGACCCTATCGAAGGTCGGCAACGGCTCCGTACGAAGAAGCAGCGACCGGAGGTGAGAGTAACACTCGTTCAAGCCCTGGAGGGCATGAAGAACGAGTGAACAGTCTGGGACAGGATCACCAAGGTCCTGCAGGGCATCCGACATACCCTTCAGCTGGCGACAGTAGTCGGAGATAGAAAGATCGCCCTGCACGGTGGTCCCAAACTGAGCCCTGAAGTGGAGAGCTCGAGTCGCTCAGTTCCCCTGGAACCGCTGCTCGAGGGTCAGCCACACCTAACGAGCAGTGCCACCTCCGCGCTGCTCGACGATGTTCTGTACCTCATCAGAAAGGGACCCAAAGATCCATGCAAGAACCAAGTTGTCCATGCCAAAGCCAGGAGTCGTCCAGCGGTGAGTCGTCCCAGAGGACATGGTCATCAAGACGGAAACGCCTGAGGACGCGAATGACCTGCTTACGCCATCGAGCGTACGAGGTAGTCTCACTGCTGAGGACAACCGGGACGAGCGCCCGGATGTTCTGAACACCAGCAGCCTGAGCGTGAAGCGCAACAACAAGGGAAGCCGCGTAGGTGGTGTGAGCTGCTCCGTCACCTGGGCAGAGCTCGTAGGTGGCACTCCACAGCCGGTGCCCGGTCTCCTCGAGCTGGTGAGTGAGAGTAGCCACTGAGGCACGCTCCTGCTCCAGGGCGAGAGCGAGGGTCCGCTCACACTCGTGAGCAGCAGCAAGAGCGGCGGTAATGGCGGAGGACATGCCTGTGGTGGCGTCGACGTCCACAAGTCGACGTCCACAAGTGCAGTAGCCGAACCGTCCTGTCCAACACCGACTGCCGGATCATCGAGGACGGTGAAGGTAGCAGCTGTGGCGTAACCCGATGGTGGTGCTCGAGATCCGAGCGGCGGAGGCACCCTCATGGCGGGGGCCAGTGGCTGGACAATGGCACGTGTGGCGGCGGGTAGGGGCTCAAGAGCAGAGATGTAGGGTGCGGCAGCCGCGGACGAGCCAGATCTGGCCGCACCGGACCAACCCATGGTGGCAGCAGAGGTGGGGGCGGCGTGTGAGGTCCTGCAGCACAGGGAGGAGGCGTCCAAGACGAGGCGGCGGCGGGAGGAGGCGCAACAGGGCCGCCGACGGCCGTCCAAGACGAGCCGGCGGCGGGAGGAGGCATTGCAGGGCCGTAGGCGGCCATCCAGGATGAGGCTGCGGCGGGAGCAGGTGCGCCAGGCCAGCCAAGGGCGGCGGCAGTGGTTGGACGCCCAGATCCAGCCGCGCTGGGCCATCCCACAGCGGCAACAGAGGTGACGGCGCCCTCGGTGGCCTCTGCAGCGGCGGGAGCAGGCGCCAAGCCAGCCAGGGGCGGCGGCGGCTAGACGGTCAGGCCACCCCACGGCGGGCACCAGAGGCAGCGGCACCCTCGGTGGCCCCTGCAGCCGTTGGGAGAGGCGCGCCAGCGACGGCGGCGGTCGGCGGCGCCGTGGATCCGGCGCCAGAGGACATCCAAGGCGGCCAAGGGGAGAGGGCGCCGGCGGCCGGTGGCACCATGGTCAGGGAGAGGAGGAGAGAGGGGCTAGGGTTAGGGTTTCACTTTCTGGACTAATATGATACCAAACTGGAGGGAATAGATTGATTCCATTATCCTGAAAAGGGGTTACATATAGGGTTACATTACTTGGGGGCCAAGAAGCCTCACCCAAAATGACTAAAATACCCCTACCCCTAATACAAGAAAGGATAATCACTGCAACAATCTAACAGTAAGTACTGAAAAAGATATACCACAAACACAAATTGGCAACATGTAAGATGTAACAAACCTTCGACACAATAAAAACTCCACAGTGGTATACAAATGTTTCGGTTCGCTTCTTGGAGTCCAATAAAACAGCTTTGTAGCAAAAGAGTGAACTTCCCTGTTCACCAAGAACGAACTGTCTCCTTCGTCCTGGAATAATCACCTTCAGATCTCCTACAGCTCCTAGCTGAAGATCTCGCAATGACAAGGCCAAATCAACACCAGAAGAGTATGACTCCCGGATAATGTTCTCGTCTCCAAGAGCACGAATAACAGCATTTGCCTGTGGCACCAACAAACAGAAGGTTGAAGTGGTGATATGAATTTAGTGCCCTGTAACTTTTTCAGTCAGTTTATCAGAGGCCTATAATTATACCTGTTTCATGTTACAGTATTCAGCAGACTGGTCCAATGATGATTTTATTGTTTGTACTGCACCTATCTTCCCTTTTACCATGACCACCATGAAGGTCTGGAAGGCAGATTTTTTAGAGGGTATAGCTTGAATACTCATATCCCAGCCAAACCTGAACTCAGACAAAAGTAATGCTGCAAGAAGGAAAAGGAGAAAAAACATTATGTTAACTCTTGATATTTGACAAGTTAGAAAATAGAACATAAAGATTAGTGTTTTAGTATCCATGTAACATAACTTTCAACAAATCGGTGGACAATATGTGTGGAAGAATGTCAGTTGGCTAATCGGGACACTGGATTTCAAGTGGGAAAAAGTAAAAGGTTCACTAATCTCAAAACCTTTGAATTCATGCTAAATGTAGTGGTAAAAATTGAATAGGAGTTCACTTGACAAATGAGGGGAGACCGGGGGAAAGAACTCGATTAAACCATTTACAGAAGAATAAAGTGCAAGAAGCATAGTCCAAAATTTCGGAACTAACTAGAAAAAAACTTCAAATTAAGATGTAAGAAATGTCATGGAAGATAAAAATACAAAATGCAGAAAGGTGAAGAAAAGGTAAAAATTGACAGAAATTCACCTAAAACATGAGATTCTGCAAGGGTAAGGCACACAAACTTCCCTCCTGATTTCAGAACTCTCTTGGCCTGCAGAAGGTGCCAGCTTAGTCAGACGTATGATGAAGAAAATAACATATCCATAAGGTTTACTCAGTATATCATTTTAGTGGCCTGCAACAACAACAAACGCTTTCGTGACCTAAGAGAACTTAAAGTTCAACGGAACTCCACCAATATACCTCGTTCAAATATTTTGTCCCCAGTTTTGTCCCAGCCTCTGGCTCCATAAGAGCATCCAATCCTCCCTTATCAAGTATGGTATCAAATGATCCATCTGCAAACTGGTAGTCTCGTATGTCAGGTAGTTTTTATAAGAACTATGTATTACAGACATGTCTGTAGGTGTGAGTGTGTGACACCAAATGATCAATGTGCAAACTGGCATTGAGATATCTCAAGTTATTTGGGAAACAAATGCTGGAGAGATATCAGATATGTCAGGCGAGGATGGAGTCAGTAACTTAGCAGCAAATTTGCAGTTTGATATGTCAGGTAATTGTGATAAGAAATCCGTATTACAGATTGATGACCGATAAAGCACATTAAACAAAATTAAGAGCGCCTGATAATTCTTAATGACAAATGGACAATTACAGCCTAGGAACACACCAGACTAACTGGAAATGATAAGAAATCATTGTCACTGAGAAAGTTAACCATCCATTGTAACATGTATCACAAATAAAGCCCAAAAGGTATGGTATCAGGGCCTCTCAGCTCTCAACCCAATAAAAACTTTGCATTCAGTTTTGGTTTGACCCATCACACTGCAGTTATGAAATAAAAATCATTGTATCTTTCTTGTCAAGACAGCTTCAGGGTGACAATAAGCTAGATGCATTTATATGATTTGAAGGTCACAAACCCACTAACACTCACTCAAGGTGCTAAATTGACCAGATATATCTGAATTATCTGCATTGCCTACTCAAATCAGCAACATTGAGTTCAATGTTCAAGTGTCAATATGCTAGTACTGGATAGTGAACTCAACTTGATACTGAATTGGACATTAGAGTGACAAATAGTATTACCTTCTATAAACATTCAAGTCCAATCAAGCATTGCTCTTTGCTCAATCCTAGCTACCATATCATCAGCGAGTTCAAAGTTCACATTTCTAACTACGGTAGTTCAAAGCAAAGTAATCATTTCAAGTTTGAATTAAATCGGAATTCAGCGGTGCAACTGCAGAACCATTAGCAGCCCAAATTCTCCCTCACACAACCAATTCACCCATAAACACAAAATCCAAGCTCAAAACCAACCAACCATACTCCCGCAGCTGACGGTTCTCTTCACGGGGCGTACCTGCATGTCGGTCATGTCCATGACGCGCCACCGCATCTCGGGGCGAGCGCGCGCGTGGCGGCGGAGCATGTCGGCGACGACGACGCGGGAGAAGTCGACGTTGGTGATGCGGCGGAACCCGGCGTCGTAGAGCTGCTCGGAGAGCACCGAGCTCCCGCACCCGGGGACCAGTATCTCCGCCGCCTCCCCGGCGCCGCTGCCCCGCAGGAGTTCGAGGAGCGGGGCCTCGAGTGGCGGCCACTCTGCGTACCATTCAAAGCTGTCGCCGGTGCCGCGGAGCGCAAAAAACCTGTCCCAGTTCTCCCGCGAAGTGAAGTCGCCGAGTGTGTCTAGGAGGGCCGCGCCCACCGCCGGCGTGGTCGCCATGGAAGGGAGCTCGAAGCGTGGAACCCTAGCGCAGGGGACTGGCGAGTATGTGGAGAAAAAAAAGTAGTCTGTGTTTTACAAATTACCCGTTTCGTTTTATTTGTCATCATCTAGTTCAAAAATAAATTAGCTAGTGACAAATAAAACGAAACAGAGAGTATATTACAATATTACTAATAGATATTTCGATACAATGGTATATAGACTCAAAAGGAATAGAAGTAGACCAATAAATAATGAGAATGATTGCTCAATCACATTTGAAAGTGTCTGGTTGAATACTTACTTTGGTCACATCAGTTAATCACATTGTCATTCGCAAACATGATATATATATATATATATATATATATAAAGTTTGGATAACTAATATGGGATCGACAAACAAAATTGATACTAAATAGTAGGAGTCTGATTTTTTTTCTTCGAAAGATCGAGTCTGATTTTGACATGAATGTGTTTCAAGTAACATATAGCCAGAGGGGTCGTTTTATATAGCTTCTCTAGATGTGATTTTTTAATAGCTTCTCTAGATGTGATTTTTTAATAGAATAAGATTCTGCGAAGTGTTCTATGATACAATAAGATGAACCATTACAACTAGAATAGGAAACCACTTTACAAGATCAAAAGAAGTAATTTTCCTAACTCCGAACCCCTTAATCCATTTCACAGTATCACTTAACGAAATCAGCAAAAAAATCTTTCTCGACACATCTTCTCTAATTTTTCTTTTTTGAAAAGCCCCAAGGCAATATACTAAGTAGTGGAGATAGTACAACACACATGTTGTCAGTCATAAAGGCTTGACAGATATAACAGGGAGCGGAGATGAACAGAGAAAAAATGTTCTAGATGTCTGATGTCTAAGTTACATTAGCATCAGGAAAAGGAGGGAGAAGGTGACCAGCACCGTCCTTTGCCCAAGATGCAGTATGCTCCTTAATGTCTTTCAGTAAAGATCAGCAATCCCTTTCATTTCTATCGAAAATACGAGCATATCTCTCTTTCCACATCGTCCAGGCAACCAACATCTCAAGTGATTGTGCCTTTCTTTTCCTATTTTTGCTGTTCGCGGCCAAAGCCGAGAACCCCAATAGGAAATCTGCCTCTTGATTCCAATTGGCTGAATGAAACGATTGAATCCGTGACCATCTGCTGACTTCACTCCTCAGGTGTACTGCATAGGGACATTTCCTGAAAAGATGTTGAACCGTTTCAAGATTGCGGATGCACAAGGGGCAGAGAATAGGAGTTTTGCCAGCCCCTGATTTGGAGCCTAGCTGCGGTCCAACTTCTGTTCTGCAGCATGAGTCATATGAAGGATTTGCATTGGGGTGGTGCCCAATGCCGCCAAATTAATTCTAGAAAGGTGAACTGCAGAGAACCCTCAAACTGAACCATGTATGTCGAACGCATAGTGAAAGAGGCGTCTGATGTGAGGGACCAAGATATTTCATCCGGTTGGTCAGCAACCAGCTCCAAACTTTGCTTCTTGTATCATGTGCCAAAGTTGTACATACTCGTGCAGGAGAGGAACAGTAAGGTCATCACTACAAGAAACGCGAAAACTTACGTCGGCCAACATAAGTTATATGGGCCACCCGACGAAAGTAAGTTAACTTTCGTCGGTTGTCGTCCCGCAACCGACGTAAGTTAAAAGGCCGACAGCATTACACCTCAACTTACGTCGGTTGAGACCCGCAACCGACGTAACTTCGCAGGTGGACGGAAGTTGCCTTTAAGTTTCATCGGCCTTGACCACGGCCGACGTGACTCTACCGGGCTGACGTAATTGGTGTAATTTACCCTATCCGTGCAGCCCGCGCGCGCACGCAAGCCTCTTCTGTTTTCCTTCTCCGCCTCTTCTTTTTTACTTTCCCCACAGCCGCTCGACGCCGCCATAGCTGCCGCCGCGCCACCCCAGTCGTGCCCACCGCGCCGCCCCGGCTGTGCCCCACCGCGCCCCACCTCCGCGGCGCTGCCTCACCTCCAGAGCGTCGCCGCCTCCTCACTCCTCGCCAGGTAATGCCTCCTCCTCGCGCTGCACCTCCCTCCCCCCTCCACGCCGACCTGCACCCTCCCCCTCAATTCAAGTGTATGCTGTATTTGATCAAGTTTCAATTAAATTCAAATTTGAAATTGAATTTAATTGTTTAAATTATGCTTAAATTGCTTAATTGTTTATTTAATTATGCTTAAGTGGTTAATTTGTTTAATTATGCTTAATTTTTTTAGTGTAGATTATGCTTAACTGGTTTAGTGTAGATTATGTTTAATTAGTTTCTATGCGCTGAGCTCGACCGCCGTGGGGAGGGCGGAGACAGGGGCGGCCGACCGTTGAGGGAGGTGCGATGGGGGCATCGAGCTCGGGCGCCATGAGGAGGGTGGCGTCGGGGTCGACCAGTTGTCGGATGCCGCGGTGTTTGGGGTGGCCAGTGGCTCCAGGAGAGAGAGAGAGAGGAGGTGGTGGCAGTGTTGTGTGAGAAAGATAAGAGAGCTGGGTCGTGTGGGTCGGGGTATATCTCCTACCGCGACGGCGCCGCGCCCTATCGCGCCCAGCCGCTCCCCACTGCGCCCAACCGCCTCCCCACCTCGACGCCACCACCGCCGCGCCGCTGTCGCGCCCCGTCGCGCCCTATCGCAGTAAGCCGCCGCCTCACCCCGACGAGCCATTTAGGTTTTGTCGTGACCCATTTAGTGTAAAGTTAAAGTATCCGTCTAAACCACCCACGCGTGTGTATGTCAGACCTTGACGGACCCAATTCATTATCTCTCTCATTCTTTCTTCTTTCTCTCTCTCATTCTTTCCTCTGTTTTTGAAATGACTCGAAAATAAAAGATTAGCGTAATCTACTTACGACGGCTTGAAAATTGCACCATTTTTTGTCAGTTGCTCCAGAGCTTGAAGAACTACACCCTATTTGGGGGTGTAGTGTAAAAACAAGCAACATTATGCTGCCGAAATTTCGCGTGCATAAATTAACAAAAAACTAACGATAATTTGTTCAACTTTAAACTACAGAGTCAAACATGAGCAAAGACTGTAGTTAGATGTATACTGGTCGGAAGAGCAGAACTGGTGGTCACTCAGATGAGTGGTACGCCAAGATAGAAGCTTTTGTGGAACGAGCATTTTCATTGTCAAATAGTGATAAGGCGCGGTGCCCATGTACGAAAATGCCGGAATGCAACATTTTTGGACCAAGTGGAACTTACGATGCACTTGTGTTGAAACGGTTACGTGTCACATTATGAATTGTGGAACTTCCACGGCGAGACAACTTATCAAGCTGTACAAGAAGTAGAAGCGGACAATGATGATGCCACAAAGGTGTGACGCATGGTTCCGAAAACTGAACCAAGCTAACGCATATGTGTGCCCAGGATGTTCATCACACATACACGAGTGCAATCACAAAAGAGTATACAGAAAATTACCACAAGACAAGATTAATTAACCAAATTTTATTACACAAACCAGATTATTCTCGAATACAAGCTCTAATGAATATTAATGACAAGTTCAACTAATGCAGCGGAAATAAACTAATTAAGCAAACTAAACGGCTAGGCAGCATAAGCAATAGGGTATAACGCAGCTCTAATAACACCACAGGCAAAGCTGACGGTAGACACGGCCTAGAACTCCGCATCTTCGCCATTAAACTCTCAATCCTGACCTGCAACTGTTGGGGGGGGGGATTGCAAGAGTGAGTACATGTCGTACTCAGCAAGTGTGGAAAGTATGACATGTGGCTTATTCAAATGTCGACAATAATAATGGTAAAGTGCTGAAAAGTACATTAAAACATTTGAAAAGCAATATATTATACGTATGTGAAGTAAACCCATTATAATCATAAGTAATACCATAATACCAAATCTGAATTCATTACCATCATCAAAATTTCCAGATTTCACCATTGCCAATAACCAGATTCAATACCAGAGATAAATTCATAACCAGCCATAACCATTACCAAACCATAACCATCCCAATACCATCCCAATACCGAGTTCCCTCTAATCATGGAAGTTGTCCAGGTGCTCATAACCGGGAGCACGGCTATCATGATAGTTTTAATTAACACTCTGCAGAGTTTGTACCACTTTACCCACGTGTTTGTGATTTCATCACCCGTCAGCGACTAAAGAACCTCCCTTATGCCAATTACACTTCCTTTGGTGTATGGCCAAGAGATCACAAAATAGCCTTTATAAAGGGATTACTAGCCTATTTAGACCCCACTGAGGTTTCACCGGTGGCAATGCCTCCAACTGAGCACATCTTCAACCAAGGACCCCCTCTTGAGCCATTCGGATCCTAGGGTAGTCCCACCAATCATCAACAAACCCAATCCGACTACCCCTTCCCCGAGCATCCACAATGGTCCAAACAGCACTAGCAAAGCCCTAATTAATCAGCTACGCCGCACCCATACTTGGCCTCGTGGTGGCACTGTAGTCCTGGCTTATTCTCGCATGAACCGGTCCTTAGATCTAAAGCAAGCAAACCACCATAACATCCAACCCATCCACATACCAGGCTTGCTTAGATCACCCATTACCATATCATATTTGATCAGTTCACATTAACCATAATCTTATCCATACATAATTAAATTGAGTGGTATAGTTGTTTTCCCATCCCAGTTGATTAAGCGAAGCAAAAGGTAAAAACCCTTCCCGACTCTCTCTACCATAAATTCCAGGTGACAAGGGTGGTCAACAATTCTAGTAAACTTCCTACCATAGGTTTCCCATCAAATTGACACAAGCATGCAATTTTGTAAACAAAACATTTATTTTAAAAACAGGATCAATATGCTTCAAGGACACTTGCCTTGCTCTTGCTGTTGATTAGGGTCAAAGCCTTCAAACTCTTGATGCTGTAGATCCTCCGCGGCACTCTCTAGCGCAAATCCGTCTAATCCACACATAAACATACAAGACAAGAAACACAATTAAAGAGTGCACAAATATTACTCAATATGATATGACATGCATGATTGATGCAAATGCAAGGTAGAACTTGTTAATTGATTGCTTTTAATGATAACTAACTAGTTCTAATAGCTTTTAACAAGTTTATACAGGTTTGGATTCAATTAGATCAAATTTTAGAACCAATTCAACACAATTTAACCAGAAAGATCGGACTAGTCCGCTAGGGACCGGACAAGTCCGCCCTCTGCGAGATCAGCAGATTAGGGTTTTCTAGATCGACGTGAATTTGGAGATTAGGGGTTGAATTCGCATAAGGACAAGAGAATAGAAGGTATACCAGGTGTTTAGAACTCCAATGAATCAAGAAACTTGGAGGTAAAACTTGGATCTTGATGATCTAGGGTTGGTGATGAACTTGGGGATGAATTTGTGATGAAGAACGAAAACTTGGTGGAGATCTTGATCCTCTTTCGTTTCCTCCTCTTCTTCTCCTTGCTTGGGATCTTCTCCTCCCTCCTTGGTGGTGGCTCTCCACGAACTAGGGTTTGGGTGGGTGGAAAAGTGGCAAATAGATATCAATCCAAAGGGTGGGGCTGTTTATATAGAGGTGGAGGCTAGGGCTAGATGAATTTCGAGTTTTGGGATGAGTAGAGGCCGGTTTAGAGTCCCACACGGGCTCTAAAAGAGTTATGCACGACGTCCCTAGGCCCACATAACGTGAAACCCAAGATACAAGTCGTAAAACAAAAGATCAATCTCGAAGTCACGAAATATCGGACAAGTCCGGAAAGGACCGGACTAGTCCGAAGTTGTCCAGAGAGAAAAATCGGACAAGTCTGGCCTAAAATCGGACAAGTCCGACATTAAACAGAGAGGAAAACGGACAAGTCCGCTGGAACACCGGACTAGCCCGGAAAAGTCCAAGGACTTAGCAATTTTTCAAGGATTTTTGGAATATCGGACTAGTCCGCACAAAATCGGACAAGTCTGAAAGTTTCCAGAGCCAAAATCGGACTAGTCCGCAGCAAAAATGGACAAGTCCGTTTTTAGTCAGAGAGAAATCGGACTAGTCCTCAGTAAAATCGGACTAGTCCGCACTTTCCTGCGTTTTAAGTGCGGTTTTGTTCCAAATCAATTTTAAATGCTCCGAATCAATTTTAAACTTGTTCCTCTTTATGTGGATCAATGTTAAACATGTATATGAATGTATGCAAGGCATGCTATATGAAAATGAGGGTGTTACAAACCTACCCCCCTTAAAATGAATCTCGCCCTCGAGATTCGATGCGGAAGAGAAGAGATAGGGAAAGTCCTTCTTGAGATCATCCTCCAATTCCCACATCGCTTCTTTTTCTGTGTGGTGCTTCCATTGAACTTTACACCATCTAATGACCTTGTTCCTTGTGACTCTCTCCTTAGTTTCCAAGATTTTGACCGTTTGTTCGTCATAAGTCAAATCTTCCTCTAGTTCCAATTCTTCCATTGGCACTTGTTCTTCCGGTACTCTCAAGCACTTCTTGAGCTGGGAAACATGAAAGACATCATGCACGTCTGAAAGATGAGCTGGCATCCCCAACTTATACGCTACTTCTCCCCTTTTGTCCAAAATCTTGAATGGTCCAATATAACGAGGTGCTAGCTTTCCTCTTATGTTAAACCTCTTATGACCCCTCATTGGTGACACCTTGAGGTAAACAAAATCTCCCACTTCAAAGGCTAGTTTCCTTCTCCTATTGTCCGCATAGCCTTTTTGCCTTGATTGGGCAGTCCTCAAGTTTTCACGAATTATTTGGACTTGCTTTTCGGCTTCTTGCAACACATCTGGACCAAATACTTGAGTTTCTCCTGCCTCATTCCAGAATAAAGGTGTCCTACACTTCCTCCCATAAAGCGCTTCATATGGTGACATCTTCAAACTTGCTTGGTAACTATTATTGTATGAAAATTCCGCGTATGGCAAGCTTTTGTCCCAACTTTTCCCATGCTTTAAAGCACAGGCTCTTAACATGTCCTCCAAAATCTGATTGGTCCTCTCGGTTTGTCCATCTGTTTGAGGATGATATGCTGAACTAAAATTCAACCTCGTTCCCAAAGCTTCATGCAGTTTTTGCCAAAATCTAGAGGTAAATTGAGAACCTCTATCCGAAACTATCTTCTTAGGGACTCCATGTCGACACACAATACACTCCATGTATATTTCGGCCAATCGTGCAGCTGTATATTTGGTCTTCACAGGGACAAAATGAGCTGACTTGGTTAAGCGATCCACAATTACCCAAATTGAGTCATACCCGGACTGAGTACGTGGTAACCCAACTATGAAGTCCATTCCAATTTCTTCCCACTTCCATTCCGGAATCTTCAACAGTTGCAATAATCCGGCTGGCCTTTGATGTTCCGCCTTGACTCGTTGGCACACATCACACAATGCTACGTATTCAGCTATGTCCTTTTTCATGTTATCCCACCAATAGCAAGTCTTCAAGTCTTTGTACATCTTTGTACAACCGGGATGAATTGAGTAAGGTGAGTCATGTGCCTCCTTTAATATTGTCTCCCGTATGTGCTTCACATTAGGCACAACGATCCTCTTTCCAAGCCATAAGGTACCATGTTCATCCTCGTCAAATCTGAATTCTCTCCCTTCTTTGGTTCTTTCCTTGATTTCCTTGATCTCCTCATCTGTGGTTTGTGCCTCTCGAATTTCTTGCTTCAAGGTTGGATTTAACTCCATCATCTCCATCTCGTTTACAAACCCAAGGTTCAACCGTTCAAACTCCTTGCATAGCTTGGATGGTATCCCTCGAACTGTGAGTTGGTGACTTACTCCCTTTCTACTCAAAGCATCGGCCACTACATTGGCCTTCCCCGGATGATAGTTGATCCCCAAATCATAATCTTTGATGAGCTCCAACCATCTTCGTTGCCTCAAGTTCAGATCCGTTTGTGTGAAAATATACTTCAAACTCTTATGATCCGTATAAATTTCACACCTATGTCCAAGAATATAGTGTCTCCAAATCTTCAATGCATGTACCACGGCCGCGAGTTCCAAATCGTGCGTGGGATAATTCTGCTCATGTTTCTTCAATTGTCTTGATGCATAGGCGACCACTTGACCCTCTTGCATCAATACACATCCTAACCCTTGTTTTGATGCGTCACAATAAATATCAAAACTCTTGCTCACATCCGGCAATACCAAAATTGGGGCTGTTGTTAATCTCTTCTTCAACTCCTCAAAACTGTTTTGACAATCTTCAGTCCATTGGAACGTCTTTCCCTTCATTAGCAACTCTGTCATAGGCTTGGCTATCTTGGAAAAGTCCTTGATGAATCTACGGTAATATCTAGCCATCCCAAGAAAACTCCTTATTTTCTTGACATTTTGCGGCAGTTCCCACATCAACACATCCCTCACTTTACCAGGGTCAACTGATACTCCTCCTCCTGAGATGATATGACCCAAAAATGGCACCTCTTTCAACCAAAACTGACACTTGTTGAACTTGGCATACAACTGACGCTCCCTCAATTTCTGCAACATAAGCCTCAAGTGTTCCTCATGTTCCTTCTCATCCTTCGAGTAGATCATAATGTCATCAATAAACACCACAACGAACTTATATAAGTACTCCATGAAGACCTTATTCATGAGGTACATAAAGTAGGCAGGTGCATTTGTCAATCCAAAAGACATCACGGTGTACTCATAAGATCCATACCGTGTCCTAAAAGCTGTCTTGGGTATGTCCGATGGCCTAATCTTCATTTGAAAGTATCCCGACCTCAAATCAATCTTGGAAAACACACAGGCGCCTTTCATCTGATCAAACAAGTCCTCTATACGGGGCAAGGTGTACTTGTTCTTGATGGTCACCTCGTTGAGAGCTCGGTAATCCACGCACATCCTTTGGGATCCATCCTTCTTGTCCACAAATAGAACGGGCGCTCCCCAAGGTGAAGAGCTAGGGCGAATAAAACCTTTCTCTAATTGCTCTTGAATCTGTTTCTTGAGCTCCGCTAATTCCATAGGAGGCATCCTATACGGCCTCTTAGCTATAGGTGCAGTTCCAGGTATTAAATCAATAACAAACTCAATGTCTCGATCGGGTGGCATACCTGGCAACTCGTCCAGAAAAACATCCAAAAATTCACACACCACCGGAATCTCCTCAATTATGGCACCGTCCATATGATTCAACTCCAATTGCTTCGGTGCGGTTTGAGATGCTTCAAATTCTACGGTGATCCCTTCCTCATTAGTCAACTTCACCGTCTTCGTGGCACACTTAATAACTCCATTGTGCTTCCTCAACCAGTCCATACCAAGTATAATGTCCAACCCTTGAGAATCTAAAACAATGAGGTTGGCGGAGAAGTCTACCCCCCTTATTCTAAGGCTTATTTTTGGACATACTATATTTGTCCTCATCTCTCCTCCAGGAGACTTAACCAATAGAGTAAACTTCATATGAGAGATAGGCAAACTATACTTGGCAACATACTTTGATGCAATGAATGAATGCGATGCTCCAGAATCAAATAACATAGTCGCGGGGTTGGAGTTTAAGAGAAACATACCAATGACCACATCATCCGCTTGTTGAGCATCCTCCGTTGAGACATGGTTCACGTTGCCACGAGCAAAATTCTGCTGTCCACGGTTCCTTTGTGGTTGTCCTCCATTGGGTCTTGGGTTTTGCCTCGGTGCATTGCTTCCTTGGCCAAGACCTGACTTAGGACATTGATGCGCAAAGTGTCCAGCTTCTCAACAAGTGTAGCACTTCTTAACCCCACCAGAATTATTGGGACGAGCTTGGTTTTGAACATTAGCACCAGGAAAAATTAGCACGAGGCGCATAAGGCATTTGAGGCCTAGGTGCTTGCGTGACAGGGCGCTGCTGCACAAACTGAGTTGGGTGTGGTGCATAACCAGGGCGCTGAGCAGGAATAGAAGAGCTGAAATGAGGCGCATTGGGTGGCGCAAAATGAGGGCGCATATTACTTCCTTGTTGCTGTCCTTGATATGGCGCCTTCCTATTGATTTCTTGCTCCATCTCACGGATCTTGTTCTCAACCACAATTGCTTTGTCCACAAGCTTCTGGAAATTTGCATAGTCACAATTGAGCAATTGTACTTGGATCTCATTGTTCAAGCCCCTCATGAACAAGTATTGCTTCCGGCTGTCCCGACTAACATCCTCAGACGCGTACCTTGAGAGTTGAGTGAATTTATTGATATATTCACTCACACTTGATCTTCCTTGCCTTAAATTCTCAAATTCTTGCCTCTTCAATATCATAACACCCTCCGAGACATAATGAGAACGAAAATTTTCCTTGAATTTGGCCCATGTAATTCTCTCTTGGTTCTCATGAGCATTGCAATAAGAATCCCACCAATCCGCAGCTGCTCCAACTAGTTGATGAGAAGCAAACAAGACCTTCTCCCGGTCACTGCATTGGACAATAGCCAGCTTCTTCTCCACGGACTTGAGCCAATCATCCGCATCCATAGGGTTAGCAGCTTGAGCAAAGGTCGGCGGCCTAGTCCTCATAAACTCTCCCAATCGGTTATGAGGAGGCGGGGGTGGCGGTGGAGGCATGTTGGGCTGATGGTTGATATTGCCAGCCTGCAGCTGTCCCATTGTTTGTATCATGGTCTGCATGAGCTGGTTTTGCATAGCCAATAGCTGCTCAATGTTGATAGCTCCCTGAGTAGATCCTTGTTCGATGTTGTTCTGAGGCACTCCATTGTTCTCCTCCTCATCATTGCCATCCCTCTGGTTGCGAGTCCTCACCATCTGAAGGAAAGCAATAAATAAGAATTAGAAAACGTCCCCAACTATATGCATCAAGGGGTATAAACTAAACAGCTAGCTATACTAGCCTAGGTGGACATGGCAATGCTAAGGCATCCCAAAATCCTCTATTAAGCACACAAGCAAGCAATATATATAGCAAACAGCACTCCAAGCAAAAACACATCGATTCCTGAGTGCTCCTATGTGCTCTAAAGTGTCCATTATATCTAGGCTGCATCCTACGGTCAACCTATGGCTCTAATACCAATCTGCGACGCCCGGTTCCGAAAACTGAACCAAGCTAACGCATATGTGTGCCCAGGATGTTCATCACACATACACGAGTGCAATCACAAAAGAGTATACAGAAAATTACCACAAGACAAGATTAATTAACCAAATTTTATTACACAAACCAGATTATTCTCGAATACAAGCTCTAATGAATATTAATGACAAGTTCAACTAATGCAGCGGAAATAAACTAATTAAGCAAACTAAACGGCTAGGCAGCATAAGCAATAGGGTATAACGCAGCTCTAATAACACCACAGGAAAAGCTGACGGTAGACACGGCCTAGAACTCCACATCTTCGCCATTAAACTCCCAATCCTGACCTGCAACTGTTGGGGGGGGGATTGCAAGAGTGAGTACATGTCGTACTCAGCAAGTGTGGAAAGTATGACATGTGGCTTATTCAAATGTCGACAATAATAATGGTAAAGTGCTGAAAAGTACATTAAAACATTTGAAAAGCAATATATTATACGTATGTGAAGTAAACCCATTATAATCATAAGTAATACCATAATACCAAATCTGAATTCATTACCATCATCAAAATTTCCAGATTTCACCATTGCCAATAACCAGATTCAATACCAAAGATAAATTCATAACCAGCCATAACCATTACCAAACCATAACCATCCCAATACCATCCCAATACCGAGTTCCCTCTAATCATGGATGTTGTCCAGGTGCTCATAACCGGGAGCACGGCTATCATGATAGTTTTAATTAACACTCTGCAGAGTTTGTACCACTTTACCCACGTGTTTGTGATTTCATCACCCGTCAGCGACTAAAGAACCTCCCTTATGCCAATTACACTTCCTTTGGTGTATGGCCAAGAGATCACAAAATAGCCTTTACAAAGGGATTACTAGCCTATTTAGACCCCACTGAGGTTTCACCGGTGGCGATGCCTCCAACTGAGCACATCTTCAACCAAGGACCCCCTCTTGAGCCATTCGGATCCCAGGGTAGTCCCACCAATCATCAACAAACCCAATCCGACTACCCCTTCCCCAAGCATCCACAATGGTCCAAACAGCACTAGCAAAGCCCTAATTAGTCAGCTACGCCGCACCCATACTTGGCCTCGTGGTGGCACTATAGTCCTGGCTTATTCTCGCATGAACCGGTCCTTAGATCTAAAGCAAGCAAACCACCATAACATCCAACCCATCCACATACCAGGTTTGCTTAGATCACCCATTACCATATCATATTTGACCAGTTCACATTAACCATAATCTTATCCATACATAATTAAATTGAGTGGTATAGTTGTTTTCCCATCCCAGTTGATTAAGCGAAGCAAAAGGTAAAAACCCTTCCCGACTCTCTCTACCATAAATTCCAGGTGACAAGGGTGGTCAACAATTCTAGTAAACTTCCTACCATAGGTTTCCCATCAAATTGACACAAGCATGCAATTTTGTAAACAAAACATTTATTTTAAAAACAGGATCAATATACTTCAAGGACACTTGCCTTGCTCTTGCTGTTGATTAGGGTCAAAGCCTTCAAACTCTTGATTCTGTAGATCCTCCGCGGCACTCTCTAGCGCAAATCCGTCTAATCCACACAATAAACATACAAGACAAGAAACACAATCAAAGAGTGCACAAATATTACTCAATATGATATGACATGCATGATTGATGCAAATGCAAGGTAGAACTTGTTAATTGATTGCTTTTAATGATAACTAACTAGTTCTAATAGCTTTTAACAAGTTTATACAGGTTTGGATTCAATTAGATCAAATTTTAGAACCAATTCAACACAATTTAACCAGAAAGATCGGACTAGTCCGCTAGGGACCGGACAAGTCCGCCCTCTGCGAGATCAGCAGATTAGGGTTTTCTAGATCGACGTGAATTTGGAGATTAGGGGTTGAATTCGCATAAGGACAAGAGAATAGAAGGTATACCAGGTGTTTAGAACTCCAATGAATCAAGAAACTTGGAGGTAAAACTTGGATCTTGATGATCTAGGGTTGGTGATGAACTTGGGGATGAATTTGTGATGAAGAACGAAAACTTGGTGGAGATCTTGATCCTCTTTCGTTTCCTCCTCTTCTTCTCCTTGCTTGGGATCTTCTCCTCCCTCCTTGGTGGTGGCTCTCCACGAACTAGGGTTTGGGTGGGTGGAAAAGTGGCAAATAGATATCAATCCAAAGGGTGGGGCTGTTTATATAGAGGTGGAGGCTAGGGTTAGATGGATTTCGAGTTCTGGGATGAGTAGAGGCCGGTTTGGAGTCCCACACGGGCTCTAAAAGAGTTATGCACGACGTCCCTAGGCCCACATAACGTGAAACCCAAGATACAAGTCGTAAAACAAAAGATCAATATCGAAGTCACGAAATATCGGACAAGTCCGGAAAGGACCGGACTAGTCCGAAGTTGTCCAGAGAGAAAAATCGGACAAGTCCGACATTAAATAGAGAGGAAAACGGACAAGTCCGCTGGAACAACGGACTAGTCCGGAAAAGTCCAAGGACTTAGCAATTTTTCAAGGATTCTTGGAATATCGGACTAGTCCGCACAAAATCGGACAAGTCCGAAAGTTTCCAGAGCCAAAATCGGACTAGTCCGCAGCAAAAACAGACAAGTCCGTTTTTAGTCAGAGAGAAATCGGACTAGTCCTCAGTAAAATCGGACTAGTCCGCACTTTCCTGTGTTTTAACTGCGGTTTTGTTCCAAATCAATTTTAAATGCTCCGAATCAATTTTAAACTTGTTCCTCTTTATGTGGATCAATGTTAAACATGTATATGAATGTATGCAAGGCATGCTGTTTGAAAATGAGGGTGTTACAAACCTACCCCCCTTAAAATGAATCCCGCCCTCGAGATTCGACGCGGAAGAGAAGAGATAGGGAAAGTCCTTCTTGAGATCATCCTCCAATTCCCACGTCGCTTCTTTTTCTGTGTGGTGCTTCCATTGAACTTTACACCATCTAATGACCTTGTTCCTTGTGACTCTCTCCTTAGTTTCCAAGATTTTGACCGTTTGTTCGTCATAAGTCAAATCTTCCTCTAGTTCCAATTCTTCCATTGGCACTTGTTCTTCCGGTACTCTCAAGCACTTCTTGAGCTGGGAAACATGAAAGACATCATGCACGTCTGAAAGATGAGCTGGCATCCCCAACTTATACGCTACTTCTCCCCTTTTGTCCAAAATCTTGAATGGTCCAATATAACGAGGTGCTAACTTTCCTCTTATGTTAAACCTCTTATGACCCCTCATTGGTGACACCTTGAGGTAAACAAAATCTCCCACTTCAAAGGCTAGTTTCCTTCTCCTATTGTCCGCATAGCCTTTTTGCCTTGATTGGGCAGTCCTCAAGTTTTCACGAATTATTTGGACTTGCTTTTCGGCTTCTTGCAACACACCTGGACCAAATACTTGAGTTTCTCCTGCCTCATTCAAGAATAAAGGTGTCCTACACTTCCTCCCATAAAGTGCTTCATATGGTGACATCTTCAAACTTGCTTGGTAACTATTATTGTATGAAAATTCCGCGTATGGCAAGCTTTTGTCCCAACTTTTCCCATGCTTTAAAGCACAGGCTCTTAACATGTCCTCCAAAATCTGATTGGTCCTCTCGGTTTGTCCATCCGTTTGAGGATGATATGCTGAACTAAAATTCAACCTCGTTCCCAAAGCTTCATGCAATTTTTTCCAAAATCTGGAGGTAAATTGAGAACGTCTATCCGAAACTATCTTCTTAGGGACTCCATGTCGACACACAATACGCTCCATGTATATTTCGGCCAATCGTGCAGCTGTATATTTGGTCTTCACAGGGACAAAATGAG
This sequence comes from Tuctoria greenei, assembly GCA_036927565.1. Taxonomy (NCBI): domain Eukaryota; kingdom Viridiplantae; phylum Streptophyta; class Magnoliopsida; order Poales; family Poaceae; genus Tuctoria; species Tuctoria greenei. The sequence goes on along the minus strand of JAYESD010000012.1, from coordinate 111,663,951 downwards.
CTAACTTGGTTAAGCGATCCACAATTACCCAAATTGAGTCATACCCGGACTGAGTACGTGGTAACCCAACTATGAAGTCCATTCCAATTTCTTCCCACTTCCATTCCGGAATCTTCAACGGTTGCAATAATCCGGCTGGCCTTTGATGTTCCGCCTTGACTCGTTGGCACACATCACACAATGCTACGTATTCAGCTATGTCCTTTTTCATGTTATCCCACCAATAGCAAGTCTTCAAGTCTTTGTACATCTTTGTACAACCGGGATGAATTGAGTAAGGTGAGTCATGTGCCTCCTTTAATATTGTCTCCCGTATGTGCTTCACATTAGGCACAACGATCCTCTTTCCAAGCCATAAGGTACCATGTTCATCCTCGTCAAATCTGAATTCTCTCCCTTCTTCGGTTCTTTCCTTGATTTCCTTGATCTCCTCATCTGTGGTTTGTGCCTCTCGAATTTCTTGCTCCAAGGTTGGATTTAACTCCATCATCTCCATCTCGTTTACAAACCCAAGGTTCAACCGTTCAAACTCCTTGCATAGCTCGGATGGTATCCCTCGAACTGTGAGAGGATCCTCAAACATCGAAGGTTAAAGAGTTCTTTAAACTTCACAAAGATTCAAAACAACCGCTGCATGGACACACTAAAATGACAATCCTCAATTTTGTGAGTAGACTTATGGCAATTAAGTCTAAGTTCTTATTTTCTAATAACTGTTACAACGAGCTTATAAATTTGTTCAATGATGTCGTTCCACATCCCAACAAAGTGCCTAAAGATATGTATAAGTCGAAGAAAATTCTTTCTGGTCTCAGTATGAACTACGAGAAGATTGATGTGTGTCCGGACAACTGCATGCTTTTTTGGAGAGAGCATGCCAATGAGAACAAATATTTAAAATGTGGTCAACTGAGGTTTGTCGAAGTTGTTAATAACGATGGTGAAAAAGTGACAATGGAAGTCGCATGTAACCAGCTTCGTTATGTACCCGTGACACCTAGGTTGAAGCGGATGTTCCTTTCAAAAGAACGGCCAGACACATAAGATGACACAAAGAAGGTGAGCGTCAGAACAATGGAGTCATGACGCACCCATCCGATGGTGAGGCATGGAAGGTGGTGGACCAGTTCGATCCAGAATTCGATCGTGAATCAAGAAATGTTCGCATAGAGTCGGTGACAGATGGGTTCACAGCGTGCAACACAAACGCCACACCATACTCCTGTTGGCCCGTCTTTGTCATTCCGTACAATCTTCCACCAGTTTTTCATGAAGTATGAGTTCATGTTTTTTAGCCTCATTGTACCTGGACCGGATCATCCCGGGTCACGTCTCAACGTGATGTTGAAACCATTGATCGAAGAGTTGAAAATGTTGTGGACAGGAGTCGAAGTGTACGACTCTTACAAGAAGCAGAAATTCAACCTTCGAGTTGCTTATTTGTGGTATGTCCATGATTTTCCGGCATACAACATGTTTTCTGGATGGAGCACTCATGGTCGGTTGACGTGTATGATATGTGCTTTGGATACCGATTGCTTTCGACTTACCCATGGTGGCAAGATATCTTACTTCGGTTGTTATAGACGTTGGTTGCCTCTGAATCACGTGTTTAGACGGCAGAGGAATGTCTTCAGAAAGAACACCGTTGTCACGAAAGGACCAATGAAACGCCTTAACGGGTCAGAAATATCTGATATGTTGGACAAATTGGTGCCAGATGAAGGTCGTCTTGGATATTTCGAAGGTTACAGAGACGAACACAATTGGACTCACATATGTGGACTTTGGGAGCTACCGTATGTGAAGTCATTGATTCTAAGGCACAATATTGATGTCATGCATCAAGAGCGTAAGATGGCCAAATGTATCATAAGCACATGCATGGACATGACGGGCAAAACAAAAGCCAATTTAAAGGCTCGAAAGGATCTCACCGAGCTTTGTAACCGTCAAACTCTTGAGCTATCCAAAAATGATGGTAAACCACATGTTCCTTTCTGTCTTCGACCTAAAGAAAAGAAAGAAGTTCTCGAATGGTTGCAAAGTTTGAAATTCCTAGATGGTTATGTAGCTAGTCTGAGACGAGCTATGAATGTGAAAAAAGAAAAGCTCATTAGGTTGAAGAGTCATGATTATCACATAATCATAGAAAGACTTATGTCCGTTATGTTTTGAGGCTACTTTGACGATGCGGTATGGAAGGTGTTAGCCGAGCATAGCCACTTCTATATGCAACTCTGTGCTAAAGAAATCACGCCAGAGATGATGACTAAGTTGGAGAAGGAGATTTTGGTACTTTTGTGCAAGATGGAAAAAAAATTTCCTCCAGGGTTCTTCAATCTAATGCAACATCTCTTAATCCATCTTCCATTTGAAGTGAAAGTGGGTGGTCCCGTGCAATATAGGTGGATTTATTATATTGAAATATCACTTAGATATCTGAAATCAATGGTTGGTAATAGGGCAAGAGTTGAAAGTTGCATTGGTGAAGCTTTTACTCTTAAGAAAGTAGGATACTTATGAACCCAACGGATACGGGGGATGCCCTATCTTTCGATGAGAGATGTTGGTGGTGAATGAATTTGGTGGAGGCCGACGTTGGCTGCCCGACTACCATAACCAGAATGGTGTGGCGCCTTGAGCGACAGTTACACCGTATCCTGGTAACTACGATTTGGATGGAGGTCGACGTTGTGCTACCCGACTACAAAACCACAAGGGTATTGCGCCTTAGCAATAGTTACACCGGTTCCTGTTGTTGTTGTTTTTGTCGTGCCAAGAACAGCCTTGAACCTACAAGCAATCGAAGAACAAGCAAGAACAAGATAACAGGCAAACACTCACAGGTGTGATAAGTTGGGGTTCTGATTCAAGTAATTGGAAGGCCTCATTGATACTTGCATTACAAGGAAATAGCAATGGCTACAATTACAGGAAACAAAACCCAAGTTATTCCTATGGCTGCTAGTTGTTTATATAGAGGAGGAAGATTAGAACTTAGGATGGAGTCACGAGTCTTGTTCGGCCTTTTCTGAGCAGCTCAAGCGTCATCTGCCTTTGATTCTTGATCCAATGGAAAGTAGATGAAGAGCCATTTCCAGTAAGTATTTATTTGCATTAAACAACCTTCGGAGTTGAAAGTTATGCCCTTTTTAAGCTGGTACTTGCTGCAGTTACGAAGACCCCTCGGGTGGAGCAGCCTTCATTGCATTAATTCCTCCATTCCTCCTAGCTAGATCAATTCTCAAGCACCAAATAATAACAAGGTCATCACAAGAATTTAATAGTTCCCAATTTGAAGGATAATTACTTTGAATAGCCAGGAATGAATTCACCTGATAATTAAGTTGACGTGCACGAGCGCGTGTCATTGGACCTTGATTAGTTGTAAGTGGTGAATGGGCTGCTGTTGTGGTTGTATCAACAGTAGCGATGTACTTATCTGATACTTCTCAAGTGTTTACTTTGCAGAGGAACAAAATGTCAATACTTCGGCAATGCGGTACAATATGGATGAGGAACCTCCTTGGAGCGACCTCTCCATTTTTGCAACAAGAGGCACTATTTTTGGTAGTTACACTTCCTACGACGTTAGCAAAAAAGAAAGGTGTGTTGCTTTCTTCTACATGTACGCTTGTAAGGATCGAATGCCCAAGAGGGGGTGAATTGGGCTTCTTTTCAAAAATTAAAGCAATAAAAACTTGACAACTAAAAGCCCAATTCCCTATGCAAACAACCTATGCATTCAAGTGAATAGTAAGATTGCGGCATATGAAATGCATAAGTGTAACGGGTGAGGAAGAAAGCGCAAACTCCCAAGGAGACACGAAGATTTATCCCGTGGTTCGGCAAGATCGTCAAGATCTTCCTACATCCACGTTGTGGCACCCACCAAAGGGTATAGCCACTCCCAAGTCACCGAGACCAGAGACCTTCACTAAACTTCTCCGTTCGCCAACCTCGGCAAGGTGGAGCTCAAGCCTTGTACAAGTTTGATCCTTCAGGCTTCCACAACCATCTTGGCAAGCTCTGGAAGGCTCTCTCCAATCACCCGACTGTTGCATGGTGAATACAATCACCAAGAGACACTCCCTTACAGCTCTCACTATACTAGAGACTCCAATCACCAAGAATGGAAGCACACAAGCACTATCTCTAGTAAGTTCTAGCCTATCTATTTGTGTACAAGTGGTGTAAATGATGTAAAAGTGGTAGCTCAATGTCTTAAATGCTTGAGATTGTGTAGAGTAGCTCTGGTTGTCAAGACTTATCGAAATGACTGGTTGAAGGGGTATAAATAGCCAGCCTCCACGAAATAGCCGTTGGAAAAGTAGGCTGACATCACTGCTCTACGAACACCGGATGATCCGATGTCCTCCCTTTAGTTGTCATCGGTCGAATCCAAATTAGCTGATGTCACTGTGTCAGATATGACCGTTGATCGACCGATGTAACACTTGCCTCATCATCGGATGATCCGGTGACACTTCATCCAGAATGGTCCAGAAATAATGCTTACTAGAGTGATTGACTGATGTGTTATAGTTGTACATCGGATGGTCCGGTGTTACACTTGGTCCAGGGTAATTTCTTACTGGAATGATCGACTGACGTAACACTTTCTTCATCATTGGATGATCCGGTGAGTACTCAGTTCTGAGGTCTTTTTCTTCTGTTAAACCAACTCGACCGATGTATTGTTTTCTATAAACATCGGTTGATCCGGTGAGTTGATTTTGTCTACTTCGAGTTGTTCTAAGTGATTCTTTTGGAATTTTCTCGAGTGACCTCTTATACATTGGTTTGAAATATTCTTCTAATGATTACCAAGTCTTGGGTGTTGTCAAATTTGATGGAATAACTTTGACATATGAGCTTTTTCTTTTAGTCTTCATAAAAATTGATTGACCTTGTGAAATAGTTTGTTTAGGGGTCTCTAATTATATCCAATGAGCAGTAGATGATATACATATAGAGTTCATTAAGTGTGATGAGTGATATGAGAGACCTTGCATCCACAAATTCATTAGTAATATCCAACGGTTGTCATTAATCACCGAAACCATACCTCATGGGGGCCTAGATGCTTTCAATCTCCCCCTTTTTGGTGATTGATGACAACACAACGAGTAAAACATAATTGTAAAGAAATTAAGAATACGATACTCAAGAGGATATGCAATAAGTACAAGATCCAACACACGAAACTTGAAGACTCAAAAGCGATCAATAACTCGAAAGCTCAACGATCAATAACACATGAGAGAATTAAGTGGCACAAGGATAACTCAATAATAGCAAAAGAGTAGCAAATCACCAAATTACAAAAGACTCCCAAAAAGATATACTCCCCCTACAACTAGGACTCCCCCTGGGACTAAGCTATCCCCCTCCCCCTGACTCTTCTCCCCCTTTAGCATCAAGACACCAAAAAGGGAAGTCGAGTGCCTAAGGATCCTGAGCGCTCGGGGCGATGACGAACTGGTCGCCATTGGGGGTGCTGTCATTGGAGCTGCTGCCTTCTGCTGTTGAGGCTGGAGTGGAGGAGACCGGTGCTGTGGGAGATGCTATCGGTGCCTGCTGAGTCTGGACTGCTGGTCAAGAGAGCGCTGGTGCATCTGATCAATCAGCCCAGTGAGTCTGTCAGTGTCCTCTCGCCTCTCGCGGGCTATCTGACGCTGCATCTCCTGCTGTTGCTGCTGGAGCTCCAAGAGACGTGCAGCCTGCTCAGCTCTGGCCTGCTCAGCCGAAAGCAGATCTAGTCGCTGCTACTCAACCATCTGCTGGAGTAGAGAAGTGAGCTCAGATGGCTGAGAAACCTGTGCGTCGGACACCGGAGGTGGAGTAGGTGGTGGTACGGTCGAGCCTCCAGCCTCTGCGTCGTGCTGCCTGGGTGAGGGAGGAGGTGGAAAGTACTCCTCGACACTGTCACTGGTGTCACTCTCGGACCAGATGTGCTGCAGATCCCCACCCTGAGCCTCAGCCTGTGCTAGGATATCATCTTCCTTCTCCAGGTCTGGCCAATCTTCCTCAGATTGACGAGCACAGACGTGACGCTCAACTGGACGACCAAGGCGGCGGTCTCCAGGAGCTGGAGCACGGTAGTGCCCGAACCGTGTGACACTCTTGCCGGTGAGACTGTCACGTACGGTGGACCCCTCTAGAGCTATCAAGTAGAGCAAGTGACTGATCTAGTGGCCAAACACAAGCTGCCTCATCATCCCAACTCCATCGGTAATGACGTCCTCCATCTCACAAATGAGAATATCACAATATCAAACTCCATCCCGTTCATGACATAGAACAGGAGAGTCTGCTGCAAACTGGTGAACCCCTCAAGGTAGCCGAACCTCGATAGAAGTGTGCGGCGCAAGGCAAGGTGCACAGTGCGCGCAGCTGGAGAGAGTAGAGCAGGTACCCTCGGCTGGTCAGGAGAGAAGGGCTGAGCGAACAGTGACCTAATATCCTCAAAAGGTGGTGCCACACCTCCAGTGAGCGGCCTCCTCGGTGGGTCAGCTTGTCCATATACTCTCTCGTGCAGCCAGGTGTCATGGAGATCCACTCCTAGCAGCTGTCCCAAGGTCTGTCTGGTCAGATGGTGATGCTGGCCCATAAACATGAAATCAATGGATCTGCGGCCCTCAAAAACGTAGAGTGTGGCATAGAACACTCGGACCCAGTCCTCCACGTAGGCACCCCACTGGTAAGACATCAGCTCCACTAGCCCTCTGTACCTCTCAAAGTAAGGGCGTATCTCCGTCCCGGCTGCAAGTGCGAGCTGATTCCAGTCAAGAAAGTTATGCTGGAAGAGCTTATGGCCCTAACATCTATAAGTCTCATACAACGACGCCTGTGTCAGGGTCCAGAAGCGGCTGTCCACAAGTGACTCTCTGGGCTGCGAGAACCACTCCTCAAGTAGAATACTCCATCTGAGCTTCCTGAGCTGCTTGGCCTTCAACTTCCTGTAGTCAGTCAGGCGGACACCCTCACCAACCTGGACATTGGTGTCCATCTCATAGACAGCTCTCTAGTCCGCCCTGTCCTCCCGAAGGTCAGCTGCAGAGGGTCTCGGTCTTGGGGCTGTAGCTGGATGACCCCCACGGGTCCTGACTGAGCGCCAGTGAACAAGCGGCACCTCAGGCTCCTCAGTCTCCTCTGGCTCTCCAGACACCGGAGGCTGCCTCTATCGGGCCTCCCAGATCCTCAGCGATCCTCCTCGGCCAGGCTCTCACTCCTCAGCGGCACGAGCGGCCATCAGCGCTTTCTTCTCCTCCTTCGACAACTTCTGCTTCTTAGATGTTGGCTCCTCAATGGCCTTGCCTTTTCCTTTCTTGTCACGACCCATGATGACGACGAAGACGGGGTCGCGGGACACGAAGCCGGCCGCACGAGACGACAACGCAAAGAATGGCACGGTCGGGCGATCCCTAGCGGCGAAGATGAGGTGGCGGTGCGACGGAGAGCACAACGACCGAAGGGCGGCAGCACGGCGGCGCAGAGGGCGGTGGTGTGGCGCCTAGAACGGTGGCGCAGGTCGGCGGCGGCGGCGCTGCTTGGGGCGGCGCTGCGGCGGCAGCCGGAGGGCGGCGGCAGGGCGAGGGAGCGGTGGCAGCGGAGGTGAGGGCGTTGAGCAGCGTCGAGGAGTTTCGACATCGGGGAGAGAGAAACACGAAGACGAAGATGCGCTAAATAGGTGGGGCCCGAACCCTAGCTCAAATTTTAACATCGGATGAACCGACGTCAGTTGAGTGGAGCATCGGTCGAATGTTACAGTAAGGGTGTTTCAAAGGCACCTTCGGCGTCGGATGATCCGACGTGGAAAAGATAAGCATCAGTTGATTTTGGCACAACTCCAGAAATGTGAACATTGGATGCTCCGATGTTTCTCAGAATGAACTCATCGGTTGATTTGACTTTCTGACTGAGCTGACCATTGGCACTTGAGCACAAACTGATCCGATGATTCTTCTGGCCTAAGCATCGGATAATCCTGTGACTATAAAATAGCAACATCCCATATATGTCCTTTGACTCAAACAAACAAACAAACAATCAGAAACACATGTCTTAGGACTTTTTAGGCAACCCCTTACCCCTCAAAAAGACTAGTTGCCAATAACTTGGCTAAGCCCTAAATCAAATAGAACACTGAAAAAATCAAGGAAAGAATCCAAATAAACTGTAAGGCCCATGCTTTGTGAGCTAGAGGATGAAAACTTCTATCTCTTTAAAGCATGTTCCTTTAGGCATTAATGCACCTAACACTTTGTTCTTTCCACATCACATGAGTTGAGATATTGCATTTCAAACAAGTCTCTTTCTCATGAAGTGGGTTCCCCTTTGTGACAATCTACCGTATGCAATGCTAAACAATTTTTAATGCAAGAAATTAAACGTGAGTGCAAGTCTATATGGCAGGCATCATGCAAGACATAAATTAAATCTATCTTGCCAAATTTGAATCTTTCAAATGCTTCTTCAGGGAGAGCCACTTTCCAAGTCCTGGGGAAACTCAAAAGAACCTCCATCACAAGCTAACCCTTGCTCACCTCTATCCTTTGAAAGTTAGACAAGACCTATATGAGATGCATTCTTACATGACCATGGCAACTTACATGACGTTTGATGTATCTAGCACATTTAATTCACTCCTTATTCTAGAAAAAGTTTTCTCATCAAGTGGTTTAGCGAAGATATCTGCCAATTGTTCTTTGGACCTAACACCTCGCAAGGTGATGTCTCCCTTAGCTTCATGGTCCCGCAAGAAATGATGGTGAATATCAATGTGCTTAGTGCGGGAGTGTTGAACGGGGTTTTTAGCAATCTTAACCGCACTTTCATTGTCACAAAGGAGAGGCACACAACCAAGTTTAACACCAAAGTCCAAAAGGGTTTGCTTCATATAAAGGATTTGGGCACAACATGCACCGGCCGCTATATATTCCGCTTCTGTAGTAGACAAAGCAACGTAATTTTGCTTCTTGCTAGACCAATATACTAGGGAACGCCCAAGCAAGTGGCACCCATCGGAGGTACTCTTGCGATCCACACGGCATCCGGCAAAGTCCAAATCCGAGTAACCTAAGAGATGGAATTTAGCACCTTTAGGGTACCACAGGCCTACACTTGGGGTATGCTTGAGATACCAAAGTATCCTAAAGACCGCCTTCCGATGCGATTCTTTAGGTGCCGCTTGAAAGCGAGCACACAAGCATACACTAAACATGATATCGGGCCTAGATGCGGTAAGATAAAGCAATGAACCAATCATAGAACAGTAATTAGATTGGTTAACAAGTTTACCGTCCTTATCCGCATCGAGATGACAATTTGTTGCCATTGGAGTACTTCTTGAGCTACAATCTCCCATCTCAAATTTCTTCAAGAGGTCCTTGGTATACTTTTCTTGATAGATGAAGGTTCCCTTCCGATGTTGCTTGATTTGAAATCCAAGGAAGAAGTTGAGCTCTCCAATCATCGACATCTCGAATTCCCTAGACATCATTTTGCCAAACTCATGGCTGAGAGATTCGTTAGTTGAACCAAAAATAATATCATTGACATAAATTTGATAAATAAATAGTTCTCCGTCATGTCTTTGGTGAAGAGTGTAGTGTACACCCTACCGATCTTGAATCCTTGCATGATCAAGAAATCCTGTAGTCGTTCATACCACGCCCTAGGTGCTTGCTTGAGCCCGTAGAGTGCCTTGTGCAACCTAAACACATGATTAGGATTCCTCGGATCTTCGAACCTGGGAGGTTGTTCAACATAAACAAGCTCGTTAATATAACCATTAAGAAAGGCACTTTTCACATCCATTTGATAAAGCTTTATGTTATGATGTGATGCAAAAGCAAGAAGTATATAGATAGCTTCTAGTCGAGCGATCGGAGCAAATGTTTCTCCAAAGTCTAGTCCTTCAACTTGCGAGAAACCCTTGGCCACAAGTCTTGCCTTGTTGCGGATCACAACACCGTTCTCATCTTGTTTGTTGCGGTACACCCACTTTGTTCCGATGACATTCTTGTCCTTGGGTCTCTCCTCCAACACCCAAACTTCATTTCGGATGAAGTTGTTGAGTTCTTCTTGCATGGCCATTACCCAATTTGGATCTTGGAGTGCTTCCTCAATGTGAGTGGGTTCTACACATGAAACAAACGAGTAGTGCTCACAAAACGTAGCAAAGTGGCGAGAACGTGTACTTACTCCCTTTGACGGACTTTCGATGATTTGATCAATCGGATGTGCCTTGGAGATGCGTCCATGCCTCATAAGTGGTTGTGAAGCACTTGGCAGTGGTGATGCGTGTTGCTCTTCTTGTGTTGGACTTGATAATGGACTTCTTCTTCTTCTTTATGTTGTGTGGCTTGTGAATCATGTGTCGGCAATGGATCACCTTTTTCTTCTTCGTCAACTTGAGGTGCCATAGATGTGTTGATGTTGGAACTTGAAGCTCCCCCTTGATCATGGCTCTCCTCAACTTTAGGCTCGATGTATCCAATGGTCATGTTCTTCATAGCTTCTCGTAGAGGCTCATCATCTATTTCATCATCTTGGGAGCCATTAGTTTCATCAAACTCAACATCACAACTTTCCTCAACTAAACTAGAGGTTTGGTTGAATACTCGATATGATTTTGAGTTTGATGCATAACCAAGAAAGATACCAACATCACATCTTCTTTCAAACTTACCAAGCCTTGTCTTGTGGTAGATAAATCACTTGCACCCGAAGACTAGGAAATAGGAGATGTTGGGCTTCCTCCCAATGAGAAGTTCGTACGGGGTCTTTTGAAGTAGTCAGTGTAGATAGACCCGATTTGCGGCATGGCACGCCGTGTTGATTGCTTCGGCCCAAAACTTCTCGAACGTGCCATAGTCATCAAGCATTGCTCGTGAAAGAGTGATGAGAGTCTTGTTTTTCCTTTCAACGATACCATTTTGTTGAGGAGTGTATGTGGCCGAAAATTCATGCTTCACGCCTTCACGATCACACCACTCCCCAATGTTGTAGTTCTTGAATTTGGTGTCGTTGTCACTCCGGACCTTGATGATGGGAAGTTGAAATTCCCTTTGGGCACGGTTAGTGAAGGTCTTGAACACTTCTGGAGTTTCACTCTTGTCACCTAGAAACAAAGTCCAAGCATAGCGAGAGTAGTCATCAACTATAACAAGACAATAGAGGTTACCACCAAGACTTTGATATGTGGACGGTCCGAAGAGGTCGATGTGGAGCAACTCAAGTGGCTTGGAGGTTGACACCATTGTCTTCATTGGGTGGTGTGAAGCAACTTGTTTCCCGGCTTGACAAGCGCTACAAAGCTTATTCTTCTCAAATGTGACATCCTTCACGCCGGTCACCATCCCGAGCTTGAATGACTTTTTGAGCTTGCTCATTCCTATGTGAGCTATGCGTCGATGCCATAGCCAACCCAAACTCGTCTTGGTGAAAAGACAAGTGGTCAATCTAGCATCCTTGTTGGAGAAGTCTACTAGGTAGAGATGTCCATGCCGAAATCCTTTGAAGATTAGTTCTTGGCTTGTTTCACTAGTCACAACAACATCATTCTTGCTAAAGGTGCACGTTAGTCCAAGATCACATAATTGTGAAATAGAAAACAAATTGAAACTAAGTGACTTAACATACAATACATTAGAAATAGTTAAATCATTTGAAATTGCAATCTTACCTAACCCAATTACCTTCCCCTTAGAGTTATCACCAAAGGTGACTTGTTCATGATTGTCGTGGTTCTCTATGGTGGTGAACATACCATCGTTGTCGGTCATATGTTGAGTGCACCCGCTATCGAGTACCCAATGATTTCCTCCGGCTTTGTAGTTCACCTACACACATGAATTCAGTTTTTGACTTTACGCACCCAAGCCAACTTAGGTCCTTGTATGTGTGATACAAGTGTTTTTGGGACCCAAAGTTGCTTGGGGAGCTTCCCCTTCGTGCCCTTCATGTCCTTGCCAATGAACCTTGCCTTCACCTTGCCATCTACTTTACTCAAGAGATAATAGTGATCATTAAAGGTAGACTTGTAGTTAGTAGGCAATTTTGGAGAAGGCCGGTTAGGAAGAGGACACTCCCTTGTATGGTGACCGGTGACCTCACAATGTTGGCAATAAGAACCAACTTCCTTGATGAAGCTTGTTCTAAGCTCCAGTGAGGGCACCTTTCCTTTGTTAGGCACGAGGAAGGATCCAAGTCCTCCCTTGTTGAAGGCCTTTGCTTGTTGGAAGATGATTTCTTTATGCTTGACTTCTCCCTTATATAGTCTTGCCACACTAGTATGGAGACTTTCAATTTCTTCCAACAAGTCCTTCTCCCTAGCATTCTCTTTCAAAGGCAAAGACTTATGCAAGACATTAGTGGCATGAGAATTAATAGATACCTTATCATTAAGGGTTTCTTTCTTTATAGTTTCAATTCTTGATCAAGAACTTCATAAGCAAGGTTAAGTACTTGATGCTCTTGAATTATCTCATTGTGCTTTCCCAAGAGTGCTTGGTGTGCTACGTCAAGCTCATGATGATCTAGCTTGATTTGAGCCTTATCCTCCTCAACTTGCTTGACATGAGATTTGAGCGTGTCATGCTCCTTAAGTATGCTTTCATACTTGTCAAGCAAATCGAGGTTAGCACTCTCAAGCTTAGCACGAGTTTCTTCAAGAGCCCCGACCTTACTCTTTTCCCTTTTAATGATAGTGTGGTATTCATTTATCAATGAAGTTAAGTCATCGGGGGAAAGCTCATCATCGCTAGAGTCATCACATACCTTGGTGTTACCTTTAGCCATGAGGCACATGGGATGTGGATGAAGAGATGAATCATCATTGTTGGCAATGGCAAGACCGGCCAAGCTTTCTTCTTCAACTTCACTCTCTTCATCACTAGATTCTTCGTTGGTGATCCATTCATTTGCCTCACACATGAACACCTTTTGTGGACCTTTTCTCTTCTTTGGGAAGAGTTTTGCCTTTTTGCCTTTGGCATGCTTCTTCTTCCCAAAGAATCTTGGTTTGGGCTTGTCCTCTTCATCATCCTCACTATCCTCAAGCTTGCGATGCTTGCCCTTGTGGTTCTCTCTTCTTTTGTTCGGTTTTGGACAATCATAGCAGATGTGGCCTTGATCACCACAATTATAGCAAGTCTTTTTGTCATCTCTCCTTGGTATAAACGCTTTCTTCTTGGGATCAAAGGTGTATACCTTCTTTGCAATCTTGGAGTTCAAGCGAGAGAACTTTCTCATCATCAATGCAAGCTCATCATCATCATCTTCACTTGATGCTTGCTCTTCTTCACTTGAGCTAGGCTCAACCACTTTATTTTTCTTGAGACTTGTTTTCTTGGTGTAAGCCTTTAGAGCAATTGTCTTTGAAGATGATTCCTCCATCATCCCAAGTACACTCATCTCATGAGCGTGAATCTCTCCAATAAGTTCCAAAACTTCAATGTGATCAAGAGATTCCTTTTGAAGCATGGAGTTGATACTGTTGTACTTTGGCTTAAGAAGGAGCATAAGAATCTTGCGGTTGATGAGTCCCTTGCCAAGAGAAGCAATATCAAGAGCATTAATTTCCTCAATAAGCACATTCAAGCGAGAAAACATTTCATTGACATTTTCATGAGGTAGCATTTTGAACTCATCATATTTGGCCTTAAGCATATGATATTTTAGTTCTTTAACACGAGAAGAACCCTAATGAATTTCAATCAAGCAAGCCCAAATTTCACAAGCTTTTTCTTTGCTAGCAATCCTAGCAAACACATCTTGACTAATGCATTCATAAATGGCATTTCTAGCTTTTGCATCCCACTTAACTTGATCACCTAGATAGTTGTGCTCACCAAACCCCGCATGGGTCGCTCCCCATACCTCGGGAGCAATAGCCTCTAGATAAGCATGCATGCGTGCTTTCCAATAGGCAATGTTCTTGCCCTCGAAGATAGGAACCGAACCCCCAATCTTGGCCATTTTAGCTCTCTAGCGGTGAAGCTAGAATGATCCAATGAGCAACCTTGCTCTGATACCAATTGTAAGGATCGAATGCCCAAGAGGGGGGGTGAATTGGGCTTCTTTTCAAAAATTAAAGCAATAAAAACTTGACAACTAAAAGCCCAATTCCCTATGCAAACAACCTATGCATTCAAGTGAATAGTAAGATTGCAGTATATGAAATGCATAAGTGTAACGGGTGAGGAAGAAAGCGCAAACTCCCGAGGAGACACGAAGATTTATCCCGTGGTTCGGCAAGATCGTCAAGATATTCCTACATCCACACAGTGGCACCCACCAAAGGGTATAGCCACTCCCAAGTCACCGAGACCAGGGATCTTCACTAAACTTCTCCGTTCGCCAACCTCGGCAAGGTGGAGCTCAAGCCTTGTACAAGTTTGATCCTCCGGGCTTCCACAACCGTCTTGGCAAGCTCCGGAAGGCTCTCTCCAATCACCGACTGTTGCACGGTGAATACAATCACCAAGAGACACTCCCTTACAGCTCTCACTACACTAGAGACTCCAATCACCAAGAATGGAAGCACACAAACACTATCTCTAGTAAGTTCTAGCCTATATATTGGTGTACAAGTGGTGTAAATGATGTAAAAGTGGTAGCTCAATGTCTTGAATGCTTGAGAATGTGTAGAGTAGCTCTGATTGTCAATACTTATCAAAATGACTGGTTGAAGGGGTATAAATAGCTAGCCTCCACGAAATAGCCGTTGGAAAAGTAGGCTGACATCATTGCTCTACGAACACCGGATGATCCGATGTTCTCCCTTTAGTTGTCATCGGTCGAATCCAAATTAGTTGATGTCACTGTGTCAGATATGACTGTTGATCGACCGATGTAACACTTGCCTCATCATCGGATGATCCGGTGACACTTCATCCAGAATGGTGCAGAAATAATACTTACTGGAGTGATTGACCGATGTGTTATAGTTGTACATCGGATGGTCCGGTGTTACACTTGGTCCAGGGTAATTGCTTACTGAAATGATCGACCGACGTAACACTTTCTTCATCATCGGATGATCCGGTGAGTACACAGTTCTGAGGTCTTTTTCTTTTGTTAAACCAACTCGATCGATGTATTGTTTTTTGGAAACATCAGTTGATCCGGTGAGTTGATTTTGTCTGCTTCGAGTTGTTCTAAGTGATTCTTTTGGAATTTGCTCGAGTGACCTCTTATACATTAGTTTCAAATATTCTTCTAATGATTACCAAGTCTTGGGTGTTGTCAAATTCGATGGAATAACTTTAACATATGAGCTTTTTCTTTTAATCTTCATAAAAATCGATTGACCTTATGAAATAGTTTGTTTAGGGGTCTCCAATTATATCCAATGAGCATAGATGATATACATATAGAGTTCATTAAGTGTGATGAGTGATATGAGAGACCTTGCATCCACAAATTCATTAATAATATCCAACGGTTGTCATTAATCACCGAAACCATACCTCATGGGGGCCTAGATGCTTTCAACGCTAATATGGATTAAATGGAGGAATATTTCAAGTAAGAGATTCTCCTACATTTATGATTTTCAGCATATTGTGCAACACATCTATTCTAAAAGGTTCTTTTTTCATGCACTAAGTTCAACAAACAAAATTGGAGGCATAGACATCAACCCACGAGCAAACAAATAGAACAGATGCAATGGGAAAGAATAAACGAGGTATCTAATTTTCTTTCATGATTTAGAGATCATGTAACATTTTCTTGTTAACTTATAAATATTAACAATATTTTCTTATAATTTAAGAATGCTTACGTTTTCTAATAACTTCATATCTTGGACAGTGCAAAAAAGATGCCAACGTTCATGAAGATTTGCGACAACTATCCTATGGAGTGGTTAACGTTAGAAGCTATGGTTGATATGACGTAAACGACTTTCGATTCCATTCAACTCAATTTGAATCTCTTCGTCCTCTCGCGACAACATGTAATATTGGAGTTGTGATGAGGGCAATCAATTCGCAAGAACGTGAAACTGATTACTACAGGATTATTAAAAAAAATCCTTGAATTCACTTTTGTTGGAAACAAGACAATTCGAGCAATATTATTTGTCTGTGAATGGTTTGATTCCATTCGTAGAATTCGAGTAAACGAATTTGGCATGATCGAAGAAAAACACAAGGAACGGTTGAAAGGATTCGATTCATTAGTTCTTGCACACCAAGTAGAGTAAGTGTACTATCTACCTTATCCATGCAATAAATTCAAAGCTTGGTGGGTGGTACATAAGGTGAATCCTCGTGAGCGGTTATACGCTCCAGGAGATGATGATTACCATGAGAAAGCTGAGGCTGATGAGGTCTACCAAGAGGAAGAGTTGTCAGACACCTTCTCAGTCGAGCTCGGTGTAGGACTCAATGACTTAGTTGGAGACGCTCAAGATATCGAGACTAGCACGAAAGCGGAAACGGAATCAGAATCGGGAACTGAATAAATTGATGACTTATTTGAGCCCGCTAATTTGCGGAAACAGAAACGATATGCGGAAGAAGAAGATCGACAGACTATTTTGAGGAGTAGGGTGCATGATCGTGATGTTGATAAATTTTGAAATTTATGAAATAATATTTGATTCACTAACTTAGCATTAATTTTGTATATTATCCTAGCATATTAATCATTTATTCCTTGCAACAGGATGTCATCGAAGGGGAAGGGGGAGCCAGTGAGAGGGTTTGAGCCGACACGAGACCCTTGCTCAGGGACCTCATTAACTTAGACCCAACATTCCCTGTTTCTAGCGCACACTCCACGCTCAGCTCAGGTGTGCTTTTAGTGAACGGAGGTAAATTTCAGTTTACAATCAAGTTATTTTATAAATGCACTTGTTAATAATTATTTATTATCAATCTTTTTCTTTTTTGCAGTGTGACTCAGAGTCATCTGAGTTCGAGTCAGAGGCTTTGGAGCCGCTACAGGAGCCCGAGTCAGATGCTAGGTGGCCGCTATAGGAGCCCGAGTTGGAGGCTAGGGGGCCGCTACAGGAGCCCGCTAGTGCTAGCATCCCTCCGGAGCCTGCGGGCGCTAGCCTCCCTCCAGAGTCTTTAGGGTCACAGGACACGGTGGCACCACAACAGAGGCGACAGACGAGGAGGACCCACTTTGCGGCTCCTCCTCCGGTTCCTGATCAGCGGATCACTATCTGTCCTGTCGGAGACAAGTAAAAAACTGTATATATTAGATTTAATATTAGATGTTGTTTTCTATTACTTAATGATTTAATATAATTTGCTTATGTTAGTACGACACATTGTTTACGGGGGCCGAGGAACACCACTGTAACACCCATATTTCATGTAAAAAAAATTTGATCAAACTATAGTGCTTTGTGTGTTGCATTTTTGTGTGAATTTTTGAAGTTCAAACGAGTAGAATCCGTTGAAATTTGAATTTGAATTCAAATCAAATATAAAAGAAACAGAAAAGAAAAAGGAAATAAAAAGGAAAAACCCCCGCGTGGGCCAAATCCCACCCGAGGCCCATTTCCCCCCAGCCCAGCCGAACACGCCCTCTTCTCTCTCTCTTCTCGCTGCCGCCCGAGCCCGCCTGTCGGCACCTCCTCCCTCCCGCCCCTCTCCTTTCTTCCCCGTGCCGTGCGCAACCGCCGAGCGCCGCACCCATGTTCCCCCCCCCTCGGAACCGCTCCCCCGTTGGTTTCCGCACGCGCACTCCAACCGCACACCCCCTTCGCGCTTAAAAGGAGCCGACGCCCCCAATTTCCCCCTCCCCCGAGCTTTCCCCAACCCTAGCGCCATTGCCGTCGGTGAGTTGCCGCCATTCCTCGTGTTCCCAACGGTTCAACCCTCCGCCCTCCTTCTTTCTTGGCCTAACACAATCGCCGTACAGCCAGGAGCACGCCGAACACACCCGCTCGAGGAGATACGCACTGCACCGCCGGAATCGTCGTACTCCGACGAGCACCGCCGCTTCCAACCGTCGTCGACGCTCTCTGCTCTTCCCCAAGGACAATTGTCGTCTCCAGTGAGTTCACAACGTCGCCCCACTCGATTCTATGCATTTGGATTCAAGAATTAAGGTAGATTGCGTGGAATTTAGTGAAGTCCGGTGAGATCGCCGCCGTCGGCCGTCGGGCGCCGCCGCGCGTCACGCTGGCGTCGGTTAGTGCTGACGTGGCTCGACCACGGCCATCCGTTCCCGGCCAACGGTTGAGATTAGATCTTCATACCGGTTCGGTATATTTAAATCTCGCGCGTTCACCTCATATCCAATGGCCCACATTTAAACACCCCTTTCCCGCCTCCGCTTTTACACCGTGGCCCCTAGAATCTTGCGGGCTACCCCCTAGACTTTGCTGGAATTCAAGTCTAGCCCCTAAATTTAGCAAACTAGCCCCTAGACTCCCTGGAATTGGATTTAATCATTTAAATAATCAATCTAGCCCCTAGAAAATTGTATAATTATGGATTTAGCCCCTGTACAGTGTAGAAAACTTGTTAATCAGTCCCTGGACTTTTATTTAATTGATGAATATTGTTTACATGTGTATTTAATGTGTAGAAATTAGATAAAAATGGTGATTAAATATAAAAACAGTAGGAAAGTTTGTATAAAATGTTTTTAAGCTGTACTTCATTTTTAGAGTTCAAAGAAAATATATTTTGACCCTGGAAAAATTATTAAAAATGTTTAAAATACATTTTTGGCCATAGAAAATTCAATAAAAATGATTTTTGGCCATAAATAAATCCTAAAAATGTAAGAAAAATATAAAATGCATATTTTGGCTATGTAAAATAATGAATACCTCGTAGGGACGCATTAGTGTAGAGTTTTATGCCTATGTGTATGTTTGATGCCATGTGTTGTGTGCTCTTTACTTATTTTAGCCTTTATTTCTCTTTGCCATGCTTGGGCAATATATTTAGAGTCGTGCTACGACCCCAATTTCAATCTCCAAGACCAAGACTTCACCAACAACCAAGTCTTCGACGAAGGCAAGTGACCTTGACCATCTTGTACCAATTTTAGGATTTTAGTTAGATGCATGCTAATTAAATTGATGTCCTATTTCATGTTTCATGCCTTGTTCCATATAATTCCTTGTCACCTGATGTGGGTTAGGAAGTAGATAGGTATTAATCATGCTTAGCCATGCTTAGACATTGGGGATGGGATTTTATACAATTGTGACATGTTAAACTTTATGATTACTTTAATTGTGGTGGATACACAATAGTAGAGGATAGGAATCCGGTGGTTGGATATATTTGGTATGGTGAAGTTGCACGAGACCCGAGATTGGGTTTGGTACCACCGGATTCTAAGGACCGGTTTATGGAGGAAGCCACTAAGCTTTATAGTACCACCACGAGACTGAGATGGGGTAGCTTGGTCAATTAATTAGGTTTCTCCCGATGAAATGCTAGTAGTTGGATGGTGCGGGGAATGATGCAGGGGTACTGCTCTGGGAACCGCAAGGCTCAAGAGGGGGCTCTGAGGCGGAGGGTTACTCCGGGAATGCCTCAGTGCTGGAAACCTTAGAGGGCTAGCACTAGTCGGGAGTACCTTTGTAAAGACCATGTTGTGATCTCCTGGCCTCACACCAAAGGAAGTGTGAAATCTGGTTAGCTACCACGGGAATTCAGGGAGGTTCACTTAGTCCACCTGGCAACAGGGGATGAAATCACTACTTGTGGGGAAAGGGTACACTCTCTGCAGAGATTTGGTAAAACTGTCATGACAGCCGTGCTCACGGACAAGAGCGGCTTGGGGCCAGTTCATAATTAGCTTATGGTTGGGAAATGGTGGTTGTTTATGATTCAAGTTACATTCATCATCTTTAATTATGTATTGAATTACTTCTTGAATTATGATATTGATAAATGAAAGCTAAGGTTAGGTTCTAAGCATAGTGCTTAAGCCATATTTGGCCTTCCCTTGCTTTAGCCAATCATGTCATTCTCTTCCCGCACTTGCTGAGTACTCTATGTACTCAAGCGTTTACTTTTCCACTAGAATATGAAGAAGAAGCAGCACCATAAGACTTCTTCGTCAACCCGAAGGACTTGGGCTAGGCTGGCAATCCTTCACGCGACTGCCTGTGGAGATGGAGCCATTCTTATCTATTTAGCCTTCCACTGTAGTTTAATCTTGGTGAACTATTTAGATGTTGTATATAGGTTTGTGATGTGTATTTGTAGACCTTCGGGTCGTATTGTAAGACTATTTATGTATTCGAACATGGCTATGTAATGGTATTTCACTTTCGTCAACGCATGTATGATTCAACTGATCCTGGCGTACATGTGGTTAGTGTTTGTTCATCTTTACGATGACCGGGCGTGACAAAGTGGTATCAGAGCCGTGTTGCCCGTAGGACGCAAGCCTAGTTAGAAATGGTCGAAAATAAGGACTATACTATTTTCTTATAAAATAGTATTTCCAAAACTTTGTGCTTCCCATCTCAACCCTTGTGCTTCTTATCTTGTTGTGCTTATTGTTTTAATTCTAACTTATTTTATTGATTATTGATCTTACTCTCTTCTTTTCAAATGTTTGTAGATGGCGCGCACCAAGCAGACGGCGCGTAAGTCGACTGGGGGTCGTGTTCCTCACCACGCCCTAGCTAGCCGTTCCGCACCTCACACACCTAGGAGGGAGACAGTGCTGATCTCTTCTGGACGTGTTGTCCTAAGGATGCGTGCCCGTCTTCGCTCTCTTCTTCGTGTTGCGGGGTACCGTGAGTACCGTGTTCGCTTCGTCTACCACACCACCAGGTTCTCTGTACCCTCTCCTGATAGACTGGAGTGGTTTTCCCAGCTGTCTGTCTACTATGACTCAGAGCTACTGCACTCACACTTCTCTCCGGCTTGGAGGAGCCCCCGGCGTGCGGCTGAGGAGGATGCTACGTGGGAGGCGACTACCTACTGGAGTCACGCCCACAGGTTCCGCCTCGGGTGCACGGAGCACGCCTTCACCCCTCAGCGCCCTAGTGGCACAGCCGACTTCACTGGATGTGATGTCGAGGGGCCTCTGCACCACGATCAGAGCGAGAGGCTTGTGGACGATGTTGTGGAGTTGTCCTCACGACTCCAGTGTTGTCAGTAGGAGCTTCAGGACAGCAGGGACCTTGTTGTCAGCTACGAGCGACTTCGACGATGCTACGCGAGGTTCACTGCAGCCGACCCGAACTCTCCTCAGTACACTTCGGACATTGAGCCGTGGGACCTGAACTCTCCGGATTGTCGTGAGAACTCACCCGTGAGATCGGGGGAGGACACGGAGGAGGAGGATCCCGAGGAGGAGACCGAGGAGGACTCTGACGAGTAGGGGTAGACTTGTTACCCTGTTGGACGACTCAAGACACCTATCTTTAGTATGTAGGAGCGTGTAGCTGCGCCCTCTCTAGTCTTGAGTTATATTATCTTTGGTATTGTATTAGTTTGCTTTATGTTGTGTGTGTGTGCGACGTGAGTTGTGGAATGCTTCAGCATCCTGTCCACATCCACGTCATTTGTATATAGGCTTGTTAGTGTGTTGTGCGAGTTGTGGAATGCATTAGCATCCTGTCCACATCCGCACTAGTTGGTTAATGAATTTGCTTGCTTTATATATATGTTTCCCTTGATGCATGTAGTTGGGACCGTTTGCCATAGCGTACCCTTCTATATCTTATCTATTGTCCTAAAGTTTCAATTATTCCCTATACATATGGCTGGAAGAGGTAGAGGTAGAGGTTGTGGAAGGGGTGCTGTGCCCCAAGAGGAAGGACTTGGAGGTGTGACAGGATGGAATGGTAGGGGTGCTCGAGGAGCCCCAGTAGCGCAGCAGATGCAGCAGATGATGGCCATTCAAACCCAACTGCTCAACAACCTCACCCAGATTGTTACCAACCTGCAGCAAGCCCCACCCCCACCACCACCACAATACAACCTTCCACCACCACCACCTTTTCCACCTAGGTCCTTTCTAAGGGACTTCCTTAACACTCATCCACCCACCTTTGCCACAGTCACTGAACCAATGGATGCCGATGATTGGCTTCGAACGGTGGAAAGCAAGTTGAGGCTCATACACTGTGAAGGAAGAGAGAAGGTACTATTAGCCTCCCATCAACTCCAAGGACCGACAGCTGACAGGTGGATTGCCTTCACCGAAGCCCACCAAGATCCGGAGAACATCACTTGGGAAGAATTCAGGACCAATTTTCGCAATCACTTTGTGCCTGAGGGAGAAATACAAGCAAGACGTGAGGAGTTCCTTATGTTAAAGCAGGGCCGTATGACTGTGAGGGCCTACTTGAATGCGTTCACCCAGTTATACCGCTATGCCCCAACCGATGTGGATACTGATTCCAAGAAACAACTCCGTTTCAAGAATGGACTGGACAAGGAGTTGAAGTTTGCCATGTCTTCCAGCGACTACAACGACTTCCAGAAGTTGGTTGACAAAGCTTTTGAGGTGGAGAGGACTAAGAAAGAACTGGATGATGATGAAAGGAAGAGGATGTTGGCTCTGAGCCATGCCTCTAGTAGCAATGTACGCCCTCGTCTCAACCCTTAGCTCGCAAACCAGATGACTCGTCCTATGAACTACTCGGGACAGAGATTTCCAAACTCCAACTACAGGCCACCCACTCTCTACAATCAGCAGATGCGCCAGCAACAACAGCCTCCACGCCAGCCAATGCAACCACCTCGCCAGCAGATGCAACCCCCTTGCCCTTCAGCTCCAGCTAACCGTCCCAACGGTCAACCTCCAAGAAATCAATCAGGAGGTAACAAGGGCCAGAACAATGTTGCAGGAGTTCAATGCTACAAGTGTGGAGAATGGGGACACTACTCCAACAATTGTACAAAGAAGCAGCAGAACCCACCTGGACGTGTCAATCATGTGACTTTGGAGCAAGCACAGGAAGCACCTGATGTGGTGATCGGTACGTTTTCTGCAAATTCCCACCCTGCCACAATATTGTTTGATTCGGGTGCTACACATTCATTTATATCCAAAGATTTCATAAAGAAGCATGACATGGTAGTTGCATTCTTGAATCGGCCATTGTTGATAAACTCTCCGGGAGGAGAGATGGTGGCAAGGCATCTATGCCGTAAAGTGAGTATAAACATAAGGGGGGTAGTCTTTTGGGCCAACCTAATAGTGTTGGACTCACAAGGATTAGACATCATTCTGGGAATGGACTGGCTGACAAAGAATCAAGGAGTAATTCATTGTGCAACTAGGACAGTTTGCTTAACACACCCAGATGGCACTACGGTGGAGTTCAAGCCAGATCAGACACAAGAGGCATTTGTACAACTCAACCATCTTGAGAGTATAGAAGGCATCAGGGTTGTGAGTGAGTTTCCGGATGTATTCCCAGATGACTTACCAGGTATGCCCCCTGATCGAGAGATTGAGTTTGTCATTGAATTAGTACCTGGAACGACCCCAATATATAAGAGGCTGTATAGAATGGATGCTAAACAACTAGCCGAACTAAAAGATCATATTGAGGAGTTATTGGGGAAAGGATATATTCGTCCTAGCTCATCGCCTTGGGGAGCACCAGTCATATTTGTACCTAAGAAGGATGGTACTCAAAGGTTGTGTGTGGATTACCGTGCCTTAAATGCGGTAACAATCAAGAATAAGTACCCACTACCAAGAATTGAAGATTTATTTGATCAGTTGAGAGGAGCATGTGTGTTCTCTAAGACTGATCTTCGCTCGGGTTATCACCAACTGAAGATTAGACCCTCAGAGATTCTCAAGACTGCATTTGTCTCTCGGTATGGACTATATGAGTATACAATTATGTTGTTTGAATTGACCAATGCTCCAACATATTTTATGTATCTAATGAACAAGGTATTCATGGAGTACTTGGACAAGTTTGTAGTGGTGTTCATCAACGACATACTTATCTACTCCAAGACTGAAGAAGAGCATGAGGAGCACATCAGGATGGCTCTACAGAAGCTTCGCCAACACCAATTATATGCCAAACTTAGTAAGTGTGAGTTTTGGCTAAAGGAAGTGTCATTTTTGGGTCATGTCATATCTGAAGGAGGTATAGCAGTGGATCCAGGCAAAGTGGCCGATGTCCTTAAGTGGGAAACACCTGAGAGTGTACATGATATACGGAGATTCTTAGGCATGGCTGGTTATTACCGTTGATTCATCGAGGGATTTTCAAAGATCTCTCGACCACTAACCAAGTTGCTTGAGAAAGGAGTTGCTTTCAAGTGGACCCCCGAATGTGAAGTAAGCTTTGTCGAGTTGAAGAAGAGGTTAACCAGTGCACCGGTATTGGTAATGCCTGATATGCAGAAGGAGTTTGTAGCTTATTGTGATGCATCTGGTCATGGTTTAGGATGTGTCTTAATGCAAGGAGGACATGTTGTAGCCTATGCTTCAAGACAACTTCGGAAACATGAGAGGAATTATCCATCCCATGATTTAGAATTGGCAGCTGTTGTCCATACTTTGAAGATATGGAGACACTAATTGATGGGAAAAAGAACCAAGATATACACGGATCACAAGAGCTTGAAGTATATATTCACACAACCAGATCTAAATCTCAGACAACGTCGTTGGTTGGAGTTAATAAATGACTTCGATGTGGAAGTCAACTACCATCCAGGAAAGGCTAATGTGGTCGCTGATGCTCTAAGCAGAAAAGGACAATGTAATAACTTGTCAGTACAAGCTCTTCAACCCCAGTTATGTGAAGAGTTTGCAAGGTTAAATTTATGCCTAGTATCTAGTGCTGAAGCAGTTGCTATGGAAGTGGACTCAACCCTTGAACGTGATATACGAGAAGGACAAAAGAATGATGAGAAGGTCAAGGAGATCAAGCAGTTGATGAAGAAGGGAAAAGCTCCGAACTTTAGGGAGGATGAACAAGGAACCCTATGGCTTGGAAAGAGGATTTGTGTTCCAGATATCAAGGAGATTAGAGATTTGATACTAAGGGAAGCTCATAACTCATCATACTCCATTCATCCCGGAAGCACAAAGATGTATCAGGACCTTAAAGATCGATATTGGTGGCATGGAATGAAAAGGGATGTAGCAGAATATGTGGCCATATGTGATACATGTCAATTAATTAAGGCGGAACACCAAAGACCAGCAGGGTTGTTGCAACCAATCAAAGTGCCAGAATGGAAATGGGAAGAAATTAGTATGGATTTCATTGTGGGACTACCAAGAACACAATCTGGATATGATTCTATATGGGTCATAGTGGATCATTTGACTAAAGTTGCTCACTTTATTCCTGTGAAAGAAACTTACAATGGTCCCAAGTTGGTGGAATTGTATATCTCCAGGATTGTATGCTTACATGGAGTTCCTAAGAAGATTATTTCAGATCGAGGCACTCAATTCATCTCAAGGTTCTGGCAGAAGTTGCATGAATCAATGGATACCCGTCTAAACTTTAGTTCGGCGTATCATCCTCAGACTGACGGTTAGACAGAACGCACCAACCAGATATTAGAAGACATGTTGAGAGTGTGTGCTCTAAAGAATAGCCAAAGTTGGGATAAGAATCTGCCATATGCCGAATTTTCTTACAACAATAGTTATCAAGCCAGTTTGAAGATGTCTCCTTTTGAAGCATTGTATGGACGGAAATGTAGGACACCGTTGTTTTGGAATCAAACTGGGGAAAGCCAAGTCTTTGGTCCTGATATATTGAAAGAGGCTGAAAGACAAGTGCAAGAAATTCGGAAGAACCTAAAGGCAGCCCAAACAAGACAGAAGAGTTATGCGGATACTCGAAGACGTGATCTAACATTTGAGATTGGTGATTATGTGTACTTGAAGGTGTCACCTATGAGAGGATTGAGAAGATTTAAAGTAAGAGGCAAGTTGTCACCCCGCTACATTGGCCTGTTCAAGATACTCGAACGACGAGGTGAAGTGGCTTATCAGCTTGAGCTTCCACCGCACTTGTCAGATGTTCATAACGTATTCCATGTTTCGCAAATTAAGAAGTGTCTGAGAGTGTCTGAGGAACAATTGCCTATGGAAGCAGTCGATGTACAAGAAGATTTGTCTTATGAGGAACAACCTATCAAAATACTTGAGACATTAGAAAAGGTTACCAGAAACAAAGTCATTCACATGTGTAAGGTGCAATGGAAACATCACTCAGAGGCAGAAGCAACCTGGGAAAGAGAAGAAGATCTCAAGGCGGATTTCCCTCATCTTTTCTCTTAGGACGTCCGAATCTCGAGGGTGAGATTCATTTTAAGGGGGGTAGAGTTGTAACACCCATATTTCATGTAAAAAAATTTGATCAAACTATAGTGCTTTGTGTGTTGCATTTTTGTGTGAATTTTTGAAGTTCAAACGAGTAGAATTCATTGAAATTTGAATTCAAATCAAATAGAAAAGAAACAGAAAAGAAAAAGAAAAAGGAAATAAAAAGGAAAAACCCCCGCGTGGGCCAAATCCCACCCGAGGCCCATTTCCCCCCAGTCCAACTGAACCCGCCCTCTTCTCTCTCTCTTCTCGCTGCCGCCCGGGCCCGCCTGTCGGCACCTCCTCCCTCTCGCCCCTATCCTTTCTTCCCCGTGCCGCGCGCAACCGACGAGCGCCACACCCACGTTTTCCCCCCCTTGGATCCGCTCCCCCCGCCGGTTTTCGCACGCGCACTCCAACCGCACACCCCCTTCGCGCTTAAAAGGAGCCGACGCCCCCATTTCCCCCATCCCCCGAGCTTTCCCCAACCCTAGCGCCATTGCCGTCGGTGAGTTGCCGCCATTCCTCGTGTTCCCAACGGTTCAACCCTCCGCCCTCCTTCTTTCTTGGCCTAACACGATCGCCGTACAGCCAGGAGCACGCCAGACACACCCGCTCGAGGAGATACGCACTGCACCGCCGGAATCGTTGCACTTCGACGAGCACCACCTCCTCCAACCATCACCGACGCTCTCTGCTCTTCCCCAAGGCCAATTGTCGTCTCCGGTGAGTTCACAACGTCGCCCCACTCGATTCTATGCATTTGGATTCAAGAATTAAGGTAGATTGCGTGGAATTTAGTGAAGTCCGGCGAGATCGCCGCCGTCGGCCGTCGGGCGGCACCGCGCGTCGCGCTGGCGTCGGTTAGAGAAGACGTGGCTCGACCACAGCCGTCCCTTCCCGGCCAACGGTTGAGATTAGATCTTCATACCGGTTCGGTATATTTAAATCTCGCACGTTCACTTCAGATCCAACGGCCCACATTTAAACACCCCTTTCCCACCTCCGCTTTTACACCGTGGCCCCTGGAATCTTGCGGGCTACCCCCTGGACTTTGCTGGAATTCAAGTCTAGCCCCTAAATTTAGCAAACTAGCCCCTGGACTCCCTGGAATTGGATTTAATCATTTCAATAATCAATCTAGCCCCTAGAAAATTGTATAATTATGGGTTTAGCCCCTGTACAGTGTAGAAAACTTGTTAATCAGTCCCTGGACTTTTATTTAACTGCTGAATATTGTTTATAGGTGTATTTAATGTGTAGAAATTAGATAAAATGGTGATTAAATATAAAAACAGCAGGAAAGTTTGTATAAAATGTTTTTAAGCTGTACTTAATTTGTAGAGTTCAAATAAAATATATTTTGACCCTGGAAAAATTATTAAAAATGTTTAAAATACATTTTTGGCCATAGAAAATTCAATAAAAATGATTTTTGGCCATAAATAAATCCTAAAAATGTAAGAAAAATATAAAATGCATATTTTGGCTATGTAAAATAATGAATACCTCGTAGGGACACATTAGTGTAGAGTTTTATGCCTATGTGTATGTTTGATGCCATGTGTTGTGTGCTCTTTACTTATTTTAGCCTTTATTTCTCTTTGCCATGCTTGGGCAATATATTTAGAGTCGTGCTACGACCCCAATTTCAATCTCCAAGACCAAGACTTCACCAACAACCAAGTCTTCGACGAAGGCAAGTGCCCTTGACCATCTTGTACCAATTTTAGGATTTTAGTTAGATGCATGCTAATTAAATTGATGTCCTATTTCATGTTTCATGCCTTGTTCCATATAATTCCTTGTCACCTGATGTGGGTTGGGAAGTAGATAGGTATTAATCATGCTTAGCCATGCTTAGACATTGGGGATGGGATTTTATACAATTGTGACATGTTAAACTTTATGATTACTTTAATTGTGGTGGATACACAATAGTAGTGGATAGGAATCTGGTGGTTGGATAGATTTGGTATGGTGCAGTTGCACGAGACCCGGGATTGGGTTTGGTACCACCGGATTCTAAGGGCCGGTTTATGGAGAAAGCCACTAAGCTTTATAGTACCACCACCAGACTGAGATGGGGCAGTTTGGTCAATTAATTAGGTTTCTCCCGATGAAATGCTAGTAGTTGGATGGTGCGGGGAATGATGCAGGGGTACTGCTCTGGGAACCGCAAGGCTCAAGAGGGGGCTCTGAGGCGGAGGGTTACTCCAGGAATGCCTCAGTGCTGGAAACCTTAGAGGGCTAGCACTAGTCGGGAGTACCTTTGTAAAGACCATGTTGTGATCTCCTGGCCTCACACCAAAGGAAGTGTGAAATGTGGTTAGCTACCATGGACATTCAGGGAGGTTCACTTAGTCCACCTGGCAACAGGGGATGAAATCACTGCTTGTGGGGAAAGGGTACACTCTTTGTAGAGATTTGGTAAAACTGTCATGACAGCCGTGCTCACGGACAAGAGCGGCTTGGGGCCAGTTCATAATTAGCTTATAGTTGGGAAATGGTGGTTATTTATGATTCAAGTTACATTCATCATCTTTAATTATGTATTGAATTACTTCTTGAATTATGATATTGATACATGAAAGCTAAGGTTAGGTTCTAAGCATAGTGCTTAAGCCATATTTGGCATTCCCTTGCTTTAGCCAATCATGTCATTCTCTTCCCGCACTTGCTGAGTACTCTATGTACTCAAGCATTTACTTTTCCATTAGAATATGAAGAAGCAGCAGCACCAGAAGACTTCTTCGTCAACCCGGAGGACTTGGGCTAGGCTGGCGATCCTTCGCGCGACTGCCTGTGGAGATGGAGTCATTCTTATCTATTTAGCCTTCCGCTGTAGTTTAATCTTGGTGAACTGTTTAGATGTTGTATATAGGTTTGTGATGTGTATTTGTAGACCTTAGGGTCGTATTGTAAGACTATTTATGTATTCGAACATGGCTATGTAATGGTATTTCACTTTCGTCAACGCATGTTCGATTCAACTGATCCTGGCGTACATGTGGTTAGCGTCTGTTCATCTTTACGATGACCGGGCGTGACAACCACAGGCAGGTTAACAGTGTCCTAGGTGCTATAGTGAAGTTGCACTACCCTGATGTCCTTGACAGTTTCCCTGCCATGCCGTGTGATGACTAGCTTGTGTCTCTCACGAGGTCCACGACACGGTTCAGGGAGCCGTGTGGAACTATTTAATGGTAAGTTTAACTGTTTCATTTTTTTCAACTCATTTGAATTGTTAATGCATATCACTTAAATGTTTATTTTCTTAAAGTTGAGGTACCAAGTAGAGGAATCGAGCATAGAGGACCACGCAAGACGTGTTCAATTACAACACTCGGAAGCTTACGGCAGCGGTGTTGTCGAACACCCGGATTCAGACCGTCAACACATGCTACAAGCTGCACCCTCGGGAGCAGGAGCAGCAAAGGGGTCCATTTAGGAAGGAATCCGGCACGTACTTGACAGAGGAGCAGTACACGAAGGTAAGTTTTTAATATTGTTAAATATTCACAATACCTATGTATGTTAACTGCATTGATGAAAAATGAAATATGTGCATATTAGTATTTCCTGGTTACAGGTTAACCCTGAGGCATACTTAGCTCTCTGTCGGCACAGGACTAGCGAAGCTTTCATCAGTAAGTCCACAAAGGCTAGACAATATCGCATGGGGTCCGAGGGTAAGCACAACTATAGCGGCGATAGCTACTTGCATTTGGCTAAATGCATGGTAAGTACTTTTCAATTTATTTATGTATTTCTAATATATTTATCTCACTAACACGGCTATACAGGAGTGAGAGACGAGTCAGGAGTCGACCCCGACCCAGGTTTGGAAGAGAGATCACAAGGAAAGTGACCCTTCTGAGCCAAGGCAATATAGTCAGGTCGCAACCGATCGACTAGTAAGTTTTCAAAATTCATCAACTTCATTATAACTAATACTATTATTGACATGCTTATAAGATTTATTTGTTTTGTAGGCAAAAATACGTGCAGGAGGTCGCGAAGATACAGTGCGGATTACAATTGGGAAAACGCATTGACCGACCCCCAAGCCGTGTACGCGAGCGGAGGCGGGAAGGTCCATGGACGGTGAATTGGTCATTTGTTTCATTTCTTTTTCAATTTATCTTCTTCTACTTAGTGTTTTCATTTTTTTGCAGGTTCGCCATTTTTGATGGAGTTGTCGACTCGAGGTCGGAGCGATGTTTGAGTGGCGCTTCATCGACACAGGCCTCGTCCGTTGGGCCCTCAAGTGGTTGTCTCTCGCAGACCCAGTTGGAGCTCCTCGCATTGAAGGAGACGCTGGCGGAGACCCGGCGGAGCTGGAGAGGTCGAGGGCGGAGACAAGGGAGGAGCAGTGGAGGACGACCTTAATAATGGCCCAAATGCAAGCAACAGTGGCGGTAGGTAATTTAAACTACTGTAGTTAAATTTCATAGAATTTCAATAACATATATCTTATAATATTTTGCAATTGCAGACTCTTGCTCGAAAAAGCGGTCAGAATATCGAGATTCCTGCGCTTCCACCGTAGGAGCCCCCAGAGCTGGTAATAAACTCTTTCTTTAATATTGTCGTATTCATTTCAGTATTTTACATTGGGAGATAAGGAGGTAGAACATAGAGTGAGAGAGAGAGTGAGATAGAGGTGGAGTAAGAGAGACATACATAGGTTGAGACGAGAGAGAGGGAGATAGGGAAACAGGATGTGTGGAAGGAAACCCATTCGTGCGGGACTTTCTCGACGCTTGCCTTTTCCTTGTTGTGCTGATCACAAACAGTCAGAGAGACACACACAAGTTACCGATGCTGATTATTCTGACGATTGCCTCAATGCAAGCTCCAAGTTTATTTCTTAAATGTTTCTCGTTTTTTCCTGGTCGACTGAATTTGTAATGGTCGACTTCAACTTTGAGTCAATTTAGAAACATTATTGCTTTTGTTGTCCTACTAGTTTTTATTTTTTCCTTTAGCTTTATTACTCGACTCTGGACTCATTACACTTTTTTTTTGATTGGAGCTAGAAGAATGATAACAATAGCTGCAGCATAAGCTATCAAATACTGAAACCAATTTCTGGTGTAGGCTTTTTGGTGTAGGACAAGAAAGTCCTACTCAAAGTAGGATTTCTGGTGTAGGCTGCGGCCAGGAGGTTGGAAGGTTCCTGGTGCGGCCAGACCAGGCCTCCTGATCTGAGTAGAACTCAGGGGGGTGGCGCACCAGGATAGAGTCCTACTAGGACTCAAGCAGAACCTGTCCATAAATATTTCCTTATAGATAAAGTAGGATTTAGTTAGAAATAGAATTCTTTTAGAAGAAAAAACAGAACCGATCAGGACAGCCTGGTGCAGTTGCTGGTTAGAGATATAGATAGAGTTGAGTCTGTTACAGATTGTCAGTTGACACATACTCACATTGTAATAGAGCTAGGACTCTTCTTGTACCAGGCTATATAATGCTAGCCTAGCCCCCCAGCCATAGGTATCCCACCAATTGCAATAAACTAGTCCACCAGAAAGATCCCTGCACATTTGATGACTAGCCTAGTTCACTGATCACGATAGAACTCGTCAAGTTCATACAGACCAGAGGCGCCGACTTATCTCCCAGAGCTGGTCCTGTTCTCCCAGAATAGAAGCAGGCTCCGATCATCTAAACCCCTCTCTGCTCTACTTCAAGTCTCCTCTGTTCACACTGCTCTGCGTCGAGTAAAACAATTTAACAGTGTTTACGACTGTAAGAGTACCCACTGTTCCTTTTACAAGCTATCACTAATCCAGATTTATAAAACCTGCAAAAATAGAAATGTGT
Source organism: Tuctoria greenei (assembly GCA_036927565.1). Classification (NCBI taxonomy): domain Eukaryota; kingdom Viridiplantae; phylum Streptophyta; class Magnoliopsida; order Poales; family Poaceae; genus Tuctoria; species Tuctoria greenei. The sequence continues at coordinate 111,631,857 of JAYESD010000012.1, read as the reverse complement.
ACAATGAATCTTCTGTATATAACTTATATAGTAAACAATTGAACTCTAATGTTCTTTTGCAGGGTTCGGAAAGTGCAGCGCAAACTCCTTCGCCACAACCACCGGCACCCGGAGGGACGCACCGAGAAGATCCCGAGGTAGTGGAGGGGCTAGCGTGTATGCCAGTAGAACTTTGTGTTGTTGCTGATGTCTTTTCAATATTTTGAGACTGTTTTTGCTGTTGTATTGCTATTCCGTGATTGTATAAATTTATCTGTGTTCTCGCCATCGTGCGAGGTAGTCAGTTTTTTGTTTTTTTCTTAAAAAAAATTGAAAACGTAACTTACGTCGACTATGGCCATGCCGATGAAAGTTAACCCAGGTTAACTTTCGTCGGTTTGACCATATCGACGTAAGTTAAAACATGTAACTTTTGTCAGTCAGACCATACCGACGTAAGTTAGGACATGTAACTTTCGTCGGCCCAGTCCCAGTCGACGTAAGTTCTCTAGCTCAGCCCGTGACCCATCTCGATAACGTACTTACGTCGGTTACAGGACACCGACGAAAGTAAGTAACTTACATCGGTGGCCGACGTAAGTTACCTTAATCACGTCCAAACTGCTTCGTCGGCCGACAACTGATGTAATTAAGGGAAAACTAATATAAGTAAGTAACTTACGTCGGTATAGGCCCCAATCACGTCGGCCCTGGCCGACGTAATTGATCGGGATTTCTGTAGTGCATATGCCACATCCCTGATCCAAGCATGCCCTGTAACGGCCTGAGCCACCATTTTGCCTCTCCTCCTGCAATGGTTGTACAGAGCATGCAATGGTTGTACAGAGCAGGGAAGAGACTTGCTATTGGATTCGTTGATAGCCAAGCATCAGTCCAGAACCTAGCCATATACCCATTCCGTATTGTTATTCTTGTGGCCATGCTGAAAAGATCTCTAGTGTCACGATCAATCGGTAGTTGTGTTCCGGACCAAAGTTTATTGTGGCAAAACCATTGGTTCCAGCACCATTTCACCCGCAGAGCTCTACTGAACTTTGTGAGATCAATGATGCCCAAACCACCGTACTCCATCGGCCTACAGATTTTGATCCAATTAACCTTGGCTTTCCCGCCCTTAAATTCCTCTGAGCCTGCCCACATGAAGCGGTTGCGCATTTTGTCAAGCTCTTTGATGAAGCGCTTTGGGACTTTCATGATAGAGAGAATATATGTTGGCAGGGAGCCGAGGACTGATTTCACCAGTATCATCTGGCCTGCAAGGGATAGGAGCTTGCCTTACCAGCCCGCCAGTCTTCCAGCTGCCTTGTCAAGGATGTATTGCAAATGGGACATCTTGGTTTTGCCAATCAACAGAGGTAAACTAAGGTATTTTGTGGGGAAATCCTGTCTCTCACAAGGGAAAGCCTGGAGGGCCTCTCTGATCATGTTGTCAGTGCATCACATAGGGAGAAGAGAGCACTTGTGAATGTTTATTCGAAGCCCTGTTGCATCACCAAAAGCAGATGACAGGTCGACCACATGTTGAACCTCCAACTGTGCAGGATTTAAGAAGATGGCAACATCATCCGCGTAGAGAGATATCCTTGACCTGGCAGCAATTCTGTTAAGTGGAGTCAACAATCCCTCCTGTGTCACCATATCGAAAACACGAATGATGACATCAAAAACCAGAATGAACAGGGAGGGGGAGAGGGGATCTCCCTGTCGAAGGCCCCGATGATGCTCCACCTTTGGACCCAGAATGCTATTGATCAGCACACTTAAGGATGCAGTGGAGAGCAATGCTGTGATCCAGTTTTTCCAACGTGGAGAAAAACCTCTGTGTGCGAGCAAATCCAACAGAAATTCCCAAGAAAGAGAATCAAAAGCTTTGCTTATATCTAGTTACGTTGGTGTAGATCCGTGATTGCATTTTTGACGAAAAGAAAACTGTCTTGTATACTTCTCTTTTTTATGAATGTAGTTTGAGGAGCTGAGATCAGCCTATCCATGTGTTTTTCCAATAGCAGGGATAAGACCTTGGTGAGAATCTTTGCAAAGGAGTGTATGTAACACCCACATTTTCAAAATAAGGAAAGATAAGTTGAATGCATGTGCTTGTGTATTTTGTGTATTAATTTGAATTCAAATAAATAGGAATTCACTAAGGATTTAAATTTGAATCAGATGAAAAGAGAAAAAGAAAAGGAAAAGAAGGAAATAAACTTAACTAGGCCAAAAGCCATTATGCAGCCCACCTCCCTCTTCTCCACCTCAACCCATCCCAACTGCGGCCCAACTTCCCTGTTCCCAGTCCAAACCGCAACAACCTTTCTCCCTCTCCTCTTTCTCTTACACGCGGGCCCCACATGTCATAATCTTCTTCTTCTTCTCCAACCGCCACCCCCAACATCGCCTCCAACTGCTGCACCTGACGCCCCATCTGCGCCCGCGCCTCCGACAACCGCCGCCGCCTCCTAGCAACCGCTCGCCCCTCCCTCCCTTTCAAATATGCGGCCCCACGATCCAATTTCACCCCCATTCCCTATCAACGCGAAACCCTAGCCACCGCCATTGCCGCCGGTAGAGCTCGACGCCCCGCATGAGGAGGCCGTCCCGGCCGTCGCCGATGTCCGGAGGGGCTCCGCAAAGCAACGCCGCCCCCGTAGGACCCATCCAGGACGACATCCGCCGCAAGGAACGCCTCCTCGACGGCGCCGATGGAGCTCCGCCGCGTGCCACCGTCGAGCGCCCTTCTCTGGCCGTCCTCGTGCGCGCGCGACACCCTAGGTGAGTTCCTCGCCTTCCCCTCTTTCTCCCAGTGCAATTCCTGTGTGGATTAGGCCACCGGAGCGCCAAATCCGGCCAACTCCGGCGAGCCTTGGCCGCCGGCTATGGAGGCGCCGCCGCCTCTGGTGGCTCAGGCCGCCATCCTCCTCACCGGGGCGACGTGGCTCGCTCGTGGCCGTCCATTTGGACTCAACGACCCAGATTAGAATGCCACATACTCCTTCGCTCTTTTAAAATCCTAGCCTTTAAAGTTAGATCCAACGGCCCAAATTAGAAGGCTCATAACCCTTCGTCCTTTTGCACGTAAGCCCTGGGAATCTTTCATCCTAGCCCCTGACCTTTGAGTGAATAATGATTTAGCCTCTGTTTTAGCACTAAAGCCCCTGGAATTATCTAAAAATAGGTTAAATCAAATGATTAATGATTTAGGCCCCTGTAATTTTCATAAATCACATTTTTAGGCACTGTCAAGTTAGAAAAATTGCAATACATCCCCTGAGTTTATCTTTAATTGCTGAATATTGTTTAAAAGTGTATTTTATGAATACAAAGATAGTTATAAATGATAAAATAAACATAGAAATAATAGAAAAATTAGAATTAAATCTTTTTAGGTTAGAATAAAATTGTAGATGCATATAAAATATATTTTGACCCTGGAAAATTTTAATTAAAATGTTTTTAGCTATAAATAAATATTAAAAATATAGAATAAATGTGAAAATAGTAGAAAAAAATTATTTATAAAATATTGTATGCTGAAATAAAATTTATAAAATGCACATAAAATATATTTTGGCTATGGTAAATTCATTAAAAATGATTTTAACCTATAAATAAATACTAAAAATTGAAAATAAATAGTAAATACATTTCCTTGGTTAGGAAAAATAATAAATCACTCATAACTCCAATTTAAATCATAATTGTAGCATATTCAATAATAATATTTGTATTGCTTGTATGGTGTACTGTTCTTGAATGTTTTTATTTCTCTTTTGACGGTAGCTTATGCGCACTCGTATCTCGATCAAGAAGTGACATGAAGATATGGAGATCAAGAGTTCAATGAAGAAGAACTGAGCAGCTATTTATACAAAGGCAAGTGTCCTTGACCATTTTGTTCCAGTTTTAGGAATTTAGATAGATGCATGCTAATTAAATTGATGTCCTATTTCATGTTTACATGCCCTGTTCCATATAATTCCTTGTTACCTGAAATGGGTTGGGAAGTATATAGGTCTTATTTATGCTTAGCCATGCTTAGACATTGGGTTTGGGATTTCATACAATTGTGCCTTATTAAACTTTACGGTTACTATAAATTGTGGTGATTACACAATAGTAGTGGATAGAAATCTGGTGGTTGGATAATATTGGATGGTGCAGTTTGCACGAGACCCGAGATTGGGGTTTGTTACCACCGGATTCTAAGGACCGGTTTATGGAGGAAGCCACTAAGCTTTATAGTACCACCACAAGACTGAGATGGGGCAACTTAGTCAATTAATTAGGTTTCTCCCGATGAAATGCTAGTAGTTGGATGGTGCGGGGAATGATGCAGGGGAACTGCTCTGGGATCTGCAAGGCTCAAGAGGGGGCTCTGAGGCGGAGGGTTACTCCGAGAATCCTCAGTGATGGAAACCTTAGAGGGCTACACACCTACGGAAGTGTGAAATGTGGTTGATCACCACGGGCTACATGGAGGTTTACTCAGTCCACCTGGTAACAGGGGATGGAATCACTGCTTGTGGGTAAAGGATACACTCTCTGCAGAGAATTGGTAAACTGTCATGACAGCTGTGCTCACAGACAAGAGCGGCTTGGGGCTAGTTCATAATTAGTCGATGGTTGAGATGATGGTTGGGATAATACTTGGGAATGATATTGGTATTATTACATTATTATCATTGTTATGGTTGGGATTATTCACTTAGATGTAGGTTGCTAATGAAAGCTAAGGATAGGTTTAATGCTTAGTGCTTAAGCCACTATCAGCCTTTCTTTTTGATCGGCCTTCATGTCATTTATTTCCCACACTTGCTGAGTACCACAGGATGATACTCACACTTGCTTTGTTGTACTTTTGATATGCTGCTCAGTGAAGAGAAGATCTAATGAAGACGGTGACAAGTGAAGACGGTGCATAGGTCGCGTTGCTGCCAGTCGATTTGCCTGTGGTTGCTATAGAGTTTTTCCTCTTCCGCTGCTATTCAAAACTCTTTTGAATGGTATAAATGTTGTTTCATGCGATATAGAACTGTTTATCACTACTTGTCGTACATGTATGGTGAAACTGATCCTGACATACATGTATTTTGCAGCTGGTTTTATGCTTAATAAAACCGGGCGTGACAGTGTATTAAGTTGATCGGGCGATAGTCCAACAGTGATTGAGCTTCAGTCTGCTTCGGAATCAGGGAGATCATAGCCATGTTAAGCATGGTGAGAGGTCCCATTTGTAGATTGTGAACGCATTGAAAAGCAGCCAGCACATCAGACTTGATCGTATTCCAACAGGCTTTATAAAAGTCAGCAGTGAATCCATCCAGGTCAGGTACCTTCTCATTAGGGAGGGACTGAATCGCCGACCATATCTCCTGCTCTGGGAATTCTGCATCAAGATCAGAAAGGTCGACTTGTTGCAGGTTTAAAGCATCCCAGTTGAAGCTTCTCTAATTTCGCCTTAGAATTAGCTCCATGAGCCTAATTTAAGTTGCATTTGCACCAATAAGGCAAGAAGGTAGGAGCCTTTTCTGACTATATTTGTTGAATGATAAACATAATGAAGGAAACTTTGAGATATTATAAAACGATTGAAAAGCAGGATGTTACAGTGAACTACGTAAAAAGGGGAAATCATAAAGTGAGAAGCAAAAAGAGCATTGTTCTCTTATGCTAGACTACTCTGTTAGGCTATCCGCACTCGTATACTTTAAAACATATTTTATACACCATTCTCCTTCTACTTTTCCAATATCTTACTCTAAATACTCTAAATTTACACTATCCAATATGTTTTACAGTATCCTCTCTGTAGACAGTCTTATGTTACCTATTTTTCTGAACCTCTAAAATGGAACTCTAGTAGGAATATAATTCATCAGGAAAAGGAAATATTCCAAAATCACTTGTCCATACCCTGAGTATAACTCTACAGTTAACTGCCTGATTGCATCATGCAAGTTATTTACCGTTCATCATTGCAAATGGCGGCATGTTTCTTGCCTGCCATTGTATTTTTCTTGAGGGAGATCATTGATTGGTGATCACGGAGAGAGAGAGGATTAAACAATATCGACTACGTCAACTGTGTGGGCACTATTGTTTTAACTTAAGTAAGCAAGCGAATATAGAGCGGCATGCAGAACAGAGCACCATGTATCTAGCTTACAATTATTGATCTACAGAGTAAGCGCACATGGCTTGTTTGAATTCGTACCAGTCGTATGGCTGCAAACTCTTTGCTGTCCGGAGCTCCCCTCTACACACCTATAAAGTGGCGCTGCGTCAAAAGTCATCATCAGCGACAAAGCTGCTTGCACTGTTTCTTCTTGCTTCTATCACACTCCTCTGAGGTCAGCTGAACCAGTCAGTAGTATCTGTTCCCTGCCCAAATTCGCCATCCATGGAGAACATGCTCCACCTGACCCCTGCCCACGCCACGCTCCCCAACTGTTTTGCTCTGGAGCCGGAACGGCTAGCACCGGCCGTCACCTCCCATGTTGTCGCCCTGCCTATCATCGACATGTCCCGTAGCCGGGAGGAGGTCCGCCAAGCTATGCTCGACGCCGGCAAGGAGTTTGGCTTCTTCCAGGTTAGTACTACAAGCTCCATGTTCGGATGATATAATCAGTAGTCTTAAATTCCATATTTTCAAACAGATGGCATAATCAGTAGTGTTAAAATCATCTATAACGGAACTAAGTGGGTGGTAAGTAACGCGACGCAGGTTGTCAATCATGGAGTCTCGGAGCAAGCGTTGCGTGACATGGAGGCCATGTGCGAAGAGTTCTTCCAGCTGCCAGCTGAGGATAAGGCGCATCTGTATTCGGAAGACAACAACAAGCTCAACAGGCTCTTCTCCGGCTCCACCTTCAAGACCGGCAGCAAGAACTACTGGATGGACTGTCTCCGCCTTGCCTGCACCTTCCCTGGCGTTGCCGACAGCGTCAACGACTGGCCCGAGAAACCGCAGGGGATCCGGTATGGAGTACTAACCATCAATCAATTTGAAACATCACATTCCACCATAACTGACAAAATTAAGCTGCTGGAAGCCGAGCCGTGATCTTGAATTTGATCGTTTGATCTGATTAAGTTTTGTCTGAATCTCGTGGTACAGTGAAGTTTTCGAGAAGTTCGTTGTCCAGGCAAGAGGCATGGGGTTGGAAATACTTGAGCTGCTGTGCGAGGGCTTGGGGCTGCCGTCCGGCTACTTTGAAGGGGATCAGACCGACGGTAACGTGTTCCTCAGTGTGATCCAGTACCCGCCGTGCCCGAACCCGAGCAAAACGCTTGGCCTGCCGCCCCACTGCGACAGGAACCTGATCACCATGGTCCTCTCGGGCAATGTCCGTGGCCTCGAGGTCCTCTACAATGACGATTGGATCAAGGTCGAGCCTGTGCGCAATGCTTTCGTCGTCAACTACGGAATCCAACTCGAGGTAAGTAGCATATACAACTGCTAGTTCCAAGGTCATTTCATTACACTGCAGTCGACAGTCGACGCTACTAATCACTGGGTGGAATGGAGCAGGTTGTGACGAATGGCATCATCAAGAGCGCAGAGCATCGCGTGATGACCAACATGGCGGTGCCGCGGTTATCGGTGGTGACATCCCTAATGGCGACTGATGCGTACGTCATCGGCCCCGCGGAAGAGCTACTCAGCGAGGACAATCAAGCACGCTACCGCAACACCGTGTTCCGTGACTTCATGCGCCTCTACAACAACGCTCTGGAGGAGTCTGGAGGAGACGTCAAGCAAGCCATCAAGTACTTCAAGATCTGATCTTCTCCTCCTCCTTTTGAGGTCAAGTCTCGCTCTGCACTTGCAAAGGATGCCATCAGCTACACAGCTTGTTGCTGGGATGTGTCTCATACATGTAGTAGCTACGTGGTCGATGATTTGATGCAACAAAAAACTTAAAAAAATGCGTGTTGAATAAGGAAGTACATGAGAATGGTCTAAAAGTGCCATGAATAATCGCCAGCAAGTGTAGTGTAGCTGGTTAAAAGTACTACATTCTCAAAAGATTGTCATGTTAAAATAATAAGGGAGCTCAAAGATCAAATAACCACTAAATCATTTCGAGTTACATAAGAGAAAATTGGATACAAGATCAACATCAAGTGCTATCTCTCAAATAGTACAAGAACACTACTAATACCTTCTCCTTCATCTTTGTTGTTACTTGATGATACGGTTATCGAGCCAACAAGGCTAGACCGCAAAAAGAACCACGACGGGAGACACTTCCCCTTATTCTTCTTTTAGTGTGTTGATCGGATTCTGAGTAAATTAAGAGTTTTCAAGTGTGTGTATGTGTATGCTGTTAGGAAATTGCGGTACACTACTCTAGCAACTCTACCGCATCACCCAGGAAACATGCGAGTACAGAGGTCATGAATCGTTACCACTAGACGCGAAGCGTAGCGGAACGTAGACGCGCGTCGGTGTAGAGGAAGCAGATGATCTCGTTCGTCTCCTCCTCGTCCTCGTCACGACAACAGGTAGACGATCACGACCGTCGTAGCCGATCAGCGCAGCAGTAGCAGCAGCGCCTCCATAGAGTCCACACGTACGGGAAGAAACGCCGTGCGTCGGTGTGCTAGCACCGCGTGCGCGGCAAGGGTTTCGGCGTGAGGCCTACGAGGGGTGGCGGCTAGGGCTGTCACGTGGTGGAGTTATTAGCCCCTAACCCTACCCCTCATATTTATAGGCGTACTAATGGGCTTTTAGGTTGCAGGCCCATTAGTACCCTGATTGCTTATGGATCAAGTATCCAACAGACCTTAACCGAATTGTTATGATTGCCTCTTGGGCATATCACAAACAATCTCCCACTTGCACTAAAGACAATCATCTAGCCAAGCTTTTCAATATTCCAGCCCCTTAAGTGTGTGACCCGTTAGGTTCATGTGCAGTCGGTTGTGAATGGAAACCGTTTCCAACCACAAGTCAGTAGAGGTACCTAGCAGGACATATTGACTTCCAAATGTACATAAAGATCGTATCGGCTGAACCTAGATACATTCAACATGCTAATCCCTTTGCCTCACGATACCAGTCAAGCTCAAGGCGAGATGCGTGCCATCCTTGTGATAGCTCGACCATTCACTCGGTCAAATAGTGGATTCATTCCTTGACTAACTTTTAATCATTGTGATTAACCTTTAATCACTCTGGCATGGCCATGCACTTTCAAATCCAACTATCTCGAGGGGCCCAGAGATATCTCTCCTGTTATTAAGGAGGGGCAAATCCCATCTTGATCCGCACACATCCCATTCTATGTTTCATTATGTACCCGAAGACTACTTTTATGACTACCCAGTTACATAGTAGCGTTTGGTAGTCTCAAAGTACACAACTACACATAGTGAGAAACAATAGCGATCTCAGGTCTAAAGATCTAGCAGGTGTATCATTCAAGACCAACTGATGGCACATATAGAAATAACAATTCCAACAGTGTCTTGGAGTGGGTCAATCCAACACCATGTTCACTAACATATGTTCACATTATTAATTTGATATCTCCATATCTATGATCCATGAAACGTGATCATCAATTAATACATGTGCTAGTCTGTGTGACATCATTATCTCATATAATGATATAGACTAGGGATCATTTAAAGTAACATTACTATTAACAAAGTGTTCCACGAACAAGTCACATACTTGATGATCAATGTAAATAATGATTACTCATATAACAAAATTTATTAATAGTATATAAACATAGCTGTGACACAAGTCTCCCACTACACACTATGATCACTGATGTAAGTATCTAATACTCATAGATCTCGTGTGTGCCTCATGCTTTGATTGTGGAAGAGGCTTTGTCAATGGATCTGCAACATTCAAATCCGTGTGCATCTTGCATATCTTCACATCACCTCGCTCGATGATCTCTCGAATGAGGTGATATCGTCGTAGTATATGTTTGGATCGCTTGTGTGATCTAGGCTCCTTTGCCTGTGCAATGGCTCCACTATTGTCACAGTAGAGATCTACAGGACCGGACGTGCTAGGAACAACACCCAATTCAGAAACAAATTTTCTGATCCAAACAGCTTCCTTTGTAGCTTCAGAAGCTGCAATATACTCCGCCTCTGTCATTGAATCTACTACTGTATCTTGCTTAGAACTTTTTTAGCTCACTGTCCCTCCATTGAGGCAGAATACAAAACCGGATTGCGATCTAGAATCATCCTTATCAGTTTGGAAGCTGACATCGGTGTAACCTTTTACAACGAGCTCTGCTTCACCTCCAAACACTAAGAATGCATCCTTAGTTCTTCTCAAGTACTTAAGGATATTTTTGACAACGGTCCAATGAGCATCACCATAATATGATTGATACCTGCTCGTGATGCTTAGAGCATAAGATACATCTGAGCGTGTACATAGCATGACATACATGATGGATCCAATAGTTGAGGCATAAATAATCGTTCTCATCCTCTTTTGCCCATCAGGTGTCGAAGGACACTGACTCTTGCTTAGAGTAATGCCATGTGACATTGGTAAGAAACCTTTCTTGGAATCTTGCATATTGAACCTATTCAATATCTTGTCAATATATGTATCTTGGCTTAATCCAATTAGCCTTTTAGATCTATCTCTATAGATCTTTATGCCCAAAATGTATGCTGCCTCTCCTAAATCCTTCATTGAGAAATTTTTTCTTAATGAGGATTTAACATCATCAAGCATTGGAATGTCATTTCCGATCAATAATATGTCATCTACATATAGGACCAGAAATACATGTGCACTCCCACTAAACTTCTTGTAAATACAAGGTTCTTCTACATTCTTGATGAAACCAAACCCTTTGATCACTTCATCAAAACGTAGATTCCAACTCCGAGATGCTTGCTTCAACCCATAGATGGACTTTTGAAGCTTGCATATTTTACTAGCATTTTTAGGATCGACAAAACCCTCAGGTTGTGTCATGTACACATCCTCAGTCAGACTTCCATTAAGAAAGGCTGTTTTGACATCCATCCGCCATATTTCATAATCAAAATATGCAGCAATTGCTAGGAGAATCCGAACAGACTTTAGCATTGCGACGGGTGAGAAAGTTTCATCATAACCAACACCTTGAATTTGTTTGAAACCTTTTGCCACCAATCGCGCTTTATAGATGTGAACATTTCCATCCATATCAGTCTTTTTCTTGAAAATCCATTTACAATCAACATGTATCACACCTTCGATTGGATCAACCAAGTTCCAAACTTGATTTTCATGCATGGATTCAATTTCGGATTCCGTGGCTCGAAGCCACTTATGAGAGTCGGGTCCCGTCATTGCTTCGGTATAGGTCGTGGGCTCATTATTGTCCAACAATGCCATGTCATGCTGCTCCGTGGTTAGAAGCGTTAACTTTTCAGTCGCACGATGTACCCTCGTAGACCTTCGTGGTACTGGTGTTTCATCAACCGGTTGCACAACATCTTGTACATCCTGTATAGGATCAGTGGATGCTGAAACATTTTCAGGTATTTCTTGAATTTCTTCAAGATGCACCTTGCTCCCACTAACTCCTTTTGAGAGAAACTCTTTCTCCAAGAAGACACCATTGCGAGCGGTAAACACTTTACCCTCTGTTTTATTATAAAAATAATATCCTTTGGTTTCCCTAGGATATCCCACAAAGAAGCATTTGTCTGATTTTGGAGTGAGTTTGTCTGACGTCAAACGTTTGACATAAGCATCACACCCCCAAACTTTGAGAAAATACAATCCGGGACGTTTCCCGGTCCATATCTCATATGGTGTCTTCTCAACAGACTTAGTTGGGACCCTGTTTAGTGTAGATGCAGCAGTTTCAAGAGCATAACCCCAAAAGGATAGTGGAAGATCTGTTTGGCTCATCATCGACCTAACCATGTCCAACAAGGTTCAGTTCCTTCGCTCGGACACCCCATTCCATTGAGACGTTCCAGGTGGAGTCAACCGTGGAACAATTCCACATTGTTTTAAATGATCATAAAATTCATGGCTCAAATATTCACCCCCACGATCAGATCGTAGAAGTTTATTTGTCTTGCCCAATTGATTTTGTACTTCATTCTGAAATTCTTTGAACTTTTCAAAGGATTCAGATTTGTGCCCCATTAGGTAGACATAACCATATCTACTAAAGTCATCGATAAATGTGATGAAGTACTGAAAACCACCTCTAGCAATTGAACTCATTGGTCCACATATATCTGTATGTATAAGTCCCAACAATTCAGTCGCCCTCTCACTTTGACCAGCGAAGGGTGCTTTGGTCATCTTCCCAAGCAAACAAGGTTTGCATGTGTCAAGTGATTCAAAATCAAATGAGCTTAGTAATCCATCTTTATGGAGTTTTTCAATGCGTTTCTCATTTATATGACCTAAGCAACAATGCCAAATAAAAGTGGGATTTAGATCATTTCGTTGAGGCCTTTTGGTATTAATGTTACAGACAGTTTTATCCTCAAGATCAAGAACATATAATCCATTCACCAATGGACATTGAGCATAGAAAATATTATTGTAATAAATAGAACAACATTTGTTCTTTATTACAATTTCATAACCATCAACTTCTTCTAAACACGAAGAAGAGATAATGTTCTTACTCAAAGTAGGAATGCAATAACAATTATTCAATTCTAAAACTAATCCTGAGGGTAATGACAAGTGGTAGGTTCCGATAGCTATGACCGCAACCTTTGCTCCATTGCCGACACGAACATCCAACTCGCCTTTTGCAAATCTTCTAGTCTCACTTAGACCCTGCAACGATTTTCAAGTGTGAATCATCGATCCGGTATCAAATACCCATGATTCACTAGAAGATAATGCAATATTAATTTCTATAACATTTATACCTGAAGTGGAAGTCTCACTTCCCTTCTTCTTCTTATTCATATCCTCCAAGTACTTCTTGCAGTTCCTAGACCAGTGTCTCTTACCATGACAGTGAAAGCATTCATCATCAGGAGAAGGGCCAAATTTGCCCTTTGGCTTAGACTTTGAGCTTGAAGGCTCACCAGGAACCTTTCCCTTGCCTTTGCCTTTAGGATGCGTCACACGCTTCCTCTTTTTATTCTCCCTTTGCACCATCATCACATGAGTGACATTTTTCTTAATGCATTCTTCGACATTTTTAAGCATCCCATGCAATTCAGCCAAAGTTTTATCCATGCCATTCATTTGAAAGTTCAATATGAATGGCTCGTAGCTCAGTGGGAGCGACTGGAGAACAACGTCAATAGTCAGATCATCCTTGAGTTCAGAACCAAGTTTGCCCAAAGTTTCAATGTAACCAATCATCTTGATTACATGAGGGCTGACCGGGCTACCCTCCGCCAGCTTGCATGAGAACAAGGACTTTGAGATATTGTATCTCTCATCCCTTGCTTGATTCTCAAACATTCCACACAGTCCCTCAATCATAGAATAAGTATCTGTATGCTCATACTGTTTTTGCAGATCAGGGGACATAGTGGCGAGCATGAGGCAGCTTACATTAAGCGCATCATCGCAGTGCTTCGTGTAAGCTCTACGTGTTGCATTAGTTGCATCAACTGGGAGGTCATCAGGGTAAGGCTGCAGAAGAACGTACTCGGTTTTCTCTTGCCTGAAAATGATTCTCAGGTTGCGGTACCAATCGATAAAGTTAGCTCCATTGAGCTTTTCCTTTTCAAGCACATATCGCAAATTGAAACTGGATTTGTTACTAACAGACATGATCTACAATAGAAAATAAATATGTAAGGTTTAGCACTATGTTATGTACCAATCTTCTATTAACAGTTTAATAAAAGATATTACCACTATATTATCATCGTCTTCCCTCTAACGATATATAGTGGTTCAAGATCCATATTCACTAATTTCTAGTGAGCTTTAGCTTCACTGCTAGGAAAATAATGACATAAGTAAACAATAATTGTTAATCATATCCCTATATGACTCTTGTTTATTGGGTGACATCCAATACCCCGGCTCTCAACTATATGCCATAAAGCCCAAAACCATTTTGATGGCTTTGTTGAGTAAACCAATACTATGCATATGAATGTCCAACAATCACCCTATGTATTATGATAGATGATGGTACTTTGCTTTGGCAAACCTACCATACAGCAATCAAAATAACACAGGTGCAGCTATTGGTAAATGGCATTAAATACTCAACTTTTGTGAGGGAAGCTATTCTATCATGACAAACATCCACCATATGAAAAGCATGAAAAGAATAGTAATAAATAAACATCACAGGCATATGATCATATCACATTGTGAATAGTATGGCCTTTAAAATCATAATGGTCTCCATCATGATCTGAGCTGCCATGCCTCCCTTCTTGTGGTGATCTCCATCTCCACGATGCTTGAAGACATCTCCATGATCATAAAAGAAGCTAATACAACTAATAGCTACCAAATAAATTACATGAGAGATCAAGCATCACAGGTCAACATGCAGGTCGTTATACAATTATGTGACAACCTCAACCCGGTTGTGTTAAATTTGCAGCACGTAGGCCGCACAAATATTACACACAAATTATCACATCACATTAGGCCATACCATTCACATCATTCCCTGCAAAAACGAGTTAAGCGTAGAACGATTTCTAGCGCAAAACAATATTATGTAATTGCTATAGCAGACAACAAAACAGCAGAGAAGGATCACGAACTGACCCTTTAGTCATATACGACGCAATCTACTCTAGCCAATTCCAAACCCCAAAAACCGTGCGAAAAAATTCATCGTATGAATATGTCTGCAGTAGATCCCATATACTAGCAAGATCCAGACAAAAAACAACGCAAGTCGGCTCTGATGTCGCTGTTAGGAAATTGTGGTACGCTACTCTAGCAACTCTACCGCATCACCCAGGAAACATGTGAGTACAGAGGTCATAGATCGTTACCACTAGATGCGCAGCACAGCGGAACATAGATGCGCGTCGGTGTAGAGGAAGCAGATGATCTCGTCCGTCTCCTCCTCGTCCTTGTCACGACAGCAGGTAGACGATCACGATCGTCGTAGCCGATCAGCACAACAGTAGCAGCAGTGCCTCCACGGAGTCTACACGTACGGGGAGGAACGCCGTGCGCCGGTGTGCTAGCACCGCGTGCGCGGCAAGGGTTTCGGCATGAGGCCTACGAGGGGTGGCGGCTAGGGTTGTCACGTGGTGGAGTAATTAGCCCCTAACCCTACCCCTCGTATTTATAGGTGTACTAATGGGCTTTTAGGTCGTAGGCCCATTAGTACCCTGATTGCTTATGGATCAAGTATCCAACAGGCCTTAACCGAATTGTTATGATTGCCTCTTGGGCATATCACCAACATATGCATTAGCATTCTTGATAATACACTTGATCCTGTTCTTATATTTGACTAAGAGACACAAGAGGGGGCCTTCCACCCCTTAGGAATAGTTGTGTCCCCCGATCAAAGACATAATATTAGGTGGGTTGTGTCCATTCAATTAGAACACATATCAATTTCGAGTTCAAACTGACAGTTACTGAACTGATCGGACTAGTCTGATCAGGGTCCGGACTAGTTCGATTACCGTTACTGGACTGCACCAGACTACTCTGGTCTCAATAACTGGACTTGTCCGGTATACTAACATTTTTCCCCCTGAACTCGAATCTAAAACTTACCAACTTACTTAATACTAAACTTAGTGTCCATTTTCTCATGCTTGACATATAGGGCATGACACATCACAACAACTATTTATGTATTGTTGGACTCGAAGACCACAATATATCTCACACTTAAAAATGAACCTTACGCTTACCTAACCCCTAAATATCCAGTGATCATAGATTCTCCCTTAAACCCATGCTAGCCACGTGTTCACTGAACACGTTGGGTGGAAGACCTTTTGTAAGCGGATCTGCAAGCATTCGATTGATACTAATTTGCTCAATATTCACTACTTAATATGATTTTGAATTTACTCATTTGCAACATAACTTATGTCAATGTGTTTGACATCACATATAACTTGTTATCTTTAGAGTACAAAAAACTTAAGTGGTTTAATGCTGTCAACCACTCACAATTCAGGTTTACTTATTGTGTCTGCTCGATGGTCTCATTTATAATATATATTTAGTATGCATTACACATGATGCAGTGATCCTAAATTAGGAGCTTTTCCACAATAAAGATCTATATGCGAGTGTTGATTACTGATGTAGATTTAGGGGTTGTTTGGTTTGCGGCCGCAGCTCGCCACGGCAGTCAACGCCGCAGTTGTGGCGGGCTTAGCCCTTGTTTTCTTAGTTGCCGCAAGTTAGGCCGCCTCAAGCCACTGCTGCAATTTGTCTGTTCATTTTTCACGCCCCAACATGCCACACCTGTGGCGCCGGAAATTGACGCCGCAACTGTGGCGCCACCGCACTTACGGCGTGGCAATTTTTAGCTCCCATCCAAACAGGTCCTTACTACACATCTCGCACAAATTAAGTTTTAGTAAGTCATTATTCCAATGACTTAATCTTATACTTAACTTATCATGAGACCTTGATACTTGCAAAACTGCAGGTAATGCATATTTCCATCCAGTCATCTGGTTTGTACTTACTTATGCCAAAATTAACCTAGTACTTAAACATTGTCAAGGTAACTTAGGAATTCAGCAAAACTTAATAGCAAGAAGTTTTGTAACCGATTCTTATTAGGTTGACCTCTTATTAGTTCTTTACTTACCAACCTTGAGTTTTTAGAGCAGACAAAGATTTATTTTCATACATACTGTACTTTCCAAGTACGCTCCTTAAGTATGCCTTTTGCGCTAAACTTAATACCCCTTTATTTCTATCTTCGTGAATTTCTATGCCCATTACATAGGATGCTTCACCAAAATCTTTCATATCAAAATTAGAGGACAATAACTTCTTAGTTTTTGATAGTAGATTGACATCACTACTTGCAAGTAGTATATCATCTACATAAAACATGAGGAATATAAATTTTTCGTTTTTAAACTTATAGATGCAATTGTCCTCCTCATTTTTTAAACCCAAACTTTCTTACCGTCTCATCGAACTTGAGATACCACTGCCTTGATGCTTGTTTAAGTCTATAAATAGACTTTCTTAAGTGGCATCCCATTTGTTCCTTATCCTTAACAAGAAAACCTTTCGGTTGTGTTATATAGACGTTCTCGTATAGATCAACATTGAGGAACGCCATTTTTACATCTATCTGGTGTAATTCTAAATTGTAATGTGCAACTAATGCCATAATGATTCTGAATGAATCCTTACGTCTCATTATAATCATTCCCTTCTCTTTGAGTGAAACCTTTTGCAACAAGTCTGGTCTTAAACTTATCAATATTCCCTTTAAAGTCACGTTTAATTTTATAGACCCATTTAAAGTCTACTATTTTGGCTCCATTAGGAATCTCAACTAAATCCCAAACTTTGTTTGCTTCCATAGACCTCATTTCATCCTCCATGGCTTCACTCCATTCAGATGATTGATGACTTCTCATAGCTTATTCAAATATGGTGGGATCGTCCTCCATTTGAATTGCCTCACTCAAATAGATCTCATAATCGCGTGGAATAGTTGTTTTTCTTTCTCGAGATCTTCTTAATTGCACATTATCCTCATTTTGAGGTTGTTCTTGCTCTTCATTATTAATGACAACGGACTGAGAATGTTCAATCTCTCTTAATAATTCCGTTTCCAATGGAGAAATAACAACAAGTGTTGAATCTTCACAAATAGGCATTGATGATTCAACAGTAGTAGGTAATGAGAAATACAGTCCTTGAATCATAGGAGTGGGTACATAAACTCGCTTTTCTTCAAGATTAATTTCTCGTCTTACCGTACCCCCCTGATCATGTCATCCTTTAAAAGGACGACATGCCTTGTTTCTACAAACTTAGTATATCGTTCTAGACAATAGCAACGATATCCCTTACTATTTTCTGCATAGCCAATAAAATGGCAACTTATTGTCTTAGCATTTAACTTACCAATGTTTGGGTTAAACATTTTTTGCCTCAACGGGACAACTCCATATATGCATATAAACATAATGAGGGCTTATGTCCTGTCCACAACTCATACGGTGTTTTAGACACCAACTTACTAGAAACCCGATTTAGCACATGAATATCGATTTTTAATGCCTCCATTCATAAGCTAACCGGAAAATCTGATTGACTTAACATGAATCTTACCATATCCATTAGCATACGGTTGCACCGTTCTGCTACTAGATTTTGCTGAGGCTCGCCCGATGTGAAATACTGGATGACTATGCTATTTTCCTATAGGAACCGAACAAATGGTCAAAGAACTTGACCATACAGGGTATGACGACCGTAGTACTCACCACCACGATTGGATCTTACCACTTTAATATCAGTGTTGTGCCGATTTTCAACTTCAACCTTAAATATCTTAAATTTATCCAACACTTCAGAGCGTTGTTTAATTGGATAAATATAGCCATAGCGAGAATAGTCATCCATGAAGGTTATGAACGAATCAAAACCATCAACAGATAATACGAGAAATGGATCACAAATATCCGCATGGATTAATTCCAAAATTTTTGCACTGTGTATGACACCTTTCTTAATTTTCTTAACAAATTTTCCCTTAATACAATCTATGCATTCTTCTAAATCTAAAAAAATCCAAATGAGGAAGAATTGATTGTGAAATCAATTGTTCAATTCTCCTCCTTGAAATATGGCCTAAGCGACAATTCTATAATTTCGAAGACATTCCGAAATCGATTCTCTTACGCTTACCCTGATGTGAAGAAAACTGATTGTCGCTTACAACAGTAATTCAATACCATTTGAGGAAGCCTATGCAATCCTTCTGATGGTGATCTTTGCTTAAACATAAGCGGCATTGATCTTTCACCACTTTCACATCTTTATGGTAAGGATGTCTTTGTGTAGTTTACCCTTATCTTTATCTTGGCGAGAAGAACTATGATTCTTAAAAGATTGTTTAGAAGAATAATTCTTTCGAGCCTTACTTTTCCCTTCACATAGTTAATGGAATCATTACCACGAAGGGAACTGATGACAAATGTCTCAAATTCCTTTGGAAGTGCGGCAAAACTGAGATGCACAATGAACTCATCTTTAATACCCAAATCCATAGGCTTAAGTTTTGCTACCATATTTGTCATTCTTAAAATATGCTCTCACACACCACCTCCATCATACTTTTCAGTAACAAGTCTCTTGATAAGGGTACTTGTTGTTGCATTAGAAGAACCAGTAAACTGATTCTCAATTTTTTAGAGGTACTCAGTGGCAGTCTCAGATTCAGAAATTGCTCTCCGAATATTCTTAGTGAAAGTTCCCTTAATAACCATCAAACATTTCCTGTTTGATTGTTTCCACTTAAATTTGGCTATGCCACAAGCCAATAGGTCATTAGTATAGTCCTTTGTCCTCACAACAAAGGCTTTTTGAGTTCCATCAATATTTCTTACTAGAGCCACCAGCTCAACTGGATATGGAGCTGTGAGAGTCAAGTCTATCTCGGAGACTGCCAAAGCAATCTCCAACTTTTCTGTCCGTCTCGTATAATTGCTTACATTTAGTGGATCAATAGAAGTTATGAAACTCAGTGCTGAATTCTCATTGGAGGAAACTTCTTAATCAAAAAACGAGATCATGCGTGACACATAGTGTCGGAGTTTTAATCCGGCAATTCTCCCGGTACTACTGTTGGTAGCCCGTGGAGTTTGTAGTTCGGTATTGGGCACGCAGTGATCCAAAAGATGATGGCAAATAGACACAAGTATTTACGTGGTTCGGGCCACCTGAGCGTAATACCCTACTCCACGGAGTGTGTAGTTGTTGTATTGGGTGTCAAAGCTGAGTATGGGAGAGGTCTCAGAGTTCTCAAAGCCGTCCCTTGTGTATCGTCGACCAGTCCTTTTATAATGTAAGGGCTGGTCGTTACATCGTTAGCCTGGCCCAACATGTGGCCCTGGCGGTTACTGATGTTTAATACATAATTAATGAGGTTAATTACCCTTAATAGCGTGGTAACGGGCCTTAACAGTGCCGTTACTAGTATTAAGAGCCTTCCGAACGTGTGTCATTAATATGGTATTAATGACACTTAATCGGGTCTTGAAGTCTTTGATTGCCCCTTGAAGGTCCGAGCTGCTGGGGATTCACCAGTCTGACTGCTGAGGTTGAAGATCTGACAGTTGTACACGTGGCAACATCGGAGCTTTCCATCTGGGACGAGTAGGTCCAGTGTAGATGTACATGTGTCGGTACCGGAGCTTCCCTCTGTCGGGGGTTAGGTCCGGGGGTGCCGCACAAGTGTTTAGCCTTGAGCTATCCCATGTGTGGGATGTAGGTCCGGTTGCTGTATACACGTGGCAACACCAGGACTAACTATAGATGGGAGGCAGATCCGGTCCCATATAACACGTGGGGCCTTCGCTGGTCTTCAACTCAGACAGGTGAAGTTCCTTCGGTCTTTTTGTAGTCCCAAGGGGTATACGGTACGCAGGGTACCAACACATAGATATTAATCATAAGATAATGTTGAGTTTTATCTTTCACTTTGGTTACATGATCAAAACTCAACATTTGAGAACAACTGAAAAACATAGTAATTTATCTTCCGTTTTGGTTACTCGACCAAATTACTAAGTACTTAGAAGAACAATGTCATTGATGCCTTTCGCTTTGGTTACTCAGCCAATAATGACATTAAAACTCAAAATTTGAGAACAACTGAAAAACATAGTAATTTATCTTTATTTTTGGTTACTCAACCAAATTACTATGTACTTAAAAGGAAAATGTCATTAATACATTTCGCTCTGGTTAGTCGGCCAATAATGATATTAATGTAGCTTAAAAACATGAAAAATACTATTTTTCGCTTTGGTTACTCAATAGAATTCCATGCAACTTAAAATTATATAGCAATTCATCTTTCACTTTGGTTACTCGACCAAATTATATGACAATATAAACTTAACTCGCAGCGGAAGCTTAATTAAATAACCAAACTTAATTGTATAGCCCGAACTAGTCCGCACAGGGACGAGCTAATCCGAACTCTTACATTACCATTTTTGGACTAGTCTGATTCATAAGTCGGACATTTCCAAACTTAAATAGAACCATTTCCGGACTAGTCCAGTCCATAGGCCAGACAAGTCCAGTATTATTCTAAAAACATTTGATTTGTTCTTTATTGAACTTTTCGAGTTTAGTTCAGACTAGTCTGGCCAATCCCGGAAAAGTTTCATATAAAAATCAGAAAATGTCGAAATACCCAAAAGGGATTCTTAACCTTACCATCTTACAAAATCAACTTAATTTTACAATGATTTTCCATCCAAAATGCTTAATTGGTTTTCAATCAGATGAACACGTTAATACGTCTTGATATGAAAAACCTAACCACTTTAGTGTGACATACCAAACTTGTCTGGTCCAGAGACCGGACAAGTTCGAACCTTCAAAACTTGCAATGAAAATCTTTGATCAAAACAAAATTCAAAATGATTAGTGGTCTAAAGGGCCCTGATACTATTGTTAGAATCATAATGGAGCCCAAATATCAAATAACCACTAAATCATTTTGTATTACATAGGAGAAAACTGAATACAAGATCAACATCAAGTGTTATCTCTCAATAAGCACAAAAACACTACTAATAACTTATCCTTCATCTTTGTTGTTACTTGATAATGCGGCCATCAAGCCAACAAGACGAGATCGCAAGAAGAACGACGACGAGAGGCATTTCCCCTTGTTCTTCTCCTGGTGTGTTGATCAGATTCTGAGTGAATTAAGTGTTCAAGTGTGTGTATGTGTATGCATTAGCATTCTTGATAATACACTTGACACTCTCTTATATTTGACCAAGAGACACAAGAGAGGGCCTCCCACTCCTTAGGAATAGTTGTGTCCCCCGATCAGGGACATAATATTTGGTGGGTTGTGTCCTTTCAGTTAGAACACATGTCAATTTCGAGTTTAAACTGACATTTACTGAACTGACCGTAGGCTCCGGACTAGTCCGATTAACGTTACTGGACTTCACCGGACTAGTCCGTTCTCAATGACCGGACTTGTGCGGTATACTAACATGTCACCTTCTAGTTCATTTTTGTACTTGTATGTGATAATCTTTTGAAAAAGTAAGAAGTATGGTTTAAAAGCCAAACATGTATCAGATGAGTAAGTGTCGATGCAGAGCTGCACCGTACGTCTGTACTTCATTGGAAGTGCCAAGATAATCCCCAGTCTTGCAAATCTGAGAGGATCTCGTTCTCTTTTCCTGGAGCATACACCAAATGCATAGATGTATAATATTTCTGAACAAGTTTAAATCACCTACCATTGACCTTAAACAGCTAAATGAAATGGAACATTACTGTAGTTACAGTCCGTAATAGGGATAGGGCCATGTACTGCCATGCACTACCACCATCAGGACTGTAACTACAACTTTTCTCTTATGAATATATAGCCTGAATAACCTGTCCTTTTCGAAAACAAATAAATAAAGAGACTGGAGGTTGGTCAGATCTGGCTGCAAAAGAGATGGGGAGACGGGCGGTGCTGAATGGGAGATGGTCAGATCAGACACTGAATGCGCGGGCGGTGCTGAGATCCTAGAGTTTCAAGGGTGGAGGCGGCTGCACTGGCAGTTGCTGGAGATCAGACTGCTTCATGGAGTGGTTCCAGCTAGTGGCACCTCTCTTAGACAACAGTGCACGTCAAGCCAGTGTCTTGATGGTGTGATCAGACCATCCACAACGGTTTTCTCGAAAACTTACTCTATCCCTCAATACTGCCAGTATATCTTCTATACTTTCAGCATTTTACTTTAAATACTTACTCTATACTTCCAATAATCTACTCTATATTTACAGTCCAGTAAACTTTACAATGAACCACTGCAGATGGTCTCAGTGATGCTGCAAAGACATATGAGAAGAAATCAATTGCGGTGGATATGCATTGGTGTTGCTAGTCCTGGCGCTCATTGAGACATATGATGTTCATCAGGCATTTTGCACGGCAAGCGAATTTTTTATTTAGAAAAGCCTTCAATCAGCGTCGGATGTGAAATTCCATTTAAGCAAGAAAAATGACAATTCATTCCTAACAAGGGTGCCAAAAATGCTTGCTAATAGTTTTTAGATTAAAGATGTACGGAATCTACCGATGTAACATTTCCCCTTTTAGAGTATCCCAAATGGTGACATTTATATTCTCTCAAAGGAAGGCTAGGTGGAAGCAAAGCAATCATCAAATGGAGAGGCTATGTTGGTCTAGGTAGGGTTCTATCAAGGAAGGATAATTGATAGTTTGGAGGTAGTGTGACACACACGAGAGCATTCTATTCTAAAGGGTAAATGGGATAAAGAGGGACTAGACTAAGAGTTAGGTAGATACTCCTACTATGCTTCTAATATGCATATACATAGCCTAAGTTAGTTACTAATGATTATATTAATTATGAATTCTCATGCTAAGTGGATTAACACATCGGACACGGGTTTACCCCTAGCAACACTTGGATGACTCCAGCCAAGGGCCTGTGACATAGCCAAACGTGGACGATTATAAAGAACAGATAGGGCTGTCACCACCTACTGCCTACCTCTTCAATCCGTGGGTCTACGAGACATTCAACGCTACTCATCTATCCTAGCATCATGCTAGCGTATTAAGTAATTACCTTAAGATCCTAGGCACAAGCCATCCTAAGGCAATGAACTAAATAATCGTCAAACCAATGTTAATTCATAGCATAAGTGATTCATATTAACATAATCATATCATAGCTAATTAGACAATAGTGGGGGTTTGTAGTTTTTATGATGATATAATGAGAATGGTATACCATAATCATAAATACTACTCCTACCACATATATGGAATCCACAATCAAACAGGAAACACTTATCCAAGTATATGAACAATAGAAGACTAGATAACATCTTTATTAAGAGCAAAGTCACAAATACAAATAGGAATATGAGAGTCATACCTTTCCCAATTAAAAATTGGGAAGAGACTCCTTCTACTCCTCTCCTACTTGGACTATGGACTATAGGCTCTCCTCTCGACAACTTATACTCCTCTAAACCTATGGAGAGTAGTGGATACAATGGATGAATACTCAACTGGTGTGTGTCTGAAGTGAGGGTAGGGGGTCCTATTTATATGTGAAGAAGGGTCGGTTCCCGCCACCAAAAGCGCGCGAATCAGTCACCACTGACTTCTTCAAGCTGGGAGGAGCCAACACGTGGCGATTGACCGAGTTTGGTGCCAGTACTAGGTCGACCGACTAAGGGGGTCGACCGACCCGGTCTTTGCACCATTTCTTGTGTGCTTTCTCCAGGTCACTGCCAGGTAGGTCCCATCCCTTTATATGGATGTGTTGACAGTTACTAACATCACATATCATCTCTAGTGAGAGATGAGGTCCGCAAGAGCACGAAAACTGTCGTGTAGCATTTTTTTAGAAAAGCCCCCCAGGTAGCGCCGATCGGGGATAAATGATATAATCCGATGAAAGTGTTACAGACGGATGACCCTTACAACATCCCTGGCGAGGCCAGGATCGGGGGGGGGGGGGGGGGGGATGGTTAGGGATTGGACTCTAAGCTCGACAACAAAGTAGAGATATGCTTGGCACCGGCTAGCCGCCACTGATTTGCCTCCTCCTTAATCTCTGTGATCAGCTGCTCCACTGTTTTGAGCTTCCCGTGGAACACACGCGCATTTCGCTACTTCCAAAGTGTCCAACAAGCAAGGATCGCAAGCCCTTGCTGCAGCGGCCGCCTGCACTGAGGAAATTAAGCCAATCGTGCAGGCCAACGAGTGGTGACCATGCCGTTGGCTTGAGGGAAGCTGCCTGTAGCCAGTCCCCAAAGTGGTCCAAATTTCCTGCGACAGCGGGTATTCCCATAGGAGGTGCGATGCAGTCTCCAAGCTCCGGCAACAAAATTGGCAGAAATAGAGATTTGACCAACCTCGCTGTTGTAGTCGTGCCGCTGTCCAGACTCTATCTTGGAGGATTAGCCAGAGGAAGGTTTTACACCTGGTTGGAGCCCACACCTTCCAAACCAGCTTTGGGAGCAGTGATAGCGTAGATCCTTGGAACTGCAGCTTGTATGCCGAGCTGGCTGTGTAGTTGCCAGAGGTTGTGAATAGCCACACGATGTGATATGGCGTGATGCAGTCCAGGTCGAAGATGAAACCTTGGAGATGGTTCCAGAGACCAACAAACTCTCTGAGCAGGCCCGGAGTTAGATCATGTGCAACGTCAACAATCCATTTTTGGTCATCTAGCGCATCCGCCACCACTCTGTTCTTCCTCCTTGAGTGCTTGTACAGGTACGGATACGCAACGGTGAGTGGCAGACTCCCCAGCCAGGTAGAAGTCCAGAAGCTGGCTATCTTTCCATTTCCAATAGAGACTCGGGTGGCCATAGCGAAAAGCTGCCGATCCGTCTCGTCGACGGGGAGGGCGGTGCTGACCCATGGTTTGTCCGGCGACCGCCAACTGTGCCAGCACCATCGTAGCCGGAGAGCACGGGAGAAACGGGGAAGATCCATAATTCCCAAGCCACCGTACTCTATCGGCCGACATACTTTCTTCCAGCTAACTTTGCACTGCCCCGCTTTTGCATCTTGCGTGCCTGCCCATAGAAAACGTCGGCGCGACTTGTCCAGTTCAATAATGAACTTTTTAGGTAGCCAAAGAACTGACATGACATATGTAGGTAGAGAGGATAGGACAGTGCACGTCAACTCGCGCCGTCCCCCCAACGAAAGCAGCCGGTGTTGCCATCCTGCAAGAGCGCCTTAACCCTGTCTTGGATGTACTGGAGGTGGGACATCCTTAGCCGTCCCAAAGCAAGTGGAAGACTAAGTTAGGTTATTGGGAATTCCAGTCGTTGGCCATGGAAGTTCTGCAACACAACGTCAGTGAGGTCACTGGGGCATCGTATGGTGGAGACGGTGGTCTTCGCAGCATTAATATGCAGCCTGGTTGCATTTCCGAACTGGCTCATAATGTTGAACACCAAACTGATCTCCTCTGGAACAGGGTTGAGGAAGAGCAGTGCGTCATTAGCGTAGAGGCAGAGATGATGCCTTGCTGACAGCTCTGGGAGCGGGGAGATAAGCCCTCCTGATGAGAGAACCTCAAATACCCTCTGCAGAGCATCAAAGGCCAGGATGAAGAGGTACGGAGACAAGGAGTCACCTTGGTGCAGGCCACGCTGATGCTGAATCCTTGGTCCGGGGATGCCATTCAACAGGACAAAGGAGGAGGAGGACGATAGTGTAAGTGCCATCCAATCTCGCCATCGTGTTGGGAACCCCCTGGCCGCCATAAAATCAAACAAGAACTCCCAGGAGACGCTATCAAAGGTCTTCGTGATGTCAAGCTTCAGGAGCAGGGATGGCTTGTTTTTCTGGTGTAATGATCTGGCCAGGTTTTGCACATATAGAAAATTATCCTGTATGCAGTGATGCTTGATGAAGGCACTTTGGACCGGAGATATGAGCCCGTCGATCGCAGAGGACAAACGATTGACCAGCACTTTTGAGAATAGCTTTGCAAAGGAATGGATTAAGCTGATTGGGCGAAAATCACCGGGCGCCTCCGCCGGTTCAGTCTTGGGGACTAAGGTGATGACCGCCGTATTCAATCTCCAAAGTTCGCCGTCCTGGAGGCTGGAGACTATGGAAAGAATCCATGATCTGCGATTTGATGTCCGGCCAACAAGATTTGTAGAACTCGCCTGTGAAGCCGTTCGACCCAGGAGCTCTCTCTGCCGGCCAACTTTGTATGGCATCTAGTACCTCTTCTTCAGTGAAAGGGTCAGCAAGATGGTCCAGATTACACGCCGGAAGTTGAAACAGGTTCCAGTTCAGGGTCGCTGTTCTGGGGGTACGCGTCCCTATCAGTTGATCATAGAAGTCAAATAGGATAGCTTCCTTTTCTTCATGCACGCTTTGAACTGAGCCCGCAGGATCCGATAACCTATGGATGTGTGTTTTCCTTTGTCTGGTGCTGGCTCAGATATGGAAGAACCTCGTGCATGAGTCCCCCTCCCGAAGCCAATTTATCCTGGACGCTTGCTTTTTTGTGTGCCTTATCGACCACAGCCAGGCCAAGCAACCGTACTTTTAGGGCACAACGCAGCTCCATCTCGAGGTTGGATAACGGTCTGTACTCTTGCGCTGCATCAAGCCTCCCCACTAGGTCAATGGCCATCTGCATCTTCAGCTTGGTTTGTCTGAACATTCGTCTGCTCCAGGTTGACAATGCAGTTGCCGTCGCTTGCAGACGTTGGTGCAGCATGTTCATTGGGTCACGGCCATGCACCGGGCATCCCCACGCCTGACAGACCACCTCACAAAAGCCAGGCACACGTAGCCAGAATGTTTCAAACTTGAAAGAAGGAGGCTGCCTTGGCGCAGACTGACAACGGAGCAAAATTGTGACATGATTCGAGATGGAGGAAGACAAAGCTTCAAGGTACATGTCTGGGAATATACCTGCCCAAGCCGCATTGCAGAACATGCGATCGAGGCGCACCAGAGTTGGTTGCGACCTTTCATTAGACCACGTGATCCTTCTGCCTCGTAGCTTAACGTCGATCAGTTCTGCCCGGTCCAGTGCACGGCGGAAAGCACCCATCATGCGTCTGTCAAGGTTGGCATTGTTTTTGTCCCGTGCCTCACAAATCAAGTTGAAATCCCCCGCGCACACCCAGGGCATCTCATACGGGGGTTTCAGGGAGATCAGCTCGTCCATGAATTCCCGCTTTTGGGCATCCAACGTGGGTTTGTAGACGGCTGTGAAAAACAATGAGGTATCTTGAGCGAGTGATCGCAGCTGTACCGAGATAGTATGCTCCATTCGCACCGGTTGCCCCTCTGCTCTGAACACTGCAGTCCATGCCAGCAGGATACCGCCACGAGTCCCTGCCGCAGGCAGAGTTGTAGAGGTATATTGCTGGCCCCCGAGTATGTCAGCGAGCAGCCATTGGTCGGCGTCAGCCAACTTCGTTTCTTGGAAACACAAGAGCTCTGGGTGCTCTGTCTGCACCAGGTTTCGTACCACTTGACAGCGCGTCGGGGAGTTTAGGCCGCGGACATTCCAGGAGAGGATGGAGAGGTTTTCACTCATCGTTGAACGTTGCAAACAACAATGCAGCAGTTGGTAGCTTAGTTACATGTCTTTGTAGGTAGAGACAGGCTTCATGAATCAGACAGTGCTGGTCTTCAATGCAAACACATGCTGGCAGAAACAATGTTGGCACAACTGGATGAAAAGAGCTTTTAGGTGCAGACACCTGACACGCCAACATACAACTCGGACCAGGAGTGGTTCTCCGCCAGAGAACCCAAGATAGAACCACTTGCAAGGCGCCCTCAGGGACAAAGGAAAAACAAACAGGTAACATTGGTGGGGATAGGAAACAACAGCAGCACGGGAGGAGGTAGCAATGCACAACCCTCATGCCTAGCTTGGCTCTACTTGCTCCCCAGCAGTAAGTACCTCTGAGGCAGTCATGACATCCTCCCGCTCCAGGTTGAGTGCCTTCCGGATGGCCCGCACCACCTGAGCCGGGAGCGGCTCTTTGAAGAGCTCGCTGTACTTGGCCAGGGCCTCGTCTCCTATGGCCTCCCCACCGCCCACGAGGCCAAGCTGCTTGATGATGCGGTGTGTGGCGCGGTGAGAGACTGGGACGATCGAGGGTTTTTCCTTCTGACGAAGGCTCCTTCGGGGGGCCTCCTCCTGCCCCGCGGCCATGCGCTGACGACGTCCGCGGGTTAGAGGGGGGGAAGGCAGGAGTGGCAGAGCCAGAGGCTAGAAGAGCAGGTACACCGTGGATGTTACGCCCACTGGGGCATTGACCGGTTGGTCCAGGGACGGGCCCCCCCCACCGGCGCTGAGGGGGGGGGCACCTGGCGGGTTGCCTCCAGATGAACGTTGTCGCTGAACGGGGCAGGGGAGCCTCCCAGGTGAGGGGGGGGGGGGGGGGGGAGGCACCAGCTGCGCAACTTCTTCCTGCATCGGGTCATCCCGCTCCTCCGGCCCAACAGTAGAGGCAGCTAGGCTAGGGACTACCGGGTCGATCGGAGGAGGGGAGCAGCAAAGCACTGAAGTGACATGACCAGGTTGGTCCGGGCAGCGGTGCACCCCAGCAGGCCTTGGAGGAGAGCGGGAGCGTCGCCGAGTAGCTGAGCCTGACGGGGTGGCCGAGCCCGATGACCGACCCCCATAGTCCAACATGGGAGCACCACGGGCGAGTAGGGAGGAACGCCAGCCATGCACTGAGCCATGTGGGTCCCTACCCTCATGGTCATGGTCATGTTCCCAACATCCCCCCTGTGGAGGCGGTCTGCATCCTTCACCAGGACGTGGTGCCTGGGCCCGTGGACCATCTGGGACGCCGTACCGCCAAAGGAACTCTTGGAGACGCGACCCATCCTCGCCATCGCTGGACGAAATCGAGGAGAACTCTCCGCTTGCACGTGAGGCCGGGGTAGCAGAGCGCACCGGAGAGTGGTCGAGGAAGCAATCTAGGTGGACGAGGACATCAGCCTGATATCCTTCCGGAGGGCGCGCTGTGGTGGATTGGCGTCCCGCCGCTTGTTTGGAGAAGAAGGTCACTGTTTTCCTGCATGGCAGCAAATCAGGGTTTCACATCCAAACAACACAGCCGAACACGTTTGGATCGACAGGGTCAAGCGAAGCAGTGAGCTCCTGGTCGAAGACACAGACGTCCCCAAGTAATTGCTTGATGCCCTCTTCAGATCGGACATGGAGGGGAAGGCCCTGGATGAAGATCGTGACCTAGAACGTCCACTGGATAAATCTGGCTGGGTAGGGCTACCAGGGCAGAATGTTGAAGGGGAGGCCGTTCACGAAGAAGGAGCCGACGTGGAGGGCATGTTCCTTCAGATCATGAGATCGGAAGGAGATCAGCAGGGTGAGGTCACTATTGCTGGTGACCTTAAAACTGCGCCAAGGCCGACAGTCGGAGTTGGTGGTGCAGCGTAGCAGCAACTGCGCCCGCAGAAGGCCGATTCTGGTGTTCATGCGGGGCAGCCACCGCCATGATGCCCCGGAGGCGGTGCAGCTCGAAGTCCATAGCATTGGTGAGGACGACGGCTGCCTGGGAGTGACGGGGACGGTTTTCCGCCCGGCCCAAGTTGCTGACAGCACGCGGCATGGCGGAGGGTGGAGAGGGGGCTCGAGCGGTGACTTTCAACGTAGGGAAGATCACCCGACTGTGGACGTCCAACTTAGGGCAGAGGAGGCGACTGTGGATGGGACGACGATCGTCAGCTCCGGCAGGGATAGTGCGGCAGCTACGAGCGAAATGGCTAGTGTGTAAGTAGGAGTAGCAGCGGGGAGGTTCGCGGCAGAACTTCACTGAGTGGTCGGTGGCAAGGCAGCGGAAACAACAGTCAGTGAACACCGGGAAGAGATCCAGACTTATGGAGGTGGTGCGTTTTCCTAGGCAGATAGGGGGGTTTTAAAGGCAGGTGGAGGCAAGTGGGAGCCAGAGCGTTTCTTCTTGTGACTCACAACCACCCAGCCAGAATCCGCATCCTGTGGGCACGCGGCCGGCATAAAGGCAAGAGGTGCGGGGGATGACAGACAAGCCACACCGTGCGTCGCAGCGGCGACCATGCCCCGCTGCACCGGAACAAGACCAGCGGCCATGCCGTGCTGTACCAGGACAAGACCAGACGCCTTCGCGCAGCCCGGAGTAGCAGCGGAGAGGGGGGCCTTGCCTAGAACACCCGCTGATGGAGGGGCTCGCGGTCCCATGCCAGTAGAAGCAGGTAGGGGCATGGGGCACAAAGGGGCAGACGGCGTGGATGGCGCTCCCTTGAAGGTGATGGGACAGGTCTTCAATACCAGTCCAAAAGGGAGGAGGCCATGCGCCGAAGGGGGCGAGGGGTTGGACCGACCCGGTCGAGTCAGCAGAGTTGGACTTGATGGAGGCCCGGGCACCTGGGGGCGGCTAGTTAGACCGACCCAACCAGAGTGAACCGGTGGGAGGCCTGGCGGAAGAGCTCGCGATGGTCTGACGAGGGATCAGTGAAGCGTCTTCCTCCTCCACGTCTCCAAGGACGAGAGGCATGGCCAGCAGCTCCGGAGAAAGCATGGAAGGAGACAACAACGTCCGGGGGGGACCGGACGAGAGGAACCTTCGGCTGCTGGAGGAGCCGCTGCCAGAAGGCAGAGAATCAGTATCTTCGACATCCGAGACCGCCTCATCGAGGAGGGGGAAGAGGGACAAGGAGGGGTCCTACACTGCAGGGAGCGCCCCAGACGAGAGTGCAGAGGGGGGCGAGGGAGCTGGCGAACCTCAGTAGGGGACCAAGGCACGACACAGGTTGTCTCCAGGCGACCTGAGGAAGGAGAACGGGGTGCAGGGGTTTTCACCAGCACGACAAGCAGTAGGCGAGAGGCCGGAAGGGGAGGTGGGTGGGGCCAGCGGTGCGAGCGAGGTGGGGATGGGGAGCAGGTTCCCATCGTCGGAGAGGCAAGCAGAGGGACCAAGTGGAGATGTGGTGGCCATAGGGGGCGGAGTGCCCATCGCCAGAGGGGACCAAATATGTCGTGTAGCATTTCATTCAAGAGTATGCCCAAGGGCATCATATCTATCCCAAAGGAAGGCAAGGGAGTAAAGTAAACACTACTCTTGTGATCAAGCTATGGGATACTAACAAGTTATCAAGACAGGGGTAAGTTGATAATATGGGTAGTGTGACACACACCTAAGCAATCTACTCTAAGGGTAAGATTGTCCTAGCGAGGGTTAGACTACGAGACGGAGATACTCCTACTATGCTCTAATTACTCATATACATAGCCCAACAAAGTACACATGATTATGCTAATGGTGAATACTAGGGCTAAGTGGTCCAACATACGGGGGAAGGGTTTACCCCTAGCAATACTAGGCGACTCCCGCCAAGAGCCTGTGGCATAGCCGAATGTGGAGGATTACAAAGGACATATAGGGCTATCACCACCTACTGCCTACCTCTTGAACCCATGGGTCTTTGAGACATCCAACGCTACTTAACTATCCTTGCACCATGCTAGCATATTAAGTAAATACCTAAGGGGTCATGACACAAGCCATCCTAAGGCAATGAACTAAATCATCGTTGAACCAATGTTGGGACCAAGCACTAACATATTCATATTATTACCTAATTATACTATAGTGGTGGTGTATGATGTTTATCATAATATGATAATGGAATTATGTATAGATCATAACAACATCTATAGCTAGCACATATATGGACTCCACAACAAAATAAGGAACACTTTGCCCAAGTATATAAGTAAATAAAGACTAATAATAATATTAATATAAAACACAGAGTCACAAATACAAGAGAAGATACATGACCATACCTTTTCCAATTTAGACTTGGGACTAGAGACTCCTCTCTACAGCCTAACCTCCACTAAAGAACTAGAAGAACTAGTGTATACAATAAAGTGATGCTCAAGTGGTGTGTGTTGAAGTGAGGGGTGAGGAGTCCTATTTATAGCTTGGAGAAGGGTCGGTTCCTGCCACCAAAAGCGTGCGAATCAGTGATGAGGACATCACAATAGCGGAGACGCACATTAAACAGCAAGGACCAATCACAAGAGCTGTGAGACCTATGTGTGCTGAATACATTGGCTTGTCGTGAATACACTTGGCCTTGATGATAAAAGTTTTGAATATCACCAAAACACCTTTTTATCAAGGTTCGACTCTAGCTCCGAGCTACAGTAAAGTCCGACTAGCTTTGGTCAGCTCCGGTGAAGTTTTGTCTTTAGCTCCGGCATGTCTTTGATAACTCCGACATGTTTTTGATAGCTCCCCCGTGTTTTTGCTAAGCTCCGAAGTTGATTTTTTTAGCTCCGGCTTTTTGGGATTACTAGTTCCAACTAGTTCTGGTTAGCTCCAGCGCTAGGTCCTGCTAGTTTTGTAAGCTCCGGCGGGAGCTTGGTTGTACTAGTTTTGGTAAGCTCCGGCGCTAGGTTCTACTAGCTTTTGTTAGCTCCGGCTCAAGGTCCGGGTTGCTCTGGCAAGGTCTGGAACTTGACCGTAGTGCTTCTGCTTTTTATTTGCAATATTTTGTACTTGCTTTAAATTGTTGGAAAGATTGCTTAATATTCATTTGCTAAGTTTTTGGTGCGTTTTGGTTGATATGGATGATATCGTGTTACTGTGGTTTTGCAACATGCTTATGTGAGGTTTTCACGTAAGGTGTTGTGTTTGAAACTAACTTGAATCAAGTCGAGGACTTAGGCTCGTATGGATTGGTTGTTTATTCATGTGCAGGTGTTGCTTTAGTTCAAGACATGGCTGGTGACGGGATCCATTGGACTAGTCTCAAGGAGGATATGAGGTTCCAACAACCAAATTCAGGAGGAATTGTGGTTGAGCTGATCAGGAGGTTGCGCAGCATGATTGAATCAAGAACAATGCATGTAAAGGTATCGTGGACGTCATTGGAAGATGTTTGCACGTGTGCAAGGAGTGCATGGACGTGGCTACATAGTTCCGAGACGTGATGAAGAGATGTGGACGTAAAGAGTTGGTCAGAAAGGTCCAACCGACTAGGTTATGGACTCAGGCTGTGGCTGAGTCGGGTTTGACTCAAATATGGAAAGATTTGAGTTGGTTATGATAGGATTTCGTGTGGGTCAGGAATTTGAGTTGTTTAGGAATGTGGGATACGTTCCTAAGGTGTTTGGAAGTCTTAAGATTGCTTCTATCTGCGTATAGAAGAATCCTAAGCAGTTATGGAAAGTTACGATTCGTGAACAGAGTAGGATTAGGTTCCTGATCTGAGTTGAGTTGGCTTTCGAGCTGGTTATATAAGCAAGGGAGCCCAGAGCTCGTGGTGCTCGACTTTGGAGCTGTTACTCTTGAGTTCTATTAAATAAAATTCGTAGTTTGAAGGAAATTTTATGCCTTGTTCGTCAGACTTGTTCCAGACAAGTTTTACTCATCGAGTTTCTGGACAGCACTACCTTTCGTCGGTGGTATTATCATAACTAGAGTTTTACAGATCCAATTGACGTGATTCTTTTTGGGTTGTCTTCACAACTTGATTGTCTATCATATGTCAAAATTTCACGGTCATTGGATTTGTGGTTTATGATCTACACGAGTTTCTTTGCAGCATTCCAGAACTATTTTTTTCTCGGGTAGGGCAGATTGACCATTGTTTGATCTTTCGATCGTAACTTGAGTTTTTCTCGATGGATTCGAGTGATTCTTTTTGTGTTATCTTCATGACTTGATTATCTCTGATATCTATCACTTTTGTCACGGTGAAACATGTTTAGATTAGTCTCACACACGATTTCTTTAACAAATCGTTTTTTTGCCGAAAGGGTTGGGGTTTAATTGTTTCCGCGGCGTAAGATTTTTAAATCTACCATTCACCCCCCTCTGGTAGATTTTCACGTTATATTTGATCCTACAATTGGTATCAGAGCCAGGTTGCTCTAATCTTTGTTATTTGCGCGTGTTTTAGACTAATCATCATGGAGAAGTACTCTACCAAACCTTGTGTGTTCGCTGGTATTGATTTTCAGGTTTGGAAGGCACGCATGGAGGCTTTCATCCAGGCACAAGGCTTTGCAATATGGGAGAAGGTATACAAGCCTTACGAAGTGCCATCAAACGATCAAGTTACAGCTACAAATCTGAGAGATGTCGACAACAACAACAAGGCTCGAAACTTGATCATACAAGGATTAACACAAAGCGACTTCGACCGTGTTGCACACCTCCGATCTGCATACGATGTGTGGAAATCACTTTGTGACTAGCACGAAGGATCCAACACGATCAAAGAGGTAAGGCAAGACAAGTTCAAGAAAGAATTCATGCGCTTCGAGATGCAACCCGGTGAGTCTATTGATGACCTTTTTGCTCGCTTTAATAAGATTCTCAGCAACTTGCGTAGTGTCAATGTTAATTTTTCAGATGCTGAAAATGCTAGGCAATTGCTAAGTGCATTAGATATGTCAATTTGGGAGATGAAAGTCACATCTATTTCATGAATCTACTGTCATGAGTTCACTTACTTTAGATGTGCTATATTCCAAGTTAAAAACTCATGAAATTGACATAATCTCACGTAAGAACCCCAATAAGTCTATTGCATTTTTTTCACAACGTGATATGTCTAGCTCCGGCCAATCATCATCTTGCAATACTCTTGCTTTGTTGTCCTCACTAACCGTGGAGCAGATCGAAGAATTTCCAGAAGAGCAGTTGGCACTCATCTCTACTAGATTCTCAAAAGCATTGCAAAATGTGAGAACTAGAAGGAAAGGAAGCTCTGGACCTCAACGCTGTTTTGAATGTGGTAAAACATGACACTTTCGTACAGAATGCCCTAACCTTTCAGGTCCGACCACTCGGGAAGAAAAACAAAGCAAGGTTCGGACCTCCTCTGGAAATTTCAACAAGAAGAAGAAAGGTACCATAGGACGCAAGATGATCAACAGTTTCATCACCGCGCTTCAAGAGTTCAGTTCAAGCGACGTGGACATTGGAAGTGATGAAGATGAAGATGATTTGGCAAACTTGTGCTTCATGGCGGGCAAGTCAAGATCAAGTATGGAGGAGGCATAACACAACAGCGACAATGAAGAGGTATGTCCTACTTGCAAAGAAATGTGTGATGCTATTTCTCGTGCCACTATTATTGTTAAGAAAAAGGACAAAAAGCTTAGGGATAGTGCTGCTAAAATTGAATCACTAGAATCTGAAAACAACCGTTTTAAAACTTTGATTCCTAGTGATGATGCATGTTCCTCATGTGATTTAATATATGAACAGCTGTCCTCATTAAGAAGTGCGCACACCTCCACACTTGATAAACTTGAGTTAGAAATTGAAAAGAACAAATAGCTTGCTGCACTTAATGATAAAAACTTGAAAGATGCTATCTGTTATACAATTGATTTACATTGTTATACTTGTGATGATCTTGATAAGAAACTACAAGATGCTATGAATGAAATTTCTATATTGAACAATGCTTTACGTTCTCATGAAGTTAAATTTTGTTCAAATTTCAAACTAAAAGGAAAAACTTCATGTGGAAATTGCCTTGATCTGTCCAATAAACTTGATGACATGCATAGGACATTAGATCGGTTTTGTAATGGGAATAAGAACCTAAACTTACTGCTGAATTCTTCCAAGTCTTGCAATGATAAAACTGGTTTAGGTTTTGAGTCTCATGCTCATGCTAAGGCACATCCACCTAAAATTGTAAAGTCATTAGGAAGTGGTTTGATTCAAACAGTTCCTAAACAAAAAGGAGTGGTTTTCAAATCTGCAGGAGTGTTGCCTTATTCAGTTTCAAATAAAAATATTGCTTGCTCATCTAGACATGAACACAAAGTTAAATTTCATTGTACCTTCTGTGGTAGAGATGGTCATGTCATAGATTTTTGTTATAGACTAGCTAAACAACAGAAAAGGGAAAGAATGGTTGCTAGATCTCATAACTTTCATGCAAAATTTGCTGCACACATTGAACCGAATGTACAACCTGCTGTTTTGAGTCAAAAACATTCAAAGTTTACCTCCGGACCTTCTGTTTTTGCCTCTGGAGCTACTGTTTTTTGTGCTACACAAGTAACACCTTATAGGTCAGTAGTCAAGAATTAAAAATCTCAAACTTTGACTCATAAACCTGCTGTTTTGTCTCAGCTTTCGCGTGTTTTTCCTGCTGCACGTCGCGTGACTCAGTACTAGATTCCTAAATGCCTTTTGACTAACCCCAGTATTGAGTCATCGACGTATTGTGCTTTTATGTAGGTTACACGTTTGAGGAAGGAGAACATTTGGATTGTAGATTCAGGTTGCTCACGCCACATGACCGGTAACAAAGATTGGTTCTCCTCCCTCTCTTTTGTGTCACGTGTAGAGAATGTTACTTTTGCCGATAATTCTTCAACTCCTATAATTGCTAAGGGTTCGGTTAGAGTAAATGATCACTACACTTTGAAGGATGTGGCACTTGTCAAAAATTTGAAATACAACTTGCTTTCTTTTGCACAATTGCTAGATGAAAATCTAGAAATTATTTTCAATAAAAACTGCTGCAAAGTTGTAGGTTCAAATAGTGAGCTTATTTTTAACATGTCTCAGTTTGGAAGAGTTTTTAAAGCTGATTTTGATATGTCTTCCTCTAAGCATAGGTGTCTAGTTGCTAATGATTCAAAGGACTTATATTTTTGGCATCGTAGACTTGGTCACGTAGGCTTTGATCACCTAACGCGTGTTAGTGCTCTTGATCGCATACGTGGGCTACCTAAGCTTAAAGGGGACAAAGAAATTGTGTGCTCTTCTTGTAGACATGCTAAGATGGTTGCAGGTTCACATACTCCTCTCACAATGATCATGACAACTGAACCATGTCAACTTTTGCATCTTGACACCGTAGGACCTTCACGTGTTCAATCCTTCAGAGGTAAATGGTATGTTCTTGTTATCGTTGATGATTATTCTAGATACTCTTGGGTTTACTTTATGGCGTCTAAGAATGAAGTTTTTAGTCACTTTAGAACTTTATTTTTTAGATTATCAATTGATCACCCAGGATCATTAAAAGCAATTAGAAGTGATAATGGAACTGAATTTAAAAATCAATCTTTTGATCACTTTTGTGCTGAAAATAGAACAGATCATCAATTCTCTTCACCATATGTACCTCAACAAAACGGTGTTGTAGAAAGAAAGAACAAAACCTTAGTTGATATGGCTAGGACTATGCTTGATGAATATCAAACTCCTAGGAAATTGGGCTAATGCGTTAGCAACCGCTTGTTATGTCTCAAATCATGTTTTCTTGCGTGCTAAGCTAGGTAAAACACCATATGAGCTCCGGTTTGGACATAGGCCTAGTGTTACACACTTTTGGGTCTTTGTTTGCAAATGCTTTGTTAAGAAACATGGTAATCTTGATAAATTTGAACCTAGATCCATTGATGGCATGTTTCTTGGTTATCCATCTCATACTAGAGGCTACCGTGTGCTTTTACTTGACACTAACAAAATTGTGGAGACTTGTGAAGTGTCTTTTGATGAATCTAGCCCAGGTACTAGCTCAAACATTGCAGGTCCAGATCCATATCCGCAGGGGGAGAGCATTTTCATTGAAGATGAGGAAGAATTGGAGTTGCTGCCAGAAAATTCAGCAGATAAAGACTTTGGTTTAGCTCTGGATGTTAATTCTCAATCAGCACCGACAACCATCAATGCTGATTCAAATCATTCTCAAGCCACAAGCTCATCGATTTGTGATGAACATGAAGAAGAAGAAGCTTGTGAGACATCTGTTCCCCTACGGTTTTACAAAGATCATCCCCCACAACAGATGATTGGAAGCTTGCACGAACGAGTCACACGGTCCAGGTTTTGCGATCCAAACTCTTATGATCATTCTGCTTTTGTTGCTTCTTTTGAACCCAAAGATATATCACATGCACTCACTAATGAATCTTGGATTATTGCCATGCAAGAAGAGTTATAAAATTTTGAAAGAAATAATGTTTGGAAACTTGTACCTCCACTTTAATTGGAACTAAATGGGTATTTAAAAATAAACAAAGTGAGGATGGGGTTGTGCTTAGGAATAAGGCTAGGTTGGTTGCTCAAGGTTTCACTCAAGTTGAAGGTCTAGATTTTGATGAAACTTTTTCTCCTGTCGCTAGATTAGAAGCCATAAGAATTTTGTTAGCTTTTGCAGCATCTAAAGGTTTTAAGCTATATCAAATGGATGTTAAAAGTGCTTTTCTTAATGGCTACATAGATGAGAAGGTTTATGTCAAACAACCACTGGGTTTTGAAAATCCAGATTTTCCTAATCATGTTTACAAACTGTCCAAAGCCTTATACGGTCTCAAACAAGCCCCTAGAGCATGGTATGATAGGTTAAAAACATTCTTACTTGAAAAGGGGTTTACCATGGGCAAGGTTGATAAAACTCTTTTTGTGCTTAAGCATGGCAATGACTCATTATTCATTCAAGTGTATGTGGATGATATTATCTTTGGTTGTGCTTCTCATGATCTTGTGTCCAAGTTTTCAGCAATGATGAGTTCCGAATTTGAAATGAGTATGATGGGTGAACTCACTTACTTTTGGGGGCTGCAAATCAAGCAAACCAAGGAGGGTACCTTTGTGCATCAAACGAAGTATACCAAAGACCTCCTAAGGCGCTTCAACATGGACAAAAGCAAGCCTCTTCGGACACCAATGGGAACAGCAACAACACTTGAACTTGATGAAGATGGTGAACCTGTGAATCAAAAAGAATATAGAAGCATGATCGGATCACTTTTGTACCTCAGGGCATCAAGACCAGACATACAATTCAGCGTATGTCTTTGTGCATGGTTTCAAGCTTCCCCACGTGTTTCACATCGTCAAGACGTCAAAAGGATTCTCAGGTAATTACATGGAACCCAAGAATTTGGCATTTTTCTTCCTTCTTCCTCAACCGTTACTTTGAAAGCTTTTTCGGATGCTGATTTTGGGGGTTGTAGGATTGATAGGAAAAGTACTTCCGGTGCTTGTCATTTTCTTGGTAATTCTCTTGTTACTTGGTCCTCTAGAAAACAAAATTCAGTTGCACAATCCACAGCCGAATCTGAATATGTAGCTGCTGCTAGTGCTTGCTCACAAATTCTTTGGATTGTTCAAACACTTAGGGACTATGGGGTTGATCTAGATAGTGTTCCATTGTTCTGTGATAACACTAGTGCCATCTGCATTGCTAAAAGCCCCGTGCAACATTCTAGAACTAAGCACATTGACATCAGGTATCACTTTCTCCGAGATAATGTTGACAAAGGAAACATTGTGCTTCACCATGTAGATACCGAACAACAATTGGCTGACATTTTTACAAAACCTTTGGATTTCACTCGTTTTTGTTACATTCGTAGTGAAATAGGGGTTATGCATCCTCATGGCTTAAATTGAGGGGGAGTTTTTGAAACTTGGGAAGTCTTTGTGTGAATCTGAAATTAAAATAATATGAGCATAGTATTTCATACATATATGACTCTGTGATTCCTTTTACATGCTGAAAGTTCTTACTACATTACTCGTGTTATACATCTTGTAGTTTTTGCCATGTCTAGTAATTGGAATAATTACTTACACTAAAACTGGTTATGGTCGAACTTTCTTGCTGTTTTGAACTTGTTACATGTTCACAAGTGCTTTTAATCATTAAGAATTCATCAAGTAATCAACTCACATGTTGAGTTTTTATGAACAAATATAAATTGAGAAAAGATCAAGAGAATATGCATGCATCGCACTTCTTCTTTTGAGATAGCTTATCATTGCACTTAGATATGAACTTGGAAGAAGTTGTGTATGACTAAAACCATGTCCTTAAGCTTCTGATTGTCAAATGACATAGGCTTGGCTTGGTTGGTTAGAATGAGGCAAATGCGCATATAATCTCTTGCAAATATCATATGATCTAAATTTGTGTTTTGAAAAATAATAAAATGCAGCAACTAGTGTCATGCTTTCAGGTTTTGAAATAGTTAAGTTTGTGAGATCATGACTTGCTTAACTTGAAAATTACATTTGATCTCTAGCATGGCTTACACTACTTTATGTATTTCATTGATGTGATAATGTAAGGTACCTGATAGTATGACTTGGATGAGCTTTGTTTATATGTATATGTTATAATATTCTCATAACAACTAAAGGGGGAGAGAAAATTTGTTTATATGCTCATGACTTGCTGAATACATTGTCAAAGGGGGAGATATAAGCATGAGAATATGTGCATAAGGAGAGATAATATGGGATAATTTTTGGATTTTCTTCTCATTTTACTTTTGATTTACAAAGGGGGAGAAATTGCTTACAAAACTTTTATGTGAATAAGCCAATGTTCGGATTTTAAATGGTGTTGCCAATGCATTCATCAAGGGGGAGATTGTGAGACCTATGTGTGCTGAATACATTGGCTCGTCGTGAATACACTTGGCCTTGATGATAAAAGTTTTGAATATCACCAAAACACCTTTTTATCAAGGTCCAACTCTAGCTCCGAGCTACAGCAAAGTCCGACTAGCTTTGGTCAGCTCCGATGAAGTTTTGTCTTTAGCTCCGGCATGTCTTTGATAGCTCCGACATGTTTTTGATAACTCCGCAGTGTTTTTGCTAAGCTCCGACGTTGATTTTTCTAGCTCCGGCTTTTGGGATTACTAGTTTCGACTAGTTCTGTTTAGCTCCGGCGCTAGGTCCTGCTAGTTTTGTAAGCTCCGGCGGGAGCTTGGTTGTACTAGTTTTGGTAAGCTCCGGCGCTAGGTTCTACTAGCTTTTGTTAGCTTCGGCTCAAGTTCTGGGTTGCTCTGGCAAGGTCCGGAACTTGACCGTAGTGCTTCTGCTTTTCATTTGCAATGTTTCGTACTTACTTTACATTGTTGGAAAGATTGCTTTAGTATTCATTTGCTAAGTTTTTGGTGCATTTTGGTTGATATGGATGATATCATATAACTGTGGTTTTGCAACAGGCTTATGTGAGGTTTTCATGTAAGGTGTTGTGTTCGGAACTAACTTGAGTCAAGTCGAGGACTTGGGATCATATGGATTGGTTGTTTATTCATGTGCAGGTGTTGCTTGAGTTCAAGACATGGCTGGTGACGGGATCCATTGGACTAGTCTCAGGGAGGAGATGAGGTTCCAACAACCAAATTCAGGAGGAATTGTGGTTGAGCTGATCAGGAGGCT
The DNA here is from genome assembly GCA_036927565.1 of Tuctoria greenei. Lineage (NCBI taxonomy): Eukaryota > Viridiplantae > Streptophyta > Magnoliopsida > Poales > Poaceae > Tuctoria > Tuctoria greenei. Next base: position 111,589,988 of record JAYESD010000012.1, on the reverse strand, counting down.
GCGCAACATGATTGAATCAAGAACAATGCATGTGAAGGTATCGTGGACGTCATTGGTAGATGTTTGCACGTGTGCAAGGAGTGCATGGACGTGGCTACATGGTTCCGAGACGTGATGAAGAGATGTGGACGTAAAGAGTTGGTCAGAAAGGTCCAACCGACTAGGTTATGGACTCAGGCTGCAGCTGAATCGGGTTTGACTCAAATATGGAAAGATTTGAGTTGGTTATGATAGGATTTCATGTGGGTCAGGAATTTGAGTTGTTTAGGAATGTGGGATACGTTCTTAAGGTGTTTGGAAGTCTTAAGATTGCTTCTATCTGCGTATAGAAGAATCCTAAGCAGTTATGGAAAGTTACGATTCGTGAACAGAGTAAGATTATGTTCCTAATCTGAGTTGAGTTGGCTTTCGAGCTGGTTATATAAGCAAGGGAGCTCAGAGCTCGTGGTGCACGACTTTGGGGCTGTTCCTCTTGAGTTCTATTGAATAAAATTCGTAGTTTGAAGGAAATTTTGTGCCTTGTTCGTCATACTTGTTCCAGACAAGTTTTACTCGTCGAGTTTCTGGACAGCACTACCTTTCGTCGGTGGTTTTATCATAACTCGAGTTTTACAGATCCAATTGACGTGATTCTTTTTGGGTTGTCTTCAAAACTTGATTTTCTATAAGATGTCAAAATTTCACGGTCATTGGATTTGTTATTTATTATCTACACGAGTTTCTTTGCAGCATTCCAGAACTGTTTTTTTTCGGGTAGGGCAGATTGACCATTGTTTGATCTTTCGATCATAACTTGAGTTTTTCTCGACGGATTTGAGTGATTCTTTTTGTGTTGTCTTCGTTACTTGATTATATCTTATATCTATCACTTTTGTCACAGTGAAACAAGTTTAGATTAGTCTCACACACGATTTCTTTAATAGATCATTTTTCTGCCGAAAGGGTTGGGGTTTAATTGTTTCCGCTGCCTAAGATTTTTAAATCTACCATTCACCCCCCCCTCTGGTAGCTTTTCACGTGCTCTTCGATCCTAAAAGAGCACGAGCACGATTAATAAATTAGCAGGTGAACTCGCTCATAACTTCTTTTGCATGTGAGTTTGAGAATAGATTGCTACGTGATGATTTAATTGTTATTAGGAACAATGGAGAAGATCAACAAGTGAAGGGAAGAGGCCTTGCGAACATGGAGAACCAGCTGGGACGTCCACAAGTTGATGGAATCAGTTTACAACTCGAACTCGAGTTCAACTCGGAGTCCAGATGTAGTCCACCTTAAAACGGACGCCCAAGATGCATACAGACTCCGCTTTTGACATTATACATATGCACGGAAAGAGAAGAAGATAAACTTTCCAATAGCTCTGGTCTCACCTCAAAATTCCTCCGGAGTCATCAGAATCATCGAAACAAGTTGAGTCAAGATTTCTGTCTAGTGCTGCGCCACCGAATCGGGCCTTTGGGCCTTGTATCCCGTATGAGTCCATTAGGGACGCATCTAAGAGTGTTTTGGCCGAACCCTAGCCTTTAAATACTGCAGCCGCTAGTCATATTCGGTGGGTTTTGCTTAGATTAATAATATCGCTGTTCTATGGTTTGTGAGACCCCAACTTCGCGATTTTAGATCGTGTCTTCGACGTCCTTGCTTGTGTTCTCGGTTGCACTTGCAGGGATTAACCTTCTTGGCGAGGTCAAGCAAGTGCAGCATGGTTGATAACCAACACAACAGTGGTGTAGTGATTGCAGTGGTATTCAAACTGCTCGAGTGTCGCGGATCATCAACGTCGAGTTCTCCACCCCAATCGACTTACCTTTCGGAAGATCGGGTCTAAACTACTCATCAATTGGTATCAGATTTCCAGGTTTCCCGTGAGGTATCTTTGTTTTCCTTCCACTAGATCGGTTTTGTTTCATACCTAGAGTCCACAAAAAAGCCACAAAAAAATTAAATCATTTTTACCGCTTCCTAGACTATAGTGCCTGTAGTTTCGTTTTTCAGTTTGCATTGTTGAGTTTGCATTCGTGTGGTCGAGTCTTGTTGCTGGTTTAGCTTTGTGCTTTGGGTCCTAGTTATCGTGTTTTGTCCTTGTTTTCTTGCCGTTCGACACCTATTCCACAATTCCTAAACAAAAAACCGATCCACCACGTTCATCGGTTTGCCCTAGCTAGCCGCCTTGCGTGAACTCCCGCATCGTCAGCCCTCGATTAGGTGACAAACTTTTGTGTCACTCATACTTGAATCATCAGACACCATCCCATTAGTTTGCTGTGCAAATTCCCGATCGTTTTGATATCCGAATGTGAGTTCTATTCTCAAACCGAGTTGGAATCAATATAAAAAAACCGTAACTTGGACAACCTACCTTAAAACGGCCATAACATTCGCATATGAACTCGAAATCAGTTTTTTTTTTCAAATTGATCTACGTGAAATTTCACATCTGATTTTCTGTGGAATAGCCGCGATCGGCAAAATTAGATTGCCCAAATTCCCCTCGGAAGATAGGCTATCTGACATCCAAAGTTTCAACACAAATTTTAAATATTCTTCTTGATTTTCTATAGGCGGCATATTACATCCAATTGAGCTGAAAATTTGTGTGATTCTTATTCTAATGCTCTTGAGTAAAGAAAAAATATCAAAAAATATTAAAAAAAGAAAAAAATAGTAAAGAGCACGCATATTAAAGCAATTGGCCTATACCACTTGGTGCTGTTTTGTTGGTTATATCATCCTGTCTTTCTTTTGCCTTGCTATTTCCTTGTGTTGTGCTAGGCCCTAGAGAACTTGGTTGACCAGCAACATTTTCCTATATTTAATACTTATTCAACTCTGTTTACCTGTTAATGATTTTTTGCTTATTAGCCACCATATTATGCCATCCAAGCTCCACCTTTCTCTTGAGCATAACAGGTACTTTTGCAATCACCCTACGCTTCATTGGTTTATCTCACCGTCCACACCACCTGATGTGTCGGTAAGAACACTTGTAAGAGCATGGTAAGACGCTTGATTGAGAGAGATTGTTTAATTCCACCTTCCACATTGTCACTATAGTTGATAGGAATAACATCTTTTTGTTGTCTTTTGTTTCCTACTAACAATAGCAGCAGAAAACAATGATGATGAATGTGTTCAACATGCTGAATTACGTGATATGATGAAGGCGGTGACAGATATGTTCGCCAAATACAACGCATCAACGGAGGAGTCATTAGCGAACTTGACTCGCCAACTTGATGACCTTGCTCTTCGGATGAATACTCTTGAAGCTCGGTTGCCTCTCGCCGAAAGACATGAAGACAATGCTTATGATGATATGCAAAATTATAACAATCAGCTAAGACTGCCACTTTATCGTCGAGGTATGGGAGGTAATAATCATCAAAATAATTATAATTGTCCTCCTGATGATCCTTTTGCTAAAGTGAAATTTACTATACCCTCTTTTTCTAGTGCTTATGATTCTGAGGCTTATCTTGATTGGGAGATGACATTAGAGCAAAAATTTAATGCCCATCTTGTTCCTGAACAACATAGAGTTCGTCAAGCCACTAGTGAGTTTAAGGACTTTGCTATCATATGGTGGAATGAACTTGTTAAAACTAGAACTGATCCTCCAACATGGGATAGATTAAAAGAAGCTATGCATGTTCGATTTGTTCCTCCTTCTTTTCAGTGGGACCTTCGCAAAAAATTGCAGCACTTAGACCAAGGTAACATGTCTGTAGCGGAGTATTATCAAGAGTTACAAAAGGTTATGCTGCATTGTGGGGTAGTAGAGGACATGGATGATAAATAGCTAGTATTTATGGGGTGTTGAGGCGCGAAATTCAGGACATTGTTGATTACAAGGAATATGATACTGTTAACAGATTGTTTCAGCTTGCTATGTTAGCAGAAAAAGAATTGCAGGGCCGACAACAACAGCAATAACACACGAGGAGCAACTTCACGCCGCACTCGACGTCTACACCATCCAAAACAACACCATCTTCGACCTTCCGTGCAGCGACTACACCATCCAATGGCGGCCAACGAACTACACCTGCTGCTCCACCTTCTCGCGTGCCAAAGGGCAGCAAGATGACATCATTCAAGCCTTCGTCGTCCACTCCTTCTACGAGTCGTACTTCCGACATTAAGTGACACCGCTGCCAGGGACTTGGTCACATGATGAGAGCTTGCCCGAGCAAATGAGCATACATAACACGTGACGATGACGGGTATGATAGTACTTCGGATGTTGAAGATGAATATTCTCTTGCTATTAACATTGCAGATCCAAATGACGAACACACCGATGAAGAGGTACTTGGTACAGTGACGACAGAGAACTATATGAGCATCATTGTGCAGCGTGCCTTGAGCTCCAAAGTGGAGGACGACGACAAGCTACAATGACACAACCGCTTCCACATGTTTCTCGATGTCAAGGACTGCCGTGTACACACTATAATTGATGAAGGTAGTGCAATAACTTGGTGAACACGGACGTCGTCAAGAAACTTGGTTTGACAACAAGAGCATAACCTCATCCATACCACATTCAATGGTTCAACAACAGCGGTAAGGTTCAGGTAACACAAACAATGAGAATACATTTTTCAATTGGTTCTTACCATGATTTTGCTTATTTTGATGTCGTGCCCATGGATGCTTGTTCTCTTTTATTGGGTCATCCTTGGGAATTTGATACAGATGCTATTCATCATGGTAGAACTAATAAATATATTCTCATGCATAAAGGAAATAAAATCACTTTGCTTCCCATGACTCCTCCTGAAATTGTGCATTTTGAGAAGAGTAAAATTTGTGATGGCAAAGCAACAAAACTAGAATTTGAAAAACAGCAAGTCATTAAGTTAAAATCACCATCGTTTCTCTAAATCTGACCTTGCTGATTTATTCGATGCTAAGGGGATGTGATATGCATTAGTATGCAAAGAAGCCATGTTTTCACTTTATTAATTGTCTATTGCATTGCCCCCTGCTGTTGCTAACCTTTTGCAGGAGTTTGAGGATGTGTTTGCCCTGAGATACCCCTGGTTTACCACTCATGAGAGGCATTGAACACAAGATAAATTTGATTCCAGGAGCAAGTTTGCCAAATCTTGCAGCATACAGGGCGAATCCAGAGGAAACTAAGGAAATTTAGCGACAAGTCCAAGATCTTTTGGACCGCGGGTACATTCATGAAAGCCTTAGCCCTTGTTCCGTTCCTGTTCTTTTGGTTCCTAAGAAATATGATAGTTGGCGCATGTATGTTGATTGTCGAGCAATTAATAACATCACCATTCAATATCGTTATCCTATTCCTCGCTTAGATGACATGCTTGATGAATTGAGTGGTGCTATAATCTTCACAAAAATTGACTTGCGTAGTGGTTACCACCAAATTAGAATGGCACTAGGAGATGAATGGAAAACTGCATTTATAACTAAGTTTGGAATTTATGAGTAGTTAGTCATGCCTTTTGGTTTAGCTAATGCACTCAACACCTTTATGCGATTAATGAACGAGGTTTTACGTGATTTCATTGGACAATTTGTAGTGGTTTACTTCGATGATATCCTCATTTACAGCAAGTCATATGATGAACATCTTGATCATTTACGTGCTATTTTTACTTTATTGAGAGATGTACGCTTGTTTGGTAACCTCGAAAAGTGCATCTTTTGCACCAATCGAGTCTCATTTCTTGGCTATGTCATTTCCTCGCAAGGAATTGAGATGGATGAGGCAAAAATTTAAGCGATCACTAGCTGGCCAGCCCCAACATCCATCACGCAGGTTCGTAGTTTTCTTGGTCTTGCAGGTTTTTGTCGCTGTTTTGTGCGGGATTTTAGCACCATTGCAGCACCTCTACATGAGCTAACGAAGAAGGAAGTGCCGTTTCGATGGGGCGAACACCAGCAACAAGCTTTTGATGCTCTCAACGAAGCTTACACAAACACCATTGCTACAACTTCCTGATTTTGACAAGACCTTTGAGCTAGAATGTGATGCAAGTGGCATTGTCATTGGAGGCGTTCTCATACAAGGAGGTAAACCTGTTGCTTTCTTCAGTGAAAAACTTCATGGTCATTCTTTGAATTATTCTACTTATGATAAGGAAATTGTATGCCTTAGTGCGACTATTACAAACTTGGCAACATTATCTTTGGTCTAAGGAGTTTGTCATACATTCCAATCATGAATCATTGAAGTATCTTAAGTGTCAAACCAATCTGAATAAATGACATGCTAAATGGATTGAGTTCATAGAGTCATTTCCATACATCGTTAAGCATAAGAAAGGGAAGGAACATGTCATTGCCGATGCATTATCTAGACGTTCTACCACGCTGTCCCAACTTGATCATAAAATTTTTGTTTGGAAACAATAAAAGCATTATATCCTACTGATTTGGACTTCAAATATTCTTTTGAAAATTGTATAGAAGGAAGAACTTGGAATAAATATGTGCTACAAGAGGGTCTCCTCTATCGTGCTAACAAGCTATGCGTTCCAGCTAGCTCCGTTCGTCTATTACTTTTGCAGGAAGCACATGGAGGAGGTTTGATGGGACATTTTGGAGTGAAGAAAACTGAGAATGTGCTGTCCACACACTTCTTTTGGCCGAAGATGAGGCATGATGTCGAGCGCTACATGTCACGATGCACTACTTGCAATAAAGCTAAGTCTTGCCTTAACCCACATGGTCTTTATATGCTTCTTCCTGTTCCTAGTGTACCTTGGGAGGATATTTCTATGGACTTTATTTTGGGATTGCCTAGGACTAAGAGGGGGAGGGATATTATTTTTGTAGTTGTTGATTGTTTCTCCAAAATGGCACACATTATACCTTGTCATAAGAAAGATAATGCCTCACACATTGCTGATTTGTTTATGACGGAAATTGTTCATTCACATGGTGTGCCAAGTACCATTGTTTCTGATCGTGATGCAAAATTTTTAAGTCATTTTTGGAGAACTTTATGGTATAAATTGGAAACCAAGTTGTTGTTTTCAACTACATGTCACCCACAAACGAACGGACAAACTGAGGTAGTTAATCATACTTTATCCATTATGTTGCGGGCTGTCTTGAAAACAAATTTAAAGTTGTGGTAGGAGTGTTTACCACATATAGAATTTTCTTACAACAGATCCGTTCACTCCACGATGAAGGTAAGTCTATTTCAAGCAGTGTATGGTTTCAATCCCCATACTCCTATTGATTTACTACCTTTGACTCCTTCTAAAACTATAAATTTGGATGCTACACAACGATCTGAATTCATTCTTAAGATGCATGAAACTACAAAGAAAAATACTGAAAATATGAATGATAAGTATAGGATTGCAGGTAGTAAAGGTAAAAAAGAAGTAAAACTTGAACTGGTTGATTTGTTGTGGTTACATTTGAGAAAAGAGTGATTCCCTGACTTGAGAAAATCTAAACTTATGCCACGAGCTGCTGGTACTTTTAAGATTGTTGAAACGATTAATGATAATGCATTATAAGCTTGAGTTGCCTCCCAATTTTGGGGTTAGTCCCACATTTAACATTTCAGATTTGCAATCGTACTTGGGAGAAGAAGATGAACTTGAGTCAATGATGACTCCAATTTAATAGGGGAAGGATGATGAGGACATCACAACAGCAGAGACGCACATTGAACCGCAAGGACCAATCACAAGAGCACGAGCACAATTAATAAATCAGCAGGTGAACTCGCTCCTAACTTTCTTTGCATGTGAGTTTGAGAATAGATTGCTACATGATGATTTAATTGTTATTAGGAATAACGGAGAAGATCAAAAAGTGAAGGGAAAAGGCCTTGGGAACATGGAGAACCAGCTGGGACGTCCACAAGTTGATGGAATCAGTTTACAACTCAGACTTGAGTTCAACTCAGAGTCCAGGAGCAGTCCACCTTAAAACGGACACCCATGATGCATACATACTCCGTTTTTGACATTCTACATATGCAAAAAAAGGAGAAGATAAACTTTCCAATGGCTCTGGTATCGCCTCAAAATTCCTCCGAAGTTATAGGGAATCTTTGAAACAAGTCGAGTCCATATTTCTGTCCGGTGCTGCGCCATCGAATCGGGCCTTTGGGCCTTGTATCCCGTATGAGTCCTTTAGGGATGCGTCTAAGAGTGTTTTGGCCGAACCCTAAACTTTAAATACTGCAGCCGCTGGTCATATTCAGTGGGTTTTGCTTAGATCAATAATATCACCATTCTACAGTTTGTGATATCCCAAATTCGTGATTTTAGATCGTGTCTTCGACGTTCTTGCTTGTGTTCTCGTTGCGCTTGCAGGGATTAGCCTTGTTGGCGAGGTCAAGCATGTGCAGCATGGTTGATATCCAAAGGAGCAGTGGTGTAGTGATTGCAGAAGTATTCGAACTGCTGGAGTGCCGCGGATCATCAACATCGAGTTCTCCACCCCAATCGACTTACCCTTTGAATGATCGGGCCTAAATTACTCATCAATCAGTCATCACTGAATTCTTAAAGTCAGGAGGAGCCAACACGTGGAAGCTGACCAAGTTTGGAGGAAAGACCAGATCGGCCGACTAGGGGGGTTGGCCAACCTGGTAAGTCCTCCAAACGGTCTGTGCTTTCTTGGGGTGACTTCTAGGTGGGTCCAATCCCTTGATATGGGTGCTACACTGTTGGATGGCCTCATATACTTCTGTTTGTGGGCCATTTGATCCATGTGGTGCCACATGTCGACGCTTGATTGGTTGTGATGATATTTTATAGGATCCATCCCCTTGTTTCACTTCTGTATAAAATACCTGCATGCACTAATCTCTCCAAGGACAAGTAGAAATAGGTTAAATAGAAAGGTGATGTGTGCAAGAAATGATATTTCCTTCACATAATTGAGTTATATTGACGGATAAAATTGGTATATAACAGCCGTCAACAAACATCCCCAAGCTTATCCTTTGCTCGTCCCAAGCAAAGTCAAGACTTTAGATTGATGATCAAGAGTTGCTACAATGTTCTATTTTTCACAAGTACCATTTGCACAACAAAATACTCTACCTAGTATTGCAAAAATTGGCACGGTACTTCACTCATATTAAGTCATTATGGGGCTTATGCCATCTCCTATTCATGGGTGGTTGAAAGATAGAACAGAAAATGGAGCACAGATACCATAGAAATCAAGTTGCACTCAAATTCCGGAGAGTCCAATTTAGATTTTAAGTCCTCAATTTGATTATCTCAAGTCTCTCCTTTATGTGTGGTGGAAATATTTCCTCACCAAGGCATTTTGCCTAAACACATCCTACCTCTAGATAAGGCTTGTATGTGGAGCTTGGTAGCGAATATAGTAGGTATATTTGCAACACATAATATTGCTAAGTCAAAAAAGCAAGCCTTAGGAGAAATCAATTCAAACTATTTGATTCAATACTAGTGCATGTGTGATGGAGTGGAAGTGGAATTTGAGATGTTCCCTTTTTGAGTGGACTCTCTTATTTTGCAGGGATGAAACATGGCTACTTTTCTCTTTTTTTTCTTTTTTTCCCTTTTTTTCTGCTCATGCTTATTATGTAAGCATGCATTTTCTCTTTTTTTTTCTTGTAGCCATGTCTTCTACTCCCTTTTTATGCAGTAAATTTGGAGAGGGTACTAAGAATGAATGGTATGAATTTTCTCTTTTCATTGTGGAATGGTGGTATGATGGGAATTTTCTTACTTCTAGTGTAGAAGTATAGCATGTGCAAGTGGAGTCTTGAATTCAAAAAGTAATGAATGAAATCTCACATAGGTTTTAGAGAGTAGTAAGTTGTAAACTAGGGACTTAGGAAAATTAAAACAGAGCAACTATTCATCATTTCATCTATGTGAATTCCAAATCATTCTTACTGCACATCTTTTATTTTATTTTGAAAGCAAATCTACACTAGTTTTTTTAAGTTATTTTTTATATGCAAGGTGGATGATGAAAAATAAATATGCAAGGGGTGTGATACAAGTTACCTCAAGTGGGGGTCCTCCCCCAAGCTTGTTCTTGTTCAAGGTCCGCGTTAGGGGCTAAAACCCTAGCAACGGATGTAGGCCATGAGGTTGGCCTAACCTTGTCGCAGCATGGCTATAGCATTAGAGGGTTGAGTGTTGATGTTGGATTGCCTTCCATGGGTTTCATGAGTGTGGTCAAGGAGAGTGTTGTCGATATCACTCATCCACACTTCAAGGTTTCCATAGGTTGGATGTACCTTGTTACTCCTTGGCTAAGGTAGTGATAACCCTTAGCACAAAGGCACGACGTGCACTCAACATGCGTTGAGTGTGTACCATCATTCTTTGGCTAAGTGTATCATACCTTCCTGCCATAAAGGAATAACTTGTACCCTCATGCATTGGGTGTGATCCGTCACTCCTTGGCTAAGGTAATGATAACCTTAAGCCACAAAGGAGTGACATGTACCCAACATGTGTTGAGTAAGATCTGTTATTCCTTGGCTAAGGTACAACATACCTATAACCACAAAGGGATGACGTGCACTCAACATGAGTTGAGTGTGATCCGTTGTTCCTTGGCTAAGATATAAAATACTTTTTGGCCACATAGGAACATCTTGCACCCCATATACATTGGATGTGGTCTTGTCATTCCTTGGTTAAGGTGCATCATACCTTTTAGCCACAAAGGAATAACTTACACCCAATGATGGTGGAAATTCCCTTGAGCTTGAATGAGTGCTTAGAATAGTTGAGAGCATAATGCTCTCACATATTCGTAGCAGCCCATTGGTTGCTCACAGAGGGTTTCCATGTCAAATCTCTGGCCTCATATAGTTATGGTTGACTTTCGGGCTTGATTTCCGATAGGTAGCAACCATCCTAATTTACTCCTTGGCCAAGAGATATTGAAATGGAACCCTCTTAGGGTTTCTAACAATCGGATCTTTGAATGTCTACATAGTTATTTTACTCCTGCAACTTCCTGTCTATGATAGAGAGGGATTGTTAGCTCCCGATACTTGTACAAATGAATTTTCAGGTTAGGTAACTGAATCTTCATTTGTACGTTCGGGGAAGAACAAAATCAAAGATGCAATGGGTCCAATTTCAAGTGTATTTATGAACAATGTATGAATCATTGCTAGGAGTGGGGCTTTATGGATAAATCAAGTTGAACATTTTCTAAAGCTTCTACTCATAGCAATGCAAGTGATATAAATACACTATATGGATCCCTTCATCTTGTAAAATTTCTAACCATCATAGTTTTTTACATGAGCAAGTATTTATCATTTGGATCATGGCAAACAAGATTCTCAATTTTATCCCCCTGAACATTTATAGTTCCTTGCCTTGAAATTTAGTGATCCATGCATGAATGATTTTCAAATTAAAATTATGGATATCACTATTCCTAGGTTGCTACATACCAATTCAACCATTAAGTCATTCCATAAGGATTACCTAGGCAGAATATGTCCAGGTCAATTTTAGCAATGCTTATGAAATTCTAGGTACTTGTTTAAATTTATTCCCACGTAAGGTGACATTCTTTTTTGTAGAATCAGAAAAAGTAATATCAACACTTACTCTCGTGAGGATGCATAAGAGTTGAATGATGAGAAGGTGTAAACCTTCCTTACCAATGTAAGCAAAAATCATTCAATCCTAATGCAATTCAAACAACGAAAAATTTAAACTTGTACCTCAAATGAACATTAGTCTTGGTTGAAGGTCATTGTGTGAGAAACTCACGACCATGAATTTTGGTGTAGCCTTTATGTTCAATGTCTCCTGCCAAGTTGAGGTTGGAGTTGAATGAGCTTCAATTTGTTCCTCCATTGGACCACCATCTTGAGCATTCCTCCACCATGAACTTAAAATGAGATTGATGGAGTGATATGGCTTGATGGGGTCTTCCAACCCAGTTTGCAAATTTTGTCTTGGCTGCACTAAAATCAAGAAGAAACAAAACAACTCGAAAACGGGTTACGTTAGCCCATAAGCATATTGTACCCTTTGCCAAATTGTTTTGCCCAACTTGAAACAACTTGCAAATGCAATGAATATTTAAGGAAATATTTTTGGGTTGAATTAGGAAGATGAATTCAAGTGGTTATGCTCAAGGTTCATATCCAAATAAATTTATTTCCTAATTCAAAATTTTAGTTTCATGACAGTTGGAAATTTTACTTTCCAACATGCAAGTGTGAAAATTTAAACATGCTAAATGCAAATGCAAATGCAAGGATTAATGGGAATTTCAAATATGCAATTGGGAAATCAAATATGAGATAACTACCAATTAACCTATTGGCAAGGACCCATCAGATTTTTGAAGTCCGATGAGTGGAACTTACCTTCGTTTATTTGAGTTCGATGATTTGATGTCCAATCCCAGAGTTGAAGATGTGTACAACTTCTCTTAATTGACATGCCAAGTTTCCTTTGGCATGTTAGTTGGACATGTGTACCACATGATTTCCCTAGCCTCTCCGTCATCTTGATGAAGACTTTTTGATGCAGTGACGACTTCTTCCTCATGAAGATACTCTCTTGCGAGCATGGTGAGGCTTGTCCTTCTTTAGGGGTGTCACTTTGACCTTCTTGATATTTTTTTTGGAGTGAACCCATACTTGATCATAGATCAAAGGTTTCCTTGGGCACGATGACATGTGGACTCCACAATCAAACAAGAAACACTTCATCCACAATGTCACTCGCCCTAGGTTGCATGGGCTTGGTCGAAGGGTAGGAATTCCAACAAGTGATTGTGGGACATCTTGGATCTTGAATGCTCTTTCTCTTTCTTATCCCAAGCCAAGGGCTTCATGTAGTCTTGATTTCTTGGTTGGCCATGGACAATATACTTCAAGATAGGCTAGTTTAACTTAAATCCCTTGAAACCCTCATAGCCTCCTTGATTATAAGGGTGATGTTGATTCCACCATTGACCTCCTTATGGATAATAGCCATCGGAGTTGTTGTTTGGAAATGATCCTCATGGGTCTTTGGGAAAATTTTCCCAAGTGTTCCATGTTGACATGAATTTTCACAAATCATGTGAATATCCATGACTTGGATAATTCCAAGCACTTCTCCACTGGCTTGATCTTCATGATACTTCGATGGGAGGTGTAGTTCCATATCTAGCATGTTCACCATGTGAAGTGGTGTGCATGCCAAGCTAAGGGAACTAGAACATTATTCAATCCACCCCTTGAGTAAAGACCATATTCTCATCCATGATGAATGAGAATAGGGCTTCTTCAGCTCCAGCATGAATGTGGTCATGTATTGGTGGTACCAACCCATGACATGAGTGTTTGATGAAGAACCAACTATCTACCCTATGATCGAGGCAAACCAAGAAGAACTCTTGGAGCCTCCCCCAAGTTTGGTGATGGATGACTTTGGCTACTATTGAAAGCTGAAATTCTTCCGCGTAAGGCAGTGGTGTTACCTAGCGGACATTTGTTGAGGTACGCCTTGAATCATCTTGTAGTTGAGTATTAGCATCCTCGTTGGCCATCCCATGAAATGAGTTAGCCAACACTACCTTGTTTTCACACAAAAGGAGAAAACAAACAAGGGTAATCCTGTCTAGTAACTATTAGTACCTATAGCTTAACAAAAGTGATAGCTATCCTTCACTTCATTTGCCTTCCCCGACAATGGCGCCAAAAATGCTTGTTGACGGTTACTAACGTCACAGATCATCTCTAGTGAGAGATGAGGTCCGCAAGCGTAAGGAAACTTTTGTGTAGCATTTCACCCAAGAGTATTACCAAGGGTATCGTATTTATCCCAAAGGAAGGCAAGGGAGTAAAGTAAAAACTACTCTTGTGATCAAGCTATGGTATACTAACAAGTTATCAAGACAGGGGTAAGTTGATAATATGGGTAGTGTGACATACACCTAAGCAATCTACTCTAAGGGTAAGATTGTACTAGCGAGGGTTAGACTACGAGACGGAGATACTCCTACTATGCTCTAATTACTCATATACATAGCCCAACAAAGTACACATGATTATGCTAATGGTGAATACTAGGGCTTAGTGGTACAACATATCGGTCACGGGTTTACCCCTAGCAATACTAGACGACTCCCGCCAAGAGCCTGTGGCATAGCCGAACGTGGAGGGTTACAAAGGACATATAGGGATGTCACCACCTACTGCCTACCCCTTCAATCCATGGGTCTACAAGACATCCAACGCTACTTAACTATCCTAGCACCATGCTAGTATATAAGTAAATACCTAAGGGGCCGCGACACAAGCCATCCTAAGGCAATGAACTAAATCATCATTGAACCAATGTTGGGACCAAACACTAACATATTCATATTAACATTATCATATTATTACCTAATTAGACTATAGTAGTGGTGTATGATGTTTATGATAACATGATAATGGGATTATGTATAGATCATAACAACATCTACACCTAGCACATACATGGACTCCACAACCAAACAAGGAACGCTTTGCCCAAGTATATAAGTAAATAAAGACTAATAATAATATTATTATAAAGCACAAAGTCACAAATACAAGAGAAGATACATGAGCCATACCTTTTCCAATTTGGACTTGGGACTAGAGGCTCCTCTCTACAGCCTAACCTCCACTAAGGAACTAGGAGAACTAGTGTATATAATAGAGTGATGCTCAAGTGGTGTGTGCTAAAGTGAGGGGTCCTATTTATAGTTTGGAGAAGGGTCGGTTCCCGCCACCAAAAGCGTGCGAATTAGTCATCACTAACTTTTCCAAGCCAGGAGGAGCCAACACGTGGAATCTGATCGAGTTTGGAGGGAAGACCAGGTCGACCGACTAGGGGGGTCGGCCGACCTGGTAAGTCCTCCAAACGGCCTGTACTTTCTTGGGGTGACTTCCGGGTGAGTTCCATCCCTTGATATGGGTGCTACACCGTTGGAGGGCCTCAAATACTTCTGTTTGTGGACCATTTGATCCATGTGGTGCAACAGGTCGACGCTTGATTGGTTGGGATGATATTTTATATAATTGAGTTATAGTGACGGGTGAAATTGGTATATAACAGCCGTCAACACTGGCCGAGTAATTACGTGATGTTGAGAAGCACTACTCGATTTCATCCGGCAAGCCGCAGTCAAGATCGAATGTGAAAGTTTGTAGTTGTTGCCATAGTGCGGCAAATTCCTGGAGAGGGAGGGTGAGGTCATATCCAACATCAATGGTCCACTGCTGGTTGTCCAGGGCCGTGGTGACCACTCGGTTTTTCTTTCTCAAGTGTTGGAACAAGCCGGGGTATTGGATGACCAGGGGTGCACTACCCAGCAAGGACAAAGTCCAAAACTTTGCAGTGCGCCCATTCCGGATGGTTACACTGGTGGCCGCTGCGAAGAGCTGTCTGTCGATCTCGTCGATAGGGATGTTGGAGCCCACCCACACTCTCTACAGAGAGTGCCAGTTATGCCAGCACCAACGTAGTCGGAGAGCTCGACTGAATCGGTTCAAGTCAAGGATGCCCAACCCACCATAGTCGATCGGACGGCATACTTGGCTCCAATTAACTTTGCTATGTCCTCCCTGGACGTCCTGCGTGTCGGACCGTAGGAACCTCCGGTGAGCTTTGTCAACCTCTGCAATAAATTTCTTGGGCACCTTGAGCACAATTAGTGTGTATGTTGGCAATGAGGAGAGGATCGTGCGGGTGAGCTCCTATCTACCACCTAGAGAAAGCAACCTCCCTTGCCAGCCCGCCATTCGAGATTTGATTCTATCTTGAATAGGTTGCAGATGGGTGAGCGTGAGGCGTCCGAGCACCAGTGGTAGGCCGAGATACATCATCAAGAACTCATGGCGCTGCCCTTGGAAATCCCTCAGCACCGTTTCCAGTTGCAGGCCGGAGCAACGCACGATAGATATGGTTGTCTTCATTTAGTTGATTTGCAATCCAGTGGCATTACCAAAGCGCCGTGGTGTGTCCATGATCATGTTAACCTTCTCTTGTACCGGTGAATGTGGTCTAGAGGGGGGTGAATAGGCGTTGAAACTTTTTCTTGCAACACTTAACAGAAATGTCAAATACAGGAGGGCTGGACTAGTCCGATGTAGGTACGGACTAGTCCGGTATGCTAATTACACCTATGAAAAGATAGATTGTTTCATGCATTCTACTCAAATGTTATAGCAGCAGAATTAAGTAAACTATCCTAAAAACTCGTCTAAGTTTTAGGATGATTGATTTGAACAAGGAATACAAGATTAATATAAGTTGCAAGATTAATCAACCCTATGCCCTAGATGATAATGATTGCAAAAGTAAATAACTGGAACATAAGAGACAAGGATTTTTACCGAGGTTCGATCTCACCAAAGAGATCTACGTCATTGTTGTGGAGCCCACACAGAGCTGGGTCTCAATCAAGCCTTTACCTTTTCAAGTCACCACAAAGGCCAACTTGAGTTCCACTATCAAGGGGTAATCACCGAGTCAATGGGGCAACCTCACACAATGAGGGCTCCCACAATATTACAACAAGGAAAGTGTAACACCCTCATTTTCATCCATCATGCATTGCACACATTCTAATATGTATCTAACATTAACCCACAGAAAAAGGAACAAGTTTAAAATGAATTGATAGCAAAACCCTGGACTTGTCCGGACTAGTCCGATCCTCCAGCGGGCTTGTCCATTTTCCTCTCTTACTAAAGTCGGAATTGTACGATTTTTGGCCAGACTTGTCTATTTTCCCCTATGGATAAGTTCAGACTTGTATGATATTCAGTCCGGACTTGTCCAATTTCTCTCTGTCCAACTTCAGACTAGTCCGACCCTTTTTGGACTTGTCCGATAAATTGCGACCCCGAGTTGATATTTTGTTTCATGACTTGTTTCTTAGGTTTTACATTATGTGGGCCTAGGAACGTCGTGTCTAACTCTTTTAGAGCCCATGTGGGACTCTAAACCAGCCTCTACTCATCCCAAACTCGAAATCCATCTAACCCTAGCCTCCACCTCTATATAAACAACCCCACCCCTACTTGACATCTATTTGCCACTTTTCCACCACACCCAAACCCTAGATCATGAGTAGCCGCCACCAAGGAGGGAGAAAGAGATCTAGAACAAGAAGAAGAAGAGGAGGAAACGAAAGAGGATCAAGATCTCCATCAACTTTGCGTTCTTCATCAACAATTCACCATCAAGTTCTTCATCAACCCTAGATCGTCAAGATCCAAGTGTTGCCTCCAAGATCCTTGATTCATTGGAGTCCTAAACACCTGGTATACCTTCTATTATCTCTTACTTACATGAATTCAATCCCAAATCTCCAAATTCACATCGATTTAGAAAACCTTAATATGCTGTTCCTGCGCAGTGGGGACTAGTCTGGCCTCCTGCGGACTTGTCCGATTTTGCAATCTAATTCCAAGATTTGATCGAATCAATTCAAAACCTGTATAAACCTGCTAATAACCATTATAATTGATTAATAAACATTATTAAAAACTTATTAACAAGTTCCACCTTGCATTTGCATTAATCATGCATGTCATGTCATATTGAGTAATGTTTGTGCACTTTTTGATTGTGATTCTTTTCTTGTATGTTTATTGTGTGGATTAGACATATTTGCGCTAGAGAGAGTTGCAGAGGATATACATCACCAAGAGTTTGAAGGCTTTGACCCGAACCAATCCCAAGAGCAAGGCAAGTGTCCTTGAAGCATATTGATCCTATTTTAAAACAAATGTTTTGTTTGCAAATCGCATGCTTGCGTCAATTTGATAGGAATCCTATGATAGGAATTTTACTAGATTTGTTTAACTGCCCTTGTCACCTGGGATTTACAGTAGAGAGTCGGGATGGGCTTTTTATCTTTTTTGCTTCGCTTAATTAATTGGGATGGAAACAACTATACCACTTAACTTAATTATGCATTTATGAGATTATGATTAACATGAACTGGTTAATATGATATGGTAATGGATTATCTAAGCAAGCATGTTTTGTGGATGGGTTGGATATTATGGTGGTCCGCTTGCTTTAGATCTAAGGACCGATTCATGCGAGAATATGCTAGGACAACAGTGCCACCATGAGGCCAAGTATGGGTGCGACATAGCTGATTAATTAAGGCTTTGCCAGTGCTATTTGGACCATTAAGGATGCTCGGGGAAGGGGTAGTCGGATTTGGGTTTGTTGATGATTGGTGGGACTACCCTGGAATCCGAATGGCTCAAGAGGGGGGCCCTTGGTTGAAGATGTGCTCTGTAGGAGACATCGCCACCCGTGAAACCTCAGTGGGGTCTAAATAGTCTTGTAATCCCTTTGTAAAGGCTATTTTGTGATGTCTTGGCCATACACCAAAGGAAGTGTAATTGGTGTAAGGGAGGTTCTTTAGTCGCCGATGGGTGATGAAATCAGAAACACGTGGGTAAAGTGGTACAAACTCTGCAGAGTCTAATAAACTATCATGATAGTCATGCTCCCGATTATGAGCACCTGGACAACTTCCATGATTAGGAGGAAACTTGGGATTTGGGATGGTTATGATACTGGTTATGGTTGGTAATATGGTTATGATACTGGTTATGGTTGGTAATATGGTTATGAATGGTTATGAATTAAATTTCGATATTGATTATGGTTATTGGTAATGAGAAATCTGGTATATGGATGAAGGTAATGAACATGGACTGGTATTATGATAACTATATGGTTTATGATGGGTCTACTTCACATACATATAATATATTGCTTTTCAAATGTTTTGATGTACTTTTCAGCACTTAGCCCTTATTATTGTCGTTATTTGTTAAGCTACATGTTATACTTTCCGCACTTACTGAGTACGACATGTACTCACTCTTGCAATTCGCCCACCAACAGCTTTAGGTCAGGATTGGGAGTTTAACAATGATAATGCAGAGTTCTAGGCCGTGTCTACCGTCAGCTTTGCCTGTGGAGTGTTGGAGCTTGTTATACCCTGATGCTTATTTGCTTAGTTTGCTTAGTTGCTTATTTAGTTTATTTCCGCTGCATTAGTCGAACTTGTCATTAAAATTTCATTAGAGCTTGTATTCAAGGATATTATGAATTGTGTAATAAAAATGGTTAATTAATCTTGTCTTGTGGTAATTTTCTGTATATCCTTTTGTGAATGCACTCGTGTATGTGTGTTGAACGTCCTGGGCACACATATGCATTCACTTGGTTCATTTTCGGAACCGGGTGTCACAGAAAGCAATCAAATACACTCGAAAGATTTACAACAAATGCAAGAGTGTATAAGAGATCAAACCCAAGAGTTCAACAATGCGTAGAAGACGATCTCCCTTTCCCAAATCTTGATTCCCAAAAGATTTAAATTTTTAGGACTTTAGATGTGTGGGGAGAAGTGTTTCTGTGCTCTTGGAACGTATGAGCGGCTCTAGGGTTGTTAGTTGTTTGTTGTGGTCGTGGATCACCTATTTATAGACTTTCTAAAAAAGTTACTGTTAGGGATCCCGACGGCCGAACTAGTCCACTCAGGGGACCGGACTAGTCCGATGTGCTGTGTAAAACTTGCATGAATTGTGCAGCACATCTGAAACTCTAATTTGTGTGAGGTGATCCGGACTTGTCCGCAATGGAACAGAAAGTTAATCGGACTAGTCCGCAATGGGACGAACCTATCCGGTGAGCTGAGTTGTGTGTTGTGTTGACAAATAATAAGAAAGTTGAACAGACTTGTCTGGCTAATGTCTGGACTTGTCCGAGTGAGGTCAGTGAGTTGAACAGACTAGTCTGGTGCTGTTCTGGACTTGTCTGTGTGAGAACAGTCCGTTCATCGGACTAGTCCACTGGTGAACGGACTTGTCCGGTGCTTCAATGAATTACTTAATAAGTTGATTTTAGCCCTTACCCTCTACACAAAGATATAAGCCTTTGGGATGTGTCTCTCACACACATCGTATACATTGATATCTACTATGCGCTTCCTTGATCATTTCAGGTTTTCCTTTTCTCACTCCTTTTTTTATACCTTTTGAGTGCACCATAAGTTGTAGTCCTTGAGACCTACATTCATCTCAACAATTTCATTAAGATCTCATTTGTTTGTCATCAATCATCCAAAACCCACAAGGTAATGCCTAGATGCACTTTCAATCCCCCCCTTTTTGGTGATTGATGACAACCAATTGAGATTTCACAATTAAGAGTAAAAATTGATTTTCATAAAGTGTGCATGTATGAGAATGACGTATGAACAACAAAAATTTCTCACATATATGCACTCTTTATGGTGGGGTGCCTATAAAGTGTGTGAGCAACTAATGTGATGTGCAAAATTGAAAGTACAACAATTATAATAGCAACCATCACAAGAATATCGAAATGAGCATCAGACATTCATTTTAAACAAGAAAAGGCACATCCAAATAGACATTACAATATTTTGAAACTTAAAACATAAAAGAGATACATGTCCATGATCACTAGTCCTTAAGGCTCATAAATAGAATACTAGTCTCAATCTCACCGCCTTTGGCATCAAGACACCAAAAGGGAAAAATTGAGGGGAATTACTCTCCGATTCTCTCTCTCTCACTCTCAGTCCTTTCTTCATCTCCATCTTCATCTTCAGACTCATGACCATGATGAGGAGGAGGAACAGTGACACTCGCAAGTCCAAAGGAGGCCAATTCTTGTTCTGTGAGAGGCGCCATCTCTGTGATGTTTTCTTCAGAATCCTCTAAAATTTGAGGAGATCCCACTAGCTCAAAATCAATCTTCTCACATATTGCTTTGATGTTTGCCTTCATATACCTCTAGTGTCTCTTCCTGGCCAAGCTTTCCTTGTGTTGCTTAACCTCCACTTTGGGCAGGGTGCAAAGATGGAGGAAAGCATCTTCAATACACCACTAGAGGACTCTTTGGAGGGTGGAGGAGAAGAGGTAGCAGCCAGAGTCCTTGTGACTTTGTTTGCTTGCTTTGATCTTTGTTATACTACAGGTGAGGCAGGAGCATTGGGAACATTGTAGACTGGTGGCTTCTGGGGCTTGAGGTCGCCATGCGCAACATTCTTGACAAACTCAAGGCCGGTTACCTTCTCAATCATGAACATGATGTAAGTTGCATAGCCACATGACCTATTTGGAGTGACTGAGATGTTCACAATGTCATTGTAGATATATTCAAAGACATTGAAGGTCCTTTTATTGCTTATCACTTTCATCAAGGCTCTTAGGGTTCCTTGAATTGTCCCTGCATCTCAATGCTTTGGAGCTATGGTCTTCCTCAGAATTTTGTTCAACATGACAAAGAATGGCTTCAAGTACTTTGTGGTAGGAGGCTTGTATTTCATTCTTGTATCATAGAGGAATTCTAGCTCATCCTTCTCCAAGGGCTTCAATTTGTGAATTATAAGCTCATTATCCATCGTGTCTTCGAGGTGGAGTATCCTGACAAACTCCTCATAAGTGACACTATACTTGGATCCATGTGTCATCCAAGTCATCTCATCCCCATCATCATGGGTGAAATAGAGAGTAGATTAAAATTGATTGATGACTTCTGTCTGTACCCGACATACTGGGTACCCTCGATCACAAGCTAGAGCTGCCTAGGTACCCCGTCTTCCGCAGAGGCAGGGTCCAAGGGCGCCACGTGTTCAGAAGACCCGGACCCAGCATCCTCACATACAGGGTCCGAGGTACCTGCAAGAGACCCCAAAGAAGAGTTCAGCTCCCCCTCTGAGACGAGCTCCCAAGCAACCACGTGTTTAGCCAGGAAGCATCCCTCTCCCCCATGTGATAGGGCTCCGAGCTACCATGTGGTCCGAGGCATTAGACGGGCCACCTCCCGTATAGGCGGGCTCCAGCGCTGCCACGTGTCCCGCAAGGCAGGACCCAACCTCCTCCGCGGAGGTGTGCTCTTGAGCTGCCACGTGGTCCGCAAGACGGGACCCGACCTCCTCCGCAGAGGTGAGCTCCCAAGCTGCCACATAGTCTGCAAGGCAGGACCTGACCTCCTCCGCAAAGATGAGCTCCTGAGGTGTCACGTGGTCCAGCCAATTGCCCTGGACGGAGGGTTGCGGGAGTTAAGAGGGCGGTGCGCCTTGTCTCTATCAAGGATTGAAGATACGCGACTTCCCCAGACACATGGCGCGGCACACGCCTAATGTCAGGTACCGCGATGACCAATCACATCGCAGTGAAGGCGCCACATGCCTATCTCACTCCGCCAAGTGGGTAGCTTAAGGTGACAGAAACAGTTGGACAGGACATCCCCTGCCATTATCAGCAACAACGCATGGGCTACTGACGACTCAGGCGGCAAGACAGTGAGTCTTCAGACCACAGTCAGAGCAAGCTTATGCGAGAAGCCTTAGATCTTTAGGATAAGATCACCCCGGGACCACCCGTCGGGCCCTGGACCCCACTTGTAAGGCGTCCGAACTTGTCTAGTAAAAGGAAATGATCGCCACCGTTATAAAAAAACCAACATCGAATCCCCAACACACACACACACACACACACACACACACACACACACACACACACACACACACACACACACACACACACAAACACACACACACATACACATACACACACACACACACACACACACACACTAGCAATACAATCCAACGTGGAGTAGGGTGTTACACTCCTTGCAGCCCAAACCACGTAAAAAAACACCATCTCATACACTTTCATGCGCTCGTACACTTGATTGAGGCCTAAGCCCCGCAGAATAATAACCTTCGCAGGCTGCTCCTTAGCAGATCCGGGGGAAGTGTCGCATTAATACTTCGACATTTGGTGCACCAGGAAGGGGCTTTTTCCCTCAAAAAATTGGTAGCGCTTTCACCACCATGGTGTTCATCAGGCCCGTGAAAGGCGGTTTCCGTGGTCCTCGTCCGGTTACCATATCCGTAGCTCGAGCGGCGCTCTCTGGTCCGTCACGCCTCCGTGCAGGTACAACTGGCCAGGACGACACGTCGGGACACATCCCGGCCCAGTCGGCCCCTCCGGCGCCACCAACAGTAAGCTCGGAGATCGCTCTGGCAGTAGCTAGAACTCATCTCCATCACCCAGCATTGCTGAACGCTTCCTAGGGAGCGGCTCAGCAGTGGGTACAAGACATCGGCTACTTTGTCGTCGTGGCCATCAACTCCCCCAACAGGGGAAGGCGTCACATGTCACTGTCACGCACGCCGTCCATCGACCATCGCATCGCCGACTCCATATCTACCAGGCCTACCAGCGCTGGCGAGATTCCCATGGAGAACCTGAAGGTTGAGCTTGACCATCGTCAAGCTCAGTTGGATGGCCGCGCCATCATTGAGCGGTAGAGAGAGAGATGGCGAACTCTTGACGCCAAGTACGGGCCTCGAGTGCTTGAACAGGATGAGTCCTCCGCCCGAGGAGCACCTCAGGTAAACCCTACATCGCCACCATCAAACCAGGACTACGTTGGGTTGACTGCACCCCTGCACTGCCCTGTACACCAGGTACCACAGCAGTACTTGCCACAACAGCAGGTCCCACAACAGCCACACTTGGCGCAGGAAACCCCCCTGGCGTATGCTGTCCCATACGCCTCTTAGGTAAAGCCCGTCAGAGGGTGCCTGGCCTTGGTGCCATACCTCCGGCTGGCGACATGGCCGCGCAAGTTCCAACCACACCTGCTGGAGAGGTTCGATGGGAGCGCCAACCCTGCAGATTCCTGCATATTTACACCATGAAGCTCCTTACTGTACGAGTGGATGAGCCCGTCCTGGCGATCTACTTCCTTATCGCCCTGGTCAGCTCAGCCCGGTCATGGTCGATGAACCTGCCCGAGGGGTCCATAACCTCTTGGCAGGAGCTTTGCCGGTAGTTCACGGTGAACTTCGGTAGCTCCTACACGCGACCCGGCACCGAGCTCGACCTCCACGCTGTGCGCCAACAACCCAAGGAGACGCTGAGATCATTCATACATTGCTTCTCCCAGGTACACAACTCCATCCCCAATATCCCGAATGCTTCTGTCATAGTAGCGTTCTGGTAGGGAGTGCGTGACCGGAAGATGCTCGAAAAGATAGCCACACACAACGTGCAAGATGTCTTTGAGCTCTTCTTCATTGCTGACCGCTGTGTCCGCACGCCTGAGGGTCATGACTAGCACTCCTAGACCGCCCCCGGAGTGGGCGAAGTTGGCCAGACCAGCGACAGTGTCGTTACCCCGGGTAGCGGGAAGAAGAAGAACCAGGGCGGTGGCCAAAACAAGCCGCTGCATGGGTCTCCTGTTGCTGCAACAGCGGCAACCGGAGGGGGAAAACCCCCACGCTCTGACAAGTGCCCACGTCGGCCACCTGCTACTGACGACGGCGCCGAGCCCTGCCCGGTGCACAAGACTCGCGACCACACCGCGAGCGAGTGCCAGGAGATCAAGAGATGTGCCAAATGCTACCAAGAGCGAGCGCAGCAGCGCCCGGATGGCGCCCCCTTCCGCCAGCGGGAGGGCAAGCAGAATGTTGACCCCAAGGTTGATGATGACGAGGAGATGGAGTACAAGAAGCAAGAGCAGGCCGTCAAAGTGGTCAACCAAGATGAGGACTCCAACGCCAACAGTGACCACGAACGTCGCAAGACACTCCACGTCATCTTCGGAGGGTCTTGGGATCCCGCGTCCCAGAACGTGGTCAAGACCCTCCGTCGTGCGGTGGCTTCGATAGCCCCTACTCCCACTCCGACGCTGCACCACTGGTGGAAGGAGATGCCAATCAACTTCGATGCCTCCGACTGCTCCAAAAACATGGCTGGGGTAGGGGTTCTGCCTCTCCTGGTCGCCCCCACCATTGCCAACGTCAAGCTCCGTTACATCTAGATAGATGGCAGGGCCAACCTCAACCTCCTCAGCCGAGCAGCCTTCGAGCAGCTGCGGATCCTGGTGTCCAAACTCACCCGAGCCCGTTCTCGGGGACCAGTGAGCATCATCCCATACAGCAACATCAATCTCCCGGTGACCTTCGGGACACCCGACAACTACAAGATGGAGAGCATCCTCTTCGACGTCGCGGATGTCAGCCTCCCCTTCAACGCCATCATCGGCAGGCCCGCCCTGTATCAATTCATGGTTGTAGCCCACTACGGCTACCTCGTCCTGAAGATGCCAACC
This sequence comes from Tuctoria greenei, assembly GCA_036927565.1. Lineage (NCBI taxonomy): Eukaryota > Viridiplantae > Streptophyta > Magnoliopsida > Poales > Poaceae > Tuctoria > Tuctoria greenei. The sequence goes on along the minus strand of JAYESD010000012.1, from coordinate 111,564,852 downwards.
CCCTCCAGTGTACTCAGGATCCGCAGAGAGCGCACTGTTGCGGTGTTAGCCTTGGAGCAGCTCCAAGCCCTCTCAACAGACCCGACACCTGTCTCAGGTGGCGCTGGATCAAGTGAGCCTCCGCCAAGCTCGCGTCAGTGCAGAGCACCCGCTGCACCCCGGCGGTAGCCCTCTGGCAGCATCGACACCCCCGTCAAAGCTGCCAAGATGAGTCCCGGCTCTGCTCAGACAACTCGCAAGGTGGGGCGATCAAGGCAGGAGGTAGGGACGCTCGCTCGTCGCCCCCTAGTAGCTATCGACAGCAAGGTTGCCCCACAACCATCACGACTACCCTTGGAGCTTTGGGCACCCCTATTCTAAATATTAAGCTTAGTAGGACAGTGTAAAGGTTTTCATAGGACCTAGGAGCAGCATTAAGCACAACTGAGCTCCGGGAGGGTCAGGTCTAGAGTGTGCAGTCAACTTGGCTTGGTCTCGAACCCTAAGCCTGTACACCCTGCCTCTCTCATCATTGGAAGCAAGCCATTGCCCTCATTTGTAAAAAGCTTGTCTCCCCCTATGAACACCGATAAAAAATCATTGGTTTACTTAATGTATTCCTAAAAACATGGTTCATTTAAATTATGCGTTAATTTTTATGATCATAATGTACTAGAGTTGTTTATTTTATATTACCTTTATATACACGGTTGTACGCTCTGTAACTCACCTATGCAGGAGTCATACAGTCCTAATGAAGGCGGGTTCACTTGAGGTACCTGAAGTGTGTGAGGGGTTCTTCTGACTGCTCTCGTCATTAGGGTCTTGTGGTGCCAGAAAGCTTCCAAGGAAAGGCCTGCGCTGAGCAGGAGGTCCAGGGGGTGTAAACTGATTAGCCTGGTCCTGTACCCTAGGTATACACATCGTGCTTCCCAACGCCATGGACAAGTACTGGGGCCAGAAAGCTCACACCCTAAGGATGGCGGGAGCCGAACCCCAAAACACCAACACATCGAATTACCCAAGCCCCGTGCGACAGTCCAGGACAGTCAGACGTGACAAAGCTAAAGGGGAGGAACATGTAAACCAGCGAGCAGACTAGTCCCCCCTCTTTCTATCATATGGGCAGGACATCCAGCTCTAGCACCTCCCAAGGGGCCTGCCGTCGACACCTCTATGGCGATGGTGGGCGACGCTGGAGCAGCTAGCTCAGGCACCTCCCATGGGGCTGCCATTGGTGTGTCTACAATGATGGTGGACGACGCCAGAGCAACCAGCTCTGGCACATCGCAAGGGGCCTGCCGTCGATGCCTCATCACGTCAACGACAGTGACAAGCACGGATAAGTGAGTAAACTCTCCCGCCTCACTCTTTTTGCTAACAGGGTTCTCTTGTGATAGCATGTACACCAGGGGTCTGCCGCCAACGACTCTACGATGATGGTAGACAACGCTGGACCTACCAGCTCCAGCACCTCCCAAGGGGTCTGTCATCGACGTCTCTACGATGATGGTGGGCGACGCCGAAGCGGCCAACTCCAGCACCTCCCATGGGGCTTGCTGTCGATGATTCTATGATGATGGTGAGCGACGCTGGAGCAGCCAGCATTGGCAGCTCCCAAGGGGTCTGCCGTCGACGACTCTACGACGATGGTGGGCGACGTCGGAGCATCTAGCTACAGCACCTTCCAAGGGGCCTGCCATCGGCGTCTCTACGATGATGGTGGACCACACCGGAGCTACTAGCTCTGGCACCTCGCAAAGGGCCTACCGTCGATGCCTCAACACGTCAACAACAACGACAAGCGCGAATAAGTGAGTAAACTCTCCTACCTTGCTCTTGTTGCTAACAGGGTTCTCTTGTGATAGCCTGTACACCAGGGGCCTGCCGTCGATGACTCTACGATGATGGTGGACAACGCCGGAGCATCCAGCTCCAGCACCTCCAAAGGGGCCTGTCATTGACGTCTCTATGATGATGGTGGACGACGCTGGAGCAGCCAGCTCTGACACCTCCAAATAGGCCTGCCGTTGACAACTCTACGACAATGGTGGGCGACACCGGAGCATCCAGCTCCGGCACCTTCCAAGGGGCCCGCTGTCGACGTCTCTACGAAGATGATGGGCAACGCTGGAGCATCCAGCTCCGACACCTCCTTAGGGGCCTGCTGTCGACGTCTCTACGATGACGGTGGGCGACGCTGGAGAAGCCAACTTCGGCACCTCCAAAGGGGCCTATAGTCAACGTCTCTACGACGGTGGTGGGCGACACTGGAGCAGCCAGCTCCAGCACCTCCCAATGAGCCAACCATTGACATACCCACAAAGATGGTGGACGATGCCAGAGCATCCAACTCTGGCACCTCCCAAGGGGTCTGCCGTCGACGATAATGGGCGACACTGAAGAAATCCACTCCAACCCCCCCGCTCCACTAGGGTCCTGTCGAGGACATCCTGCAATCAAGTGGTAGATGTGCCCAACCAACTAACCACATCTACCAAGGGCCCTCTAAGGGGGTTCCATAGGCAGGTAGTCAACGGACAACACTTCGGCCATATCAATTGTGCTATCGCTGGTCCTCCAAAACTAACGAGATTGACAAAGGTTCTGCAAACCCTTACGCAGCTAAAGACTCAGAACAAAAGTTGAGAAGCGCAAAGACAAGCCAAGAAGTCAAACAAAAATTTAGATTCATTAAGAAATATTTACAAAGGGGCGAACCCCGGATACAAAGATGGGCTGCCAGCCTCAGTCCCTGGTGAATTGCGCGATGACATGTTTGGCGACATTCTTGACCTCTACCTCTACCGTCTCCTCGTGCTCTTCAACAGGGCTTTCAAAAACTGGCTCCAGTGTCAGATCAGGGTACCAGCTCCGGTAGCACACCAAGACATGGGATGCCACCACCTCCGCCACCGCCCTACCCTCGCCTTCCAAATGCTGAGCCAGCTGACGCTCCTGCAGATCGAGCTCCCGGGCGCGGCTCTCCATCGTGCACTCCCGGGCTTGGATGTCGAGATCACGCAGGAAAAGTTCTTGGCGCTCAGCTAAGTGTCACGCCCGATCCCACACCAAGTCCCTCTCCTAGAGCTCAAGATATTCAAGGCGGGACTGTAGTCTGTCCCGATCTGCCTTAGCCCGAGCCATCATCGCCTGAGCCGCCACCTCTTGCTCGGCGATAGCGGCCTCCCGCTTTGCAACGGTAGCTTCGCGGCGATCCAGGGCCTCTCGACCCTCCTCCAGGGCGCGCGGGCGGGCGTCGGCCATGTCATTGGCCACCTTGGCATCAGCCAGGATCTTCTGGGACATTGTGTCCAGGGCCTTAACCAAGCGGTGCCTCAGCTCCAACTCCTTGCTCTCCTTCTGGTACTTCGCCTTCGCCTAGGTGATCCTGGACCTCAGGAGGTCATCCCAGCCTTGGAGGCGCTCGCCCTCTGCACACAGCTTCTCCCATTCCGCGGCGAGAGCCTCCTGCGCTCGACGAAGGTTGGATTGCACCAGGAGGATGCTGGACTACGTCGAGTCCATGATGTCAGAGAGGCGCTCCGGCTGTGCTGAAGTTATCGAAGCCACCCGACGATCATCTCAGGGACCTCTTCGTCCCGAAGCAACGAGGATGATGCCACCAGTACCAGAGACCTTGTCCCCGGAGACCGAGTTGGAGTGGCGGTGCAGCCCAGAGCCTCCTCCCGAGCTGCCGCCGACTTTGACCCGAGGCCTCTTGGCCTGAGGCTCCGTAGGTGTAATTTTCCCAAAGCCCCCTATGGCACCTTGGACTGTGCCAGCGGCGAGGATGCTAAATGACGCGCCGACTAGAGACGTCGATGGAGCGACCACTTGACAGACTGAGCGTCCCCCCGAACAGCTGCCAACACCGAATGCTGAGGAGGGGCGCGTCGGAGGATGTTGACTTGGATCAAAGGCCACCTGCAGCGGCGCCTTCGGTGGCAATCGAGGGCGTTTCTCCTTCATGACATCAACCTGAAAGTGCATCTAGGCATCCCTTGTGGGTTTTGGTTGATTTATGACAAACAAATGAGATCCTAACCACATTATTGAGATGAGCGCAGGTTTTGATGAAAGAATGAAGAAAGAGCCAAAAATAAAGGAGAATGAGGATACATTCGGAAAAGAGCTCAAGAACTAAATAGAACACATCATTGTGTAGGGAGTGTGTTGGTGTATCACATCCCAAGAGCTCAAGCATACAAATCCTCACACACTTAACATTTCACAGGAAAAACGGACTAGTCCGATATACACCGGACTAGTCCGATATCTTCTCTGTACAGGTTCGGACAAGTCCAACCAATGCGGACTTGTCTGCACCGGACTAGTACGATAATGTCCAGACGAGTTCGATAATGCCCCTGACTAAAATCGGACAAGTCCTTCAAGTGCGTACTTGTCTTATATTCACTAAGGGCGTCACCACACCGGACTAGTCTGATATCACCACAGACAAGTCCGAAAACCTTTCTGACTAAAATCGGACAAGTCCGCTCCTAGCCGGACAAGTCCGATATTCCTGGACACTTAGGGTTTCCTGCACGCCGCACACCGGACTAGTCCGGACTTCACCACAGACTAGTCCAGACCCTCGAAACCCTAACGGTAACTTTTGAAAACCCTAATATAAATAGATGTGCACGACCCAACTATCAACTCTCTCGACCCCCTGCGCTATCACACCCTCCAAGAGCCTAGAAAACACATCTCTCCACGCAATCCAATACAAGAAAGATCAATCCATTGAGGATTCACTTTGGATCAATGGAGAGACATGATTCCACACGTTTGAGCTCTTGGGTTTGGTCTCTAACGCACTCCTGTTGTTTCATTGTTGATCTTACGAGTGTGTTCATGGTGGTGTTTGAAATGTAATCTTGGGGAGCCCTCAACTTGTGAGAAGGCCCCTTGAACTTGGTGATTTGCCCCTTTGTGATAGTGGAAGAAGAATTGGCCTTTGTGGAGATTCGATGTGGTTAGGGTCAGTGAAGACCCGCACCTTTCTTTGGCTCCTCAACGTGGATGTAGGTTGCCTCTATGGGAACCAAACCACGGGATAAAAATCGCGTGTCAAACTTGTTCTTTCTCATGTCATATTCTAGGGTTTGATTGATTTTGTCCATCTTACGTTAAAACATTCATATCAAAGTTAATTTGCACTACAATTAACTTCATTGACTCAATACTTGCAAGTTACATACTATATTCTGCTGCATACTGCGCTTGTATTGAAATCATTGATCGAACTTGATCAATTTTATCCGCACGCACCGGACTAGTCCGCACTCTACCGGACTAGTCCGATATCTCGGGATTTGATCAGTTTGTTAAGTGTTGCAGGTTCCGACTAAAAATCAAAAAGGCCTATTCACCCCCCTCTAGGCCACATTCAATTGGTATCAGAGCAGGACTCTTCGCAAGAGACTAATCGCTCGAAGAGAAAATGTCAGACATGAAGGATGTGCACAAGTGTCTCAACCAAGAGAAGGTTGAAGACGAAAAAGCTCAAAAATTGGAGAAGCTCCTCGATGCCATCCAGGACTTCGAGGATGACGATGAGGAGACACTTGAACTCAATGCGCTCCTCAGGAAGAAAGATCTCTCAAAAGGGAAAGTGAAGGGGAGTAGTCACACCGACTACTCCCGATATCCTTTTAATTATGATCGTTTAAATTCTAACAATAATCATTACCTATCTATTTCCCTTGGAAAAGCCCCACACTTTGATGGCAATGACTACTCAATGTGGAGGCAAAACATGAAAATGCACTTGATCTCACTCAATCAAAGCTTGTGGCACATTTTGGTTACAGGAATAGATGTCCCCGACGATGATGAGGAGCTCACGCCTAGCCAAGAGCAAGCAATCCATCGAAATGCCCAAGCTGCAGTAGTCATCACCTCATCACTAAGTCGGGACGAGTTTACCTAAGTGGATGGACTCGAGATTGCAAAGGAAATTTGGGACACATTGCAAACTGCACATGAAGGCGATCGTCATGTGCGAGAGACGAAGATCGAAATGATCGAAGGCGAATTGGGAAGATTCGCCATTGAAGAAGATGAGTCGCCGCAAGACATGTACAACCGATTAAAGACGCTCATCAACAGGGTTTGAGCATACGGAAGCAAGAAGTGGAACGATCACGAGGTGGTAAAGATCATCCTTAGAGCTTTTATGCCTCGCAACATCACATTGTGCTCGATGATTAGAGAAAGCCCCGGGCACAAGAAAATTACCCCGGATGAGCTGCTTGGAAAAATCATAAATTTCGAGATGATGGAAAGCAAGCAAAGCATGTCAAGGAAATTGCCGACCTCACCTCGACAAAGAAGAAAGGGGTCGCTTTGAACTCCACTTGCAAACCATTGTCAAAAGAAGCTCGAGAAGCTCAACAAGAAGAGGACAGCGATGATGAGAGCAGCGAAATTGACGAAGAAGACATGATCCTCTTCATGAAGAGATTCAAGAAAATGATGAAGAGAAGACAAGGTGGAAAATCAAGTGAAGGAAAATACAAAAAAAGTCAAGACCAAAGATGACGCGGGCGTGCTATAACTGTGGTGAATATGACCACTTTATAGTTGATTACCCGTATGAAGAAAATAAGAAGAAGACCAAGGAAACAAAGCTTCATCCCAATAAATTCTTCAAGAAAAAGAAGAAAGCTGGACAGACGCATCTAGGAAAGGATTGAGACTCAAATAACGAGTCCTCATCCGAAGAGGAAGAGGAGATGGCTAGCATAGCCATCGAGAAGACAACCAAGAAGTCCACCCTCTTCCCAACTCTAGGCGCATGGAAGGACAACAGCACTTGCCTCATGGCAAAGAAAGGTAAACGAAAGGTAACAACCAAATCCTCTTCCTTGCATTCCTATTCTAGTGATAGTGAAGTTGCTAGTGATAATGAAGACATGCTCGTTGGCTTAGATAAGAAAACAACAGCAAAAATGAAATTTCTACTTGATCAACTTGTTGAGAAGGAGAAGTTAATCAACCGTCAAGAAGATATGATTATCTCCCAAAAGGAGGAATATCTTGAACTTGACAAACTTCTCGAACTTGAAAAGGAGTGAGGCAAGTCACTGGAACTTGAGTTAGCCTCAAGCAAGGAAGCTTGCTTGAAGTTAAGCGACTCAAACACCACCATCAAGGACAAACTTGCTCACCTGTCCAAGGTTAACAAAATCCTTGAGGTACAAGTTGTGTCACTCAAACAAAGTGACCCCTCATCCTCTTCAAGCTCACCTTCTCAACCACTTAAAACCGAAGCTACTATTACTTGTTCATGTGCAAAAATTGACACTAGCTTGAAGGAAAAGTCAACCTCTACCAAGGACAAGCATTCTTCCCAAAGTGGCATATTCGACAAGGAGAAGATCAAATATGCACATAGTGCATACTTGGTCACAAGACCTCCTAATGTCAAATATGGCATTGGTTATTCTTATGGTGAAAAGCAATATGCTAGAAGTCATAAAAATAACAAGGAAAGCATTGCCTTTGTGAGGGGAAACTCCTCTCAAGCTAGAAAGACCAATAATGCTAATAAGTCCAAGATAGTCAACACATACAACAACCGGACTAGTCTGGTCCTTACTCGGACAAGTCCGGTCCTCCGTACAAGTCCGATTTCCCGAACTAGTTCTGTTCATAAACAACAAAAACTATTATTCAGGACTTTTGATGCATCCTATGTTCTAATGAGAAGTAATTTTGGTAAAGTTTATGCTCATTATGTTGGGCCACACCATGGGAACACCAAGTCTCATGTATGGGTGCCCAAATCTCTTGTAACTAACCTCCAAGAACCCAAGCAAGCTTGGGTACCTAAAACCAAGGCATGATTTGTTTTTGTAGGCCTATTCCTACGATGGATCGAAATGGGTACTAGACAGTAGTTGCACCAACCATATGATCGGAGAAAGAAGGATGTTCGTTAAGTATGAAGAAAATGAGGATCCAAGCGAGGGTATCTATTTTAGAGACAATAGTCAAGGAGAGGTGCTCGGTACCAGTAAAATTGCTATATCATATCAACATACTCTTTCTCATGTGTTACATGTCGATTCCTTAGATTACAACCTGTTTTCCATATCTCAATTATGTGACAAAGGTTATAATTGCTTGTTTAATAATGAGGGTGTGACCATCTCTAGAAGGGGTGATGGTTCTATTGCATTCAAGGGTATGTTAAAGGGAAAGCTTTACCTTGTTGACTCCAACAAAGATAAAGACAAACTTGACACATGCTTGATTGCAAAGACCAACATGGGTTGGTTGTGGCATATACGGCTAGCACATGTTGGTATAAGTAATCTTCAAAAACTCCTCAACGGCGATCACATCCGAGGTTTGAAGGATGTGGTTTTTTAGAAAGACAGGCCTTGTAGCGCGTGCCAAGCCGGGAAGCAAGTTGGAGCACCTCATCCCGCGAAGAACGTCATGACTACAACAAGACCGCTCGAGCTACTTCACATGGACCTTTTCGGTCCAATTGTGTATATAAGCATCAGCGGTAACAAATATGACTTAATAATTGTTGATAACTTTTCGCGCTTCACTTGGGTCTTCTTTTTACATGATAAGACAGAAACTCAAGGAACCCTTAAGAAGTTTCTCAAGCGTGTCCAAAATGAGTTCTCATTGAAGGTAAAGAACATACGAAGCGACAATGACACGGAGTTCAAGAACACTCAAGTTGAGGAGTATCTGGACGAAGAAGGGATAAAGCATGAGTTTTCAGCACCTTATTCCCCTCAACAAAACGGAGTTGCCAAAAGGAAGAACCAAACCCTCATAGAGATGGCGAGAACAATGCTCGATGAATACAAGACCTCAGATCGGTTTTGGGTGAAAGCGGTCAACACCGCTTGCCACGCCATAAACCGACTCTACCTTCATCGACTACTCAAGAAGACATCATATGAGGTACTCACCGGTAACAAGCCAAATATTTCATATTTTCGAGTCTTTGGTTCTAAATGCTATATTTTGAACAAGAAGCCGAGGACTTCAAAGTTTGCTTCGTAGTCCGATGAAGGTTTCTTGCTTGGCTATGACTCGAACACTTACGCCTATCGTGTATTCAACAAAGTCTCCGGACTTGTTGATGTAGCACGTGACATAGTGTTCGATGAAACTAACGGCTCCCAAAAGGAGCAAGTTGATCCATGTGTGCTAGATAGAGAAGAAGCTCCATGTCAAACATTCAGAAGAATGGCGTTGGGCAATGTTCAACCACAAGAGCCACCTCTACATGTGCATGAGGAAGATGAACCATAAGTGGAGACCTATGATCAAGGGGGAGCTTCCACACAAGATCAACCTCAAGAAGACGAAGATGATCAACATGTCAATGAGAGCAACCATCTAGGGAGAGAAGAAGAAGATCATGAAGACACAAGACCGCAAATGCCACACCCAAGAGTACACCAATGCATCCAAAGAGATCACCCAATCGACAACATCATCGATGACATCCAAAAGGGAGTAATAACTAGATACCGCATAGCTAACTTTTGTGAGCATTACTCTTTTGTGTCATTTTGGGAACCACGCATGATTGAGGATGAATTGAAAGATCCGGACTGGGTGGTGGCAATGCAAGAAGAACTGAACAACTTCAAACGGAACGAGGTGTGGGAACTCGCCGAAAGACCTAACGCGAACGTCGTCGGCACCAAATGGGTCTTCCGCAACAAACAAGACAAACATGGGGTGGTGACAAGAAACAAGGAACGACTTGTAGCCAAAGGGTATTCACAAGTCAAAGGTTTGGATTTCGATGAAACCTTTACTACCATAGCTAGACTTGAATCAATTAGAATATTGGTTCATATGCTACTCACCATGATTTCAAGCTCTACCAAATGGATGTGAAAAGTGCCTTCCTCAATGGTCCAATCAAGGAGGAGGTGTATGTGGACCAACCCCCCCGGATTTGAAGACAAAGAGTTCCCCAACCACGTCTTTAAACTGCGTAAGGCTCTCTATGGCCTCAAACAAGCTCCTAGAGCTTGGTATGAGTGTCTTAGAGATTTCTTAATTGAAAATGGTTTCAAGATTGGAAAAGCAGATTATACATTATTTACAAAAAACTTTGACAATGAACTTTTTCTCTGTCAAATCTATGTTGATGACATTATCTTTGGTTCAGCTAACAAATCCTTTTGTGAAGAATTTAGTAAGATTATGACAGATAGGTTTGAGATGTCTATGATGGGAGAGCTTAAGTACTTCTTGGGATTCCAAGTGAGACAACAAAAGGAAGGGACATTCATAAGCCAAACCAAGTACACTCAAGACATACTCAAGAAGTTTGGTATGGACAAGGCGAAGCCTATCAAGACTCCCATGTAAACTAATGGACACTTGAATCTCAATGAAGATGGACCAAGCGTGGATCAAAAGGTATATTGCTCCATGATTGGATCTTTACTTTACCTATGTGCATCTAGGCCTGATATTATGTTGAGTGTATGTTTGTGTGCGAGATTTCAAGCAAATCCTAAGGAATGTCACCTGACAGCCGTTAAAAGGATCTTGAGATATTTGGTTCATACACCCAACCTAGGCCTTTGGTACCCCAAAGGTTCCAAGTTCAATCTTATTGGATACTCTGATGCAGATTATGCCGGATGCAAAGTAGATAGAAAAAGTACCTCCGACACCTGCCAATTCCTAGGTAGATCCCTAGTTTCTTGGTCCTCTAAGAAACAAAATTCCATTGCCTTATCCACGGCTGAAGTAGAGTATGTTGCAGTCGGGAGTTGTTGTGCACAACTCCTTTGGATGCGACAAACTCTAAGGGATTACGATTACAATATGAGCCGTATTCCACTCCTTTGTGATAATGAGAGTGCCATCAAAATTGCTCATAATCCAGTTGAACACTCTAGAACCAAACACATAGACATCTGACATCACTTTTTGAGAGACCATTCAATGAAAGGAGACATAGCCATTTCCCATGTCAACACCGAAAAACAACAAGCCGATATATTTACCAAGCCACTTGATGAAAAACGCTTTTGCGATCTCCGAAATGAACTAAATATCCTTGATGCTAATGTGGCTTGAGAACTTGCATACCTGTGTGAACTCTTCAAAATATATTATTTGAGTTGCAAAAATAATCTTTATCAATTCTCTCCAAAAACTATTTCAACTACTTGATCTTGATGAATTATGGTCATTGCTTGATTGTTGTATGCTTATTGATCATATTCATCAAGATTATTTGATTTGTTTTGCCCCCCCCCCCCTATTTTTTTAATAAGTACCTTCGAATATATACGAATGGGCTAAGCATTTCTGTTCTGGTGACCACGGACTAGTGCATGGTTACCCGGACTAGTCCACCCATGCAGACTAGTCCGCAGAGTGTCTGGTAGCCCGGACTAGTTCGGCAGATCACAGACTAATCCGATTTAGGCTCTGGAAGATTTTGGACTAGTCCGATTATTTTCGGACAAGTCCGATTTTTTGACTCCATAATCCTAGCCGCCGCCAAACCCCAATCTTCTTCATCCTCACACTTGCCTCACACTCTCTCTCTCCTCGCTCGAGCTCCGTACGGCGATTTGGCGATTCCTCCATCAAAACTCTCCAAGTTTGGGTGGAAAACAACCTCCATTGCTCAGGGATTGAAGACCACAGACTTGTCTGAACTTTCAACCCCTCCATCTCCAAGAATCGAGCAATTTCGGTAAATTTTCCTCCCCAACCCTAGGAATCGTGATTTCCTTCGTTGTTGGCCAAATAGCCTAGTTCCTTCTGGTCAATACATGCCGCCTAGCTGTATTACATTTATCTTAAACTTGTCTTGCATTGGGAATCACCATTTTTTGTAGAGTTAGGGTTTGAGGCGATGAACACCGGACAAGTCCGGTCCATGTACGGACAAGTCCGGTCACCCGGACTAGTCCGTACCTGTACACCGGACTAGTCCGATTTTTTTTTTGAACTCAACCCTAATTAATCATTCGTTAATCCACTTCCTTGCCGTCAATTCTCATCCATACCTTGTGTAATCCATTCTCAGGACAATGTCGAACACTAACGATGAGATCTCTGACTTCGAGGCCAAGATGGACCAAGAAGCCTTGCTTCAGTCCTCGACGGGCCAAGGCAAGAAGCGCCAAGAGCGCCCATCCGAGCTGGCACCCTCTCCACCTCAGGCTCGACGCAAGGTGCTCGCCAAGAAGCGTGCCTCCAAGGCTTCAGCAGGTGGTGGCCCTAGCTCGGCAACTGCTCGCCAAGCTAAGGGCAAGGGCAAAGGGATTGCCACGGGCCCAATTGGCCCTCTCAAGATGATAGCTCCAAGGCAAGGGACCTGGGATCCCTCCGAGGAGAGGCTCAATGGTAGGGGAAGCGACACTGCTTCCAAGTTCAGAAGTGTGGAATGCTACAACTGGCCCAAGTAGGCAGCCGATGGAAGGTTCTAGAGCAACTTCCATGCAGACACCGTCTACCTCACAATGAAGACTCCAGTGGTGCGCAACCAATGGATTGATTGGGCGCACTTTGAAAGGAAGAGCTGCTCGGCCTTTGATGAAGTAGTTCAAGCAGTGGAGAGGCATGGATTGAAGGATCTCTTTGCCTTCCGGAACAACTGGAACGACGAAGTCATTGCTCAGTTCTATGCTACATGCCACTTTGCAAGTGATGAGGAAGAGCGGGTGACTTGGATGACGCATGGATCCAAGTACAATATTACCTATGACGAATTTGCAAGATTGCTACATCTTGATAGCTCCAGCAATGACAACTTGATCATTCACAACATTGGTGTCCTTGAGAAGGACAAGATTAAGTTTCTTTATGACACTCGTTCAACTTTCAACCCTCCTTCCATCAAGAATATGAAGCCATTCTTTGTGGTCCTCAATAGGGTTCTGAGGAAGACTATTGCCCTGAAGGATGGGGGTGCAGGAAGTGTCCAAGGCTATCTCAGGACACTAATGAAAGTGATTAGCAAAGACAGGAAGTTTGATGTCTTTGATTGCATATGGAATGACATGGTGAACATCTCCTGCACTCCTAACAGGTCTTGTGGCTACGCACCTTACTTGATGTTCATGATTGAGAAGGTCACAGGGATCGAGTTTGTGAAGGACATGGAGCACACCCCTCTGAGGCCCCAAAAGCCTCCTCAAGCCACAGTTCAAGCTGCTCCTTCTCTAGTGTCTAGTGAAGAGGCACCAAGGAGAGCTAGAGGTGATGCAAGGGCTGACTCCACCACTAGGGCCCCTCCCCAAAAAGGGTCCCCTAGTGGCATCTTGAACTACTTGGCAGCTATTTTTGCCTCTTGCAAGAAGGCCGAAGTGAACACGCACAAGCTGAACAAGGCGAGAAAGGCGGATATGCGGTATGTCAAAGAGAATGTCAAACATATTTGCCAAAAGCTGGAGATCAAGCCCATTAGATCTCTGGTCATTTCTGAAGATTCAGCCTCAAATTTCACCGAGCTCGGCCCTTTGACTCCCTCCGAGCTTGCTTATTTTGGCATTGGGGGCTCGAGTGGATCCGCTCCTCCTCCTCAGCCCGAGAATGATGATGATGATGATGAGAGGACCGACAACAAGGACAGAAGATCTTAGATCCCTCCTCTCTTTCTTTTTGGTGTCTTGATGCCAAAGGGGGAGAGACTGAGGGGGAGTCATCAATAGATCTTAGCTGTAGGTTGAGAGATGAGAGCCTCTCTTATGCATTTTTTTATGTCTTTTGGCTTGTAAGACTTCATATTATGCTCTTTTGGTACTTTTAGTCTTTTGATGCAATGCTATGAACTACTTATGCTCATATTTATGAAATCTGTGATTTTACTCTAAAATTGACATATATGCTTGTTGTTAATATATTGATGTCGATTATTTCACTGTCATCATGATTATTGCTCTCACTCACTTAGGTTTGCATCCCACCATAAAGAGTGCATATATGTATTATGTTGTCATTGCTAAATGTGTTTCAAGCGCATATGTGCACACTTTATGAAAATTTTGCATTTCTATCATATTTTGTGAAATCTCAATTGGTTGTCATCAATCACCAAAAAGGGGGAGATTGAAAGTGCATCTAGGCATCCCTTGTGGGTTTTGGTTGATTTATGACAAACAAATGAGATCCTAACCACATTATTGAGATGAGCGCATGTTTTAATGAAAGAATGAAGAAAGCGCCAAAAAGAAAGGAGAATGAGGATACATTCGGAAAAGAGTTCAAGAGCTAAATAGAACACATCATTGTGTAGGGAGTGTGTTGATGTATCACATCCCAAGAGCTCAAGCATACAAATCCTCACACACTTCACATTTCACAGGAAAAACGGACTAGTCCGATATACACCAGACTAGTCCGATATCCTCTCTGGACAGGTTCGGACAAGTCCAGCGAATGCGGACTTGTCCGATAATGTCCAGACTAGTCCGATAATGCCTCTGACTAAAATAAGACAAGTCCTACAAGTGCGGACTTGTCCTATATTCACTAAGGGTATCACCACACCGGACTAGTCTGATATCACCACGGACAAGTCCGAAAACCTTTCTAACTAAAATCGGACAAGTACGCTCCTAGCCAGATGAGTCCGATATTCTTGGACACTTAGGGTTTCCTGCACGACGCAAACCGGACTAGTCCGGACTCCACCATGGACTATTCCGGACCCTCGTAACCCTAACGATAACTTTTGAAAACCCTAATATAAATAGATGTGCACGACCCAACTATCAACTCTCTCGACCCCCTGCACCGTCACACCCTCCAAGAGCCTAGAAAACACATCTCTCCATGCAATCCAACGCAAGAAAGATCAATCCATTGAGGATTCACTTTGGATCAAAGGAGAGACACGATTCCACACGTTTCTGCTCTTGGGTTTGATCTCTAACACACTCCTGTTGTTTCATTGTTGATCTTACGAGTGTGTTCTTGGTGGTGTTTGAATTGTAATCTTGGGGAGCCCTCAACTTGTGAGAAGGCCCCTTGAACTTGGTGATTTGCCCCTTTGTGATAGTGGAAGAAGAATTGGCCTTCGTGGCGATTCGACGAGGTTAGGGTCAGTGAAGACCCGGTCCTTTCATGGGCTCCTCAACGTGGATGTTGGTTGCCTCTATGGGAACCGAACCACAGGGTAAAAATCGCGTGTCAAACTTGTTCTTAAGTTTCTCATATCATATTCTAGGGTTTGATTGATTTTGTCCATCTTACGTTAAAACATTCATATGTAAGTTAATTTGCACTACGATTAACTTCATTGACTCAATACTTGCAAGTTACATACTATATTTTGCTACATACTACGCTTCTATTGAAATCATTGATCGAAATTGATCAATTTAATCCGCACGCACCGGACTAGTCCGCACTCTACCGAACTAGTCCGATATCTCGGGATTTGATTAGTTTGTTAAGTGTTGTAGGTACCGACTAAAAATCAAAAAGGCCTATTCACCCCCCCCCCCCCCCCCCCCATCTAGGCTACATTCACAACAACCGGCGACTTCCCCTTCCTCGTGTCAGGGACAGGAGTGTTTCCCTTGCCTGCATTGGGGATCGACGCCTTGCCCTTCCCTCTGATAGAGGGTGCGTCCTCCGCCCTTGAAGCTTCAAAGCTTGGAGCAGGTGCAGACTCCTGTGGTGGGTCGACGATGGCCAGCCCACGGCTCTCATCACCTACCTGTCGCGGCGCAAGACCGAGCGCGTCCACGTTTGGCATCTCCTTTAGAATCTTCATCTGAAGGTCCCGATCCGTGCAAAGTGGTGGGCAAGACCGCGGGAAGTTGAAGACATCATGTGATAGCAGGTTGTCGCACACCTTGGACATAGCATCGAGCACCTCTTGCGAGGTCGTCTCTGTGTCGCGACCCCGTACCATCCGGGTGCCGTCCTGTGGTCCGAAGTAAAGCCATGCAGGATGACAACAGTGCTAAAGGGGAGCCAGGCGTCGACGAACGAAGTCCGTCATCACCGTCAACTCCGACAGGCCATGACCCGCCAGGAATTGGATCCTCTCCATCACCGGGGTGTAGGCCTGCTCCAACTCCGGCCACTCCTCCTAGGTCTCCTTCCTTAGTATCGCCCATCCGGTGGGCATAACCATGCAATTGTGGGCATCGACCTGTACGATCACCCAATCTCTCCTCCAACCGGCCCACTTCGCTGAGGAGAGTGAGGTGATGTACTTGAAGGAGCTGTTGGCCTGATGCTGGAAGCAGTAGCCGCTGAGGAAGATGGCTTTGTTCTTCTTCCCGGCTCGCCTCAGCACAAAGAACTACCAAAACACCGACACAGACGGGAACACCCCAACCAACATCTCGCAGAAGTCCGAGAACACTACTGCCGCCACCAGAGAGTTTGGCGAGAAGTGGTGAAGCTGGAGCCCGAGAACCTCCAGGAGTTTCACCAGGAAGAAGGAAACAGGGGGAACGAACCCGGAGTACGCATATGCCTAGAATAAGACGATCTCCTTCTCCCCCAACTTCAGAGGCAGGGTTCCCGGATGGATCAAATCCTGCTGCTCCTCGTCCTCCCATCCGAACAAGCGCCTCACAAGCGCTACGTTAACTATGCAAGAAGGAGGCAAGGCTGGGTCCATCGGGCCAGGAGTCGAGAATCACGAAGGTGGGAAGAGAGTAGGTGCACAAGGAGGAAGACGAAGGCTCAAATGCTAGGGAGTGCGTAAGGAAGAACCACCTTGGCTCCTAAAGGTTTCTTTTTAACTCCCCGTTAGGCGTTCAAGCACACCAAGCAGATTGCTTGGGGTCAAAACCCGCTGCTCAACCCATAGCAGGTTTCTTTTTAACTCCCCGTTAGGCGTTCAAGCACACCAAGCAGATTGCTTGGGGTCAAAACCCGCTGCTCAACCCATAGCATCCCTGACGGCGGGGCCCAGGCCTCCTGTGAGAAAGATCAGCCTAAAGGGGCATCAACCCGAGAAGACAACCAAACAGTTCCCATAAAGGCGGGAGTAGAAGGAGCAGAAGTGCAACAAATTCATTGGGAACCATCGAAGTAAAGAAACTGCATCAAGCAAAGATCCCGTCACCACGAGTCCTCAACCAGAAAGGGACATGTGGCCACAACGGCAAAGGCACGCACCGCTTCATCTGATCAAGACAAAATTAAAAGGCCGTGCGAGAAAGCAGGATAGGGCTACACCCTCGGGCTCGTCGTCTCCCCCCAAGGTGGACCCAGGGGCCACTGTTGGTACCCAACATACCGGGTACCCTCGCGCATAAGCTAGAGCCGCCTAGGTACCCCGCCTTCCGCAGAGGGTCCGAGGGCACCACATGTTTAGAAGACCCGGACCCATCAGCCTCAGATACAGGGTCCAGGGTACCTGCCAGAGACCCTGAAGAAGAGTTCAGCTCCCCCTCGGAGACGAACTCCCAAGCAGCCACGTGTCCAGTCGGGAAGGATCCCTCTCCCCCGTGAGACAAGGATCCGGAGCAACCACGTGGTCCGAGACATCAGACGGGCCACCTCCCGTATAGGCGGGCTCCAGCGCTGCCACGTGTCCAACAAGACGGGACCCAACCTCCTCCGCGGAGGTGTGCTCCCGAGCTGCCACGTGGTCCACAAGACGGGACTCGACCTCCTCTGCGAAGGTCAGCTCCCAAGCTGCCACGTGGTCCGCAAGGTGGAACCTGACCTCCTCCGTAGAGATGAGCTCCTGAAGGAGAAGGAGGCTTGGGCTTGTCAAGTCCCTCTTCTACACTTGTACCCCTACAAAGGTGTTATTCAAATCAAGTAAGCCTTTGTGAATTCAATTCAAGTTTGATTTCCAATTGAAGGTAGTTTGCACAAGAAGTTACTTGTGGATTCATTGCTTTAATTTATTAGAGTCTCTAGTTGTAGCTTTGTGTTTGAAACAACTAGAGTTGTGATTTAGAACGTAAGTGTGGTTCTTAGATTAGAAAATTACTGGTGAATATCTCATAGACCAATGGATTGAAGAGTTAGGCAGTAGGTGGTGACAACCCTATCTATCCTTAGTAATACTCCACATTCAGCTATGCCATAGGCTCTTGGCGGGAGTCATCCTAGTGTTGCTAGGGGTAAACCTGTGCCCGAAGCAAGTAGCTACCACAAATTTCTTTGAATTAGAATCAATACGTTGAATTCCTCTCTCTTCCTTGCCTACCAAACAACTTTGTATCCTTGGGTGGATTAGATTGTTAGACTAGCACATACGCTCATTGGAATCGATACCCTTGGGAATACTCTTAAGAGGAAGTGCTACAGGACAGTTTCTGTGCGCTTGCGGATTTTTATGTGTGACGTAAGAAACGTCAACAAGCATTTCTGGCACTGTTGCCGGGGAACGGTTGTTGTTAATCTTCGAACCTTGTTCACCCTCATATCTATCTTCTTATCTTTTCTTTTCTTTTCTTACCACCACCACGTATATGGAGCAGCCCACCATTCTTTCATATTTTGCCCCAAAGGACAAGTTCTGTGAGCACTGCCTTCGGCGGAACCCATTTGTTCTACTAGCTAGGAACTTTGGACTGACTTTATAGCCATGGTTCAGGAACAATCCTTCTTAGGAATGGATTGTGAAAACCCTTAGTACCATCTATGAGAGGTCATAGAATTGTATTCATGCCTTCTAATCAAGGGAATGACACCAGAAACTCTCAAATGGAAGTTGTTTCCTTTTTCTCTCAATGAAAAAGATAAATAATGGTACGACCACAACGTTGGGAAGACAAATAGAAATTGGAATGAATGACGAGACATATTTTGTCTTGCTTTCTTTCCAATTGCTCAAAATGTTTCCTCACGAAAGGAAGTACTATGCTTCTAACAGGTGGAGAAGGAATCCATAGGTGCAACTTGGGATAGATTTTCTCTTTTGAGAAATTCCAGCCCAGATTTGTCCATCCCTGATTCGTTGCTTTTGCAATACTTCTACATGGAATTGAACAAAGAGTCTGCCCTACATCTTGACATTACGGCTGGAGGATCTTTCCTCCATAAGACGCCGGAAGAAGTCAAGGATTTTCTAGATCGAATTCTAGAAATTTATTCCTTCATTATGGGTCTTAATGAGCCTCCTCAAGAGGAAGTTGTGTCAAGAACTGAGGATAAACCCATGGACAAGGATGAACCCACTTCTTGCTTATCTCAACCCTTGCCGGAGGAATCCTCTACCGAACGAGAAACTATGAAGGAAGAAGAAATTCAACCTTCGGGGTTTCCCTTCTACTTCGAGGAAGAAATATTTGAATATTTTGGAAACACCTCAAAGTACTGTTGCCATAGGAAACCATCATTGCCACTAACTCCACTCTACCCACCTAATGAAGTGTTTGTCCAATAGATAGTCAAGGAGTTAACCTCTATTCTAAGTAGGGAATGGACTGCGGAAGTTGAGCATTCACCCGAAATCCTTCGGATGACCTCACCTTTGGCAAATATTCTATGTTTTATTAGAGGAACACCAATGAAGGTCCTATACAACCCCACTATTGGAGCAAATATCATTTCCGATTCTTGTGCTCTCACCATTCTGGGCGACGTGCCATTGGCACCAACATGTAAATCCCTCCCAGATTCTTTCAGAAACATCCTTGAAGGATGCGGGGTTTTGCAACAGGTGTCTGTAAGACACAAAGATATTGAGGCTATCCTAGACTTCCATGTTTGAAATCCAAGATTTCAATATTATGATTGGGATTCCCATTGAGGAATTTCTTATGGAAATTCCTTTGGAAGGAAACCTCAATGTCAAACTTGGAGGGATAAAATACTCTATTCCTATCCCGCGTTCCAAGAACACATCCGCATAATCTCCCATCCAAGATTAACCATTAGATGAGGTTAGAACTTTTCATTTCTTAGCACCCCCTTGAAATTGAAGGAGAAGAAGATTTCATCCAAGAGGAGGATGAATTTCAGGAGGCAATTGAATTGCCAAAAGAAGAGTACTTCTCAAAACCTTCTGTTGAGCTAAAAATTCTACCTCCAGACCTACGTTATGCCTTTCTAAATGGCAATTTGGAAGCCCCTACCATCATAAGTGACAAGCTTTAAGATGATGAGACACTCAAACTCATTGCCATGTTGAAAAGGCATAGAGCTGTTTTTGGCTATTCACTAGAGGATCTCAAGGGGATTAGTCCAACGTTATGCACCCATCGCATTCCTATTAACCCCGAGAGTGTTTCCTCAAGGGAACCTCAAAGGCGATTGAATAATGCGATGTGAGAACTTGTTAAGAAGGAAGTCTTGAAACTTCTGCATGACGGGATTATCTACCCTGTTTCTCATAGTGAATGTGTTAGCCCAGTTCAAGTAGTGCCTAAGAAGGGAGGTATGACAGTCGTTCAAAATGAGAAGAATGAATTAATTCCTCAAGGAACCATCACGGGATGGAGGATGTGCATCGATTACCAAAAACTTTACAAGGCTACAAGGAAGGATCATTTTCCACTACCCTTCATCGATGAGATGTTAGAGTGGTTGGCAAAACACTCCTACTTTTGTTTCCTTGATGGGTATTCGGGCTATCATCAAATACCAATCCATCCCGATGATCAAAGTAAGACCACATTCACATGTCCCTATGGAACTTATGCCTACCGTCTATGTGCTTTGGACTGTGTAATGCTCCTGCCTCTTTTCAAAGATGCATGGTGTCTATCTTTTTCGACATGATTGAAGAGATCATGGAAGTATTCATAAACAATTTTTTTCAACTATGGGAAAACTTTTTGATCATTGTCTGGAAATAGACAAGGTCTTACAAGGCAAGAGAAGGACCTTGTACTTAATTGGGAAAAGTGCCATTTCATGGTCTGTGAAGGCATCGTTCTTGGACACTTAGTGTTTGAGGGAGGGATAGAGGTGGACAAAGCAAATATTGAAGTTGTCAGTACCCGACATATCGGGTACCCTCGCGCACAAGCTAAAGCCGCCTAGGAGCCCAGCCTTCCTGCCAAGGCAGGGCCCGAGTGCGCTATGTGTTTAGACGACCCGTGTTGACGGCTGTTATATACCAATTTCACCAATAACTATAACTCAATTATGTGAAGGAAATATCATTTCTTGCACACATCACCTTTCTATTTAACCTATTTCCACTTGTACTTGGAGAAATTGGTGTATGCAGGTATTTTATACAGAATTGAAGTGAAACAAGGGGATGTATCCTATAAAATATCATCCCAGCCTCTCAAGCGCTGACATGTGGCACCACATGGATCAAATGGCCCACAAACAGAAGTATCCGAGGCCATCCAATGGTGTAGCACCCATATCAAGGGATGGGACCCACCTAGCAGTGACCTGGAGAAAGCACACGCAAAACGGTGCAAATACCAGGTCGGTCGACCCCCCTAGTCGGTTGACCTGGTCCTCGCGCCAAACTCGGTTAGCTTCCATGTGTTGGCTCCTCCCGGCTTGAAGAAGTCAGTGGTGATTGATTCGCGCACTTTTGGTGGCGGGAACCAACCCTTCTCCACCTATAAATAGGACCGCTCACCCCTCACTTCAACACAGACCACTTGAGCATCATTCTATTGTATACACTAGTTCTCTTGGTCCTTAGTGGAGTTAGGCTATAGAGAGGAGAGCCTCTAGTCCCAAGTCCAAGTTCGGAAAGGTATGGCTCATGTATCTTTTCTTATATTTGTGACTTTATGCATAATAAATATATTATCTTTTGTCTTATTTTATTCATATACTTGGATGAAGCGTTTCTCGCTTGATTGTGAATTCCATGTATGTGGTAGGAATAGTCTTTATGATCATGCCTTAATGCCATTATACTATCATCATAAACACTATAAACCCCCACTATAGTCTAAGTAGTTATGATATGATCATGTTAATATGAATAACTTATGTTATGCCTCAACATTGGTTCAACGATAATTTAGTTCATTGCCTTAGGATGGTTTGTGCCGCGGCTCTTAAGGTATTTACTTAATATGCTAGCATGGTGCTAGGATAGTTAAGTAGCGTTGTATGTCTCGTAGACCCGCGGATTGAAGAGGTAGGCAGTAGGTTGTGACAACTCTATCTGTCCTTTGTAATCCTCCACGTTCGGCTATGCCATAGGCTCTAGGCAAGAGTCATCCTAGTATTGCTAGGGGTAAACCCATGCCCGATATGTTGAACAACTTAGCATAAGGATTCACCATTGACATGCTCATTAGTATCTAACCTAGGCTATGTATATGTATATTAGAAGCACTGTAGGAGCAACTTCCCAATCCTTAGTCTAACCTCCATTAGGAATCATCTACCCTTTAGAATAGATTGCTTAGGTGTGTGTCACACTACCCGTATATCATCAACTTACCTCTGTCTTGATAATTGATTAGTATCCCATAGCTTGATCATAAGAGTAGTGTTTACTTTACTCCATTGCCTTCCTTTTGGATAAATACGATACTCTTGGGTGAATGCTACACGATAGTTTCCGTGCGCTTGCGAACCTCATCTCTTACTAGAGATGATTTGTGACGTAAGAAATGTCATCAAGCATTTGTGGCGCCGTTGTCGGGGAAGGCAAAGGAAGTGAAGGATAGCTATCACTTGTGATTAAGCTATAGGTACTAGTAGTTACTAGACAGGATTACCCTTGTTTGTTTTCTCCTCTCGTGTGAAAATAGGGTAGTGTTGGCTAACCCATTTTATGGGATGGCCAACGAGGATGCAAGTGCCCAACTAGATGATTCATGGCGTACCTCAACAAATATCTGCTAAGCAACACCATTGCCTTTTCCAGAAGAATTTCAGCTTCTAGTAGGAGGCAAAGTCATCCATCCCCAAGCTTGGGGGAGGTTCCAAGACTTCTTCATGGTTTGCCTCCATCATGGGGTGGATAGTTGGCTCTTCATACAACACTCATGTCATGGGTTGGTCTCACCAACCCATGACCACATTCATGTTGGAGCTGAAGAAGCCCTATTATCATTCATCATGGATGAGAATATGGTCTCTACTCGAGGGGTGGATTGAAGAATGCTCTAGTTCCCTTAGCTTGGCATGCACACCATTTCACATGGTGAACATGCTGGCTATGGAACTAAACCTCCCATTGAAGTACCATAAAGAGCAAGCCAATGGAGAAGTGTTTTGGAATTATCCAAGCCATGGATATCCACATGATTTGTGAAAATCCATGTCAAGATGGGGCACTTGGGGAATAATTTCCCTAAGACCCATGAGGATTCTTCCTTCCAAACACAACTCCAATGGCTATCACCTACAAGGAGGTCAAGGGTGGAATCAACATCACCCTTGCAATCAAGGAGGCTATGCGGATTTCAAGGGATTTAAGTTAAACTAGCCTACCTTGAAGTATCTTGTCCATGGCCAAGCAAGAAATTAAGACAACATTTACATGGAGATCTTGGCCAAGGAGAAGAAACTTAAAGAGCATTCAAGATCCAAGATATCCCACAATCACTTGTTGGGATCCCTACCCTTTGACCAAGCTCATGCAACCTAGGGCAGACCAAGCTCATGCAACCTAGGGCAATGACATTGTGGATGAAGCGTTTAGTGTTTGATTGTGGAGTACACATGTCATCATACCCAAGGAAGCTTTTGATCCATGATCAAAGTATGGGTTGACCTTGAGGAATATCAAGAAGATAAAAGTGACACCCCTAAGAAGGACAAGCCTCACCATGCTCACAAGAGAATATCTTCAAGAGGGAGAAGTCGTCACTACATCAACAAGTCCTCATCAAGATGACAGAGAGGCTAGGGACACCATGTGGCCCACATGTCCAACTGACATGCCAAAGGAGATTTGGCATGTCAATCAAGAGAAGTTGTCCACATCTCCAACTCCGGGATTGGACAATAAATCATCACACTAAAATGGACGGAGGTAAGTCCCACTCATCGGACTACAAAAATTCGGTGAGTCCTCGCGAATAGATTAATTGGTAGTTATCTCATATTTGATTTACCAGTTGCATATTTGAATTTTCCATCAAACTTTGCATTTGCATCTAGCATGTTTGAAATTTCACATTTGCATGTTGGAAAGTGAAATTTCTAGCCATCATAAAACTAAAATTTTGAATTACGAAATAAATTTATTTGTATATGAACCTTGGGTGTAACCACTTGAATTCATCTTCCTAATTCAACCGAAAAATATTTCCCTTAATATTCACTGCATTTGTAAGTTGTTTCAAGTTGGGCAAAACAATTTGACAAAGGGTACAATATGCTTTTGAGCTAACGTAACCCGTTTTCGAGTTGTTTGGTTTGTTTTCGATTTTAGTGCAGCTAGGACAAAACTTGCAAAGATGTTGGAAGGCCCCATCAAGCGTATATCCCTCCATTGATCTTATTTTGAGTTCATAATGGAGGAATGCTCAAGATGGTTGTCCAATGGAGGAACAAGATGAAGCCCATTCTACTCCAACCTCAACTTGGCATTGAACATGAAGGCCACACAAAAATCCCTTGTCGTGAGTTTCTCACACAATGACCTTCAACCAAGACTGCTCTTCAATTGAGGTACAAGTTTAAAGTTTTCCGTCGTTCGAATTACGTTAGGATTTAATGATTTTTGCTTACATTGGTAAGGAAAGTTTACACCTTCTCATCATTCAATTCTTATGCATCCTCACGAGAGTAAGTGCTAGCATTACTCTTTTTGATTCTTCAAAAAGGAATGTCACCTTACATAGGAATAAATTTAAACAAGTACCTAGAATTTCATAAGCATTGCTAAATTTGACTTAGACATTTTTTGTCTAGGTAATGCTTATGGAATGACTTAATAGTTGAATTGGTATGTAGCAACCTAGGAATAGTGATGTCTATAATTTTGATTTGAAACTCATTCATGCATGGATCACTAAATTTCAAATTCCTAGGCAAGAAATAAAAAATGTTCAGGAGGATAAAATTGAGAATATTGTTTGCCATGATCCAAATGACAACATTTGCTCTCGTGCAAAACTATGATGGTTAGAAATTTTACAAGATGAAAGGGATCCATATAGTGTATTTATATCACTTGCATTGCTATGAGTAGGAACTTTAGAAAAATTTCAACTTGATTTATCCATAAAGCCCCACTCCTAGCAATGACTCATACATTGTTCATGGATACACTGGAAATTGGACCCAATGCATCTTTGGTCTTGTTCTTCCCCGTGCATGCAAATGAAGATTCGGTTACCTAACCCGAAAATTCATTTGTACAAATATCGGGAGCTAGCCACCCCTCTCTATCATGGAGGGAAAATTTGCGAGAGTAATATTACTATGCAGACATTCAAATATCTGATTGTTGGAATCCCCAGAGGATTCCATTTCAACATCTCTTGGCAAAGGAGTAATTTAGGATGGTTGCTACCTATCGGAAATTAAGCCCGAAGGTTAACCATAACTATACGAGACGGGAGATTTAACATGCAAACCCTCTCTGGGCAACCAATGGGCTGCTACGAATATGTGAGAGCACTATGCTCTCAACTATTCTAAGCACTCATTCAAGCTCCAGGGAATTGCCACCATCATTGGGTGTAAGTTATTCATTTGTGGCTAAAAGGTGTGATGCACCTTAACCAATGAATGACAAGATCACATCCAATGTATATTGGGTGCAAGTTGTTCCTATGTGGCTAGAAGGTATTTTATACCTTAGCCAAGGAACAATGGATCACACTCAACCCATGTTGAGTGCACGTCATCCCTTTGTGGTTATAGATATGTTGTACCTTAGCCAAGAAATAACAGAATCATACTCAACACATGTTGGGTACGTGTCACTCCCTTGTGGCTAAAGGCTATCATTAAATTAAGCCAATGAGTGACGGATCACACCCAATGCATGAGAGGTACAAGTTATTTCTTTATGGCAAGAAGGTATGATACACCTCAACCAAAGAATGATGGAACACACTCAACTATGTTGAGTGCATGTCATTCCTTTGTAGCTAAGGGTTATCATTACCTTAGCCATGGAATAACCAAGTACATCCAATCTATGGGAACCTTGAGATGTGGATGAGCGACATCGACAATACTCTCCTCGACCACACTCGTGGAACCCATGGAAGGCAACCCAACATCAACACTCAACCCTCCAATGTCAAAACCATGCTGCAACAAGGTTAGGCCAACCTCATGGCCTACATCCATCGTTAGAGTTTCAACCCCTAGCACGGACCTTGAATAAGAAGAAGCTTGGGGGAGGACCCCCACTTGAGGTAACTTGTATCACATCCCTTGCATATTTATTTCCATTCACCCATCATCCACCTTGCATATAAAAAACAGATTAAAAAAATAAGTAGAGTAGATTTGCTTTCAATTAAAATAAAATATGTGCGGTAAGAATGGTTTGTAATTCACATAGATGAAATGATGAATAGTTACTCTGTTTTAATTTTCCTAAGTCTCTAGTTTACAACTTGCTACTCTCCAACATATTTCTCTCATCGGCTAAAATTACTTTTGCCATGATTTGGAAATTGTGGGTAGCAAAAGATTAATCCATTCTAAGTTGTTGGGAGATATGATATAGTGATAAGGCTGCTATTACTAGTTTGAAAGTGAAACTTAGATTTCCGGAGAAATTCTAAAAAGATTAAAGTTACTCTCATTTGATTGGAAATACCTACCAAAGCCATATGCTACATTACATTGATAGACCTTATGCATATGCGATTTGTCTTCACATTGAGCTTTGTCAAACTAGTATAGACCTATGTGAGACTTCATTCATTACTTTTTGTAGGATCGAAGAGCTTGTGAAAAGCTACTAGAGGGGGGGTGTGAATGATATATTTAAACTTTTTCAACGGAAGCAACGAAAACCACTCGGCAGAAAAACGATATGTTAAAGAAATCGTGTGTGCGACAAATTTAAACTTGTTCAACCGTGACAAAAGTAGTAGATATTGTATATAATCAAGTCATGAAGACACGACAATAAGAATCACGGAAATCCGTCGAGAAAAACTCAAGTTACGATCAAAAGATCGAACAAAAGTCAATGTGTTCTACCGAGTAAAAAATAGTTTTGCAATACTGCAAAGATACTCGTGTAGATCCAAAAACACGAATCCAATGACCGTGAAATTTTTACAGATGATAGAAAATAAATTTGTCAATACACCCCAAAAACAATCACATCAATCAGATCTGTAGAACTCTAGTTATGATAAAACCACCGAAGAAAGGTAGTGCTGTGCAGAAACTCGACGAGAAAAACTTGACGAAAACAAGTCGGACGAACAAGGCACAAAAGTTCCTTCAACTATGAATTTTAGAGATCAAAACACAAGAGGAACAGCCCCAAATTCGTCTACCAAGAGCTCTGGCCTCCCTTGCTTATATAACCAGCCTGAAGGCCAACTCAACTTAAATTAGGACTCTAATCCTACTCTGATCACGAATCGCAACTAACTATAACTGCTCAAGATCTTTCTATTCGCATATAGAAACAATCTCAAGACCTCCTAACAAACTTAGGAACATATTCCACATTCCTAAAACAACCTAACTTCGTGTCCCACACGAAACTATCATAACCAACTCGATACTTTCCATATCCGATCCATAACCGACTCTGTCGCAACCGAAGTCATCATCTGATATGATCCGATCCTTCCAACCAGATCTTTCCTTCCATAATCATGTCTTCAAAACTATGTTTCCACATCATGCACCGCATGCATACGTGTGAACACCTTCTTTCGACATCCAGTTTCCTTCATATGCACTTCCCTTGATTCAATCACCCTGCGTGACCTCCTGATTAGCTCAACCACAGTTCCTCCCGAACTTGATTGTTGGAACCTCATCTCCTCTCTGAGACTAGTCCAATGGATCTCATCACCAGCCGTGTCTTGAACTGAAGCAACACCTGCACATGAACAAACAATTGATACTTCCGAGCACAAGTCCTCGACTTGACTCACCTTAGTTTCAAAATCACAACATCTTACGTGAGCACCTCACATAAGCATGTTGCAAACCACAGTAAAAGTGGACATTTTTTATAACAGCCAAAATGCAACAAAGACTTAGTAAATGAATATTAAGCAACATTTCAGAATGTAAAACAAATTCGGAACAATTTAGAAAAACAATAAAATTAAGTTTTGAAACATGTAAAAGCTAACGAGAGCTAAAACAAAGTCAGTCAAAAATACAACCAATAGGAGCTTCCCAAAGTTAGCAGAACTAGCATCTGCTGGAGCTTACGAAAACTACTTGGAACTAGTCAACCCAAAAGTCGGAGATAGAAAAAGCAAGTTGGAGCTTAACAAAGACATGTCGGAGCTATCAAATACATTTCAAGAGCTAAAGACAAAGCTCACCGGAGATACCCAAAACAAGTCGGACCTATCATCGGACCTTGCGGGAGCTCGGACCTAGAGTCAGACCTTGTTAAAAATGTGTTTTGGTAGTATTCGAAACTTTTATCGACAAAGTCAATGTATTCAACGCACCTAGGTCTCACAATCTCCCCCTTGATGAATGCATTGGCAATACCACTTAAAATTCGAACATTGGCTTATTCACATGAAAAGTTTTGAAAACAATTTCTCCTCGAAATATTTCTCCCCCTTTGTAAATCAGAAATATAATGAGATAGAAATAGATTTCTCAACCAAATGAGATAGAAATAGATTTCTCCCCTTCCCCTTGCATACTTCTCCCCCTGAGAAGAGACGTGCCAAAAACACTTGTGAATATGTGCAATGTGTGATCAATTCTCTCCCTTTGACAATGTATTCAGCAAGGTACAAAAAAGAAATTTTAAATTTTATGAGCATATTAAATAAATAAATAAATATATATATATATATATATAGTAACTTACACTATCACTTCAATGAGATACATAAAGTAGTGCAAGCCACGCTAGAGATCAAATGTGATTTTCAATTTAAGCAAGTCATGATCTCACAAACTTAATTATTTCAAGACCTGAAAGCATGACACTTATTGCAATTTTGATCATCATTTAAAGCACAAATTTTGATCATATAATATTTGTAAGACATTATATGCGCATCTGCCTTATTCTAACCAACCAAGCCAAACCTATGTCATTTGACAATCATAAGCTTAAGGACATGGTTTTAGTCATACATAACTTCTTCAAAGTTCATATCTGAGTGCAATGATAAGCCATCTCAAAAGAAGAAGTGCGATGCCTGCATATTCTCTTGATCTTTTCTCATTTTTTATTTGATCATAAAAGCTCAACATGTGAGTAGTTGATTGCTTGATTAATTCTTTATGATTAAAAACACTTTTGAGCATGCAACAAGTTCAAAATAGCAAGAAAGTTCGATCATGACCAGATTTAGTGTAAGTAATTATTCCAATTACTAGTCATGGCAAAAACTACAAAATGTGTAACATGAGTAATGTAGTAAGAACTTTCAGCATGTAAAAGGAATCACAAAGTCATATATGTATGAAATACTATGCTCATATTATTTTAATTTTAGATTCACACATAGACTTTCCAAGTTTCAAACCCCCCCCTCAATTTAAGCCATGGGGATGCATAACCCCTATTTCACTACGAATGAAATAAAAACGAGTGAAACCCAAAGGTTTTGTAAAAATGTCGGCCAATTGTTGTTCGATATCTACATTGTGAAGCACAATGTTTCCTTTTTCAACATTATCATGGAGAAAGTGATACCTAATGTTGATGTGCTTTGTTCTCGAATGTTGCACGGGGTTTTTAGCAATGCAAATGGCACTAGTGTTATCACAAAACAGTTGAACACTATCTAGATCAACCCCATAGTCCTTAAGTGTTTGAACAATCCAAAGAATTTGTGAACAAGTGCTAGCAGCAACTACATATTCAGATTCGGCTATGGATTGTGTAACTGAACTTTATTTCCTAGAGGACCAAGCAATCAGTGAATTCCCAAGAAAATGACAAGCACCCGAAGTACTTTTCATATCAATCTTACAACCCCCAAAATCAGCATCAGAAAGGGCTCTCAATGAAACAGTTGAGGAAGACGGAATAAAAATGCCTAATTCTTGAGTTCCATGTAAGTACCTGAGAATCCTTTTGACGGCTTGACGATGTGAAGCACGTGGGGAAGCTTTAAACTGTACACAAAGACATACGCTGAATTGTATGTCCGGCCTTGATGCTGTGAGATATAAAAGTGATCCGATCATGCTTCTATATTCTTTTTCGTCCACGGGTTCACCATCTTCATCAAGTTCAAGTGTCGTTGCTGTACCCATTGGTGTCCAAAGAGGCTTGCTTTTGCCCCCATTAAAGCATTTAAGAAGGTCTCTTGTATACTTCATTTGATGCACAAAGGTACCTTCCTTGGTTTGCTTGATTTGTAGCCCCAAGAAGTAAGTGAGTTCACTCATCATACTCATTTCAAATTCTGAACTCATCATCGCTGAAAATGTGGACACAGGATCATGAGAATCACAATCGAAGATAATATCATCCACATACATTTGAACGAATAGTGAGTCATTTCCATGCCTAAGTACAAAAAGAGTTTTTATCTACCTTGCCCATGGTAAAACCTTTTTCAATTAAGAAAGTTTTGAACCTATCAAACCATGCTCTAGGAGCTTGTTTTAGACCATACAGGGCTTTAGTTAGTTTGAAAACATGATTAGGAAATTCTAGTTTTTCAAAGTCGGGTGGTTGCTTAACATAAACCTCCTCAACTATGTAGCCATTAAGAAAAGTACTTTTTACATCCATTTGATATAACTTGAAACCTTTTGATGCGGCAAAAGCTAATAAAATTCTTATGGCTTCTAATCTAGCAACAGGAGCAAAAGTTTCTTTGAAATCTAAGCCTTCAATTTGTGTGAAACCTTGAGCAACCAATCTAGCTTTATTCCTAATTACTACAGCATCCTCACTTTGTTTGTTTTTAAACATGTGAGACCTATGTGTGCTGAATACATTGTCTATGGCGATAAAAGTTTTGAATACTATCAAACCACCTTTATCATCAAGGTCCGACTCTAGGTCCGAGCTCCGGCAAGGTCCGACGTAAGGTCCGACTTGTTTTGGCTAGGTCCGACTTCTTTGTATAGGTCTGACATGTTTTTTCTAGCTTCGGCGCTAGGTCCGACTAGCTTTGGTTAGGTCCGGCACTAGGTCCGACTAGCTTTGGTTAGCTCTAGCGCTAGGTCCTGTTAGTTTTGGTAAGCTACGGTGAGCTTTGTCTTTAGCTCCGGCATGTCTTTGATAGCTCCGGGATATCTTTGTTAAGCTTTGACTTGTTTTTTCTAGCTCCAGCGCTAGGTCCGACTAGCTTTACTAAGCTCCAGCTCAAACTCCTATTAGCTTTTGCAAGGTTCAAAGTTTGATTGCAATGTTCCTACTTTTACTGTGAAATGTTTCGAACTTGCTTTATATTCTTGGAAAGATTGCTTAGTATTCAATTGCTAAGTTTTTGGTGCGTTTTGGTTGAATATGGTTGACATCATTTTACTATGGTTTGCAACATGCTTATGTGAGGTGCTCACGTAAGGTGTTGTGGTTTCAGAACTAACGAGAGTCAAGTTGAGGACTTGTGCTTGGAAGTATTGGTTGTTTATTCATGTGCAGGTGTTGCTTGAGTTCAAGACATGGCTGGTGACGTGATCCATTGAACTAGTCTTAGGGAGAAGAAGAGGTTCAACAACCAAGTTCGGGAGGAATTGTGGTTGAGTTGATGAGGAGGTTGCACAATATGTTTGAATCAAGAACAATGCATATGAACGTATCATGGACATTGTTGGAAGATGTTTGCACGTGTGCATGTAGTGCATGGACATGGCTACATGATTCCAAGGCATGATGAAGAGATGTGGACATAAAGAATTGGTCGGAAAGGTCCAACCGACTAGGTTATGAACTCAGGCTGCGGCTGGTTCGGGTTTGACTCAAATATGGAATTTTTGAGTTGGTTATGATAGGATTTCATGTGGGTCACGAATTTGAGTTGTTTTAGGAATGTGGGATACATTCCTAAGGTGTCTGTAAGTCTTAAGATTTCTTCTATCTGCGTATGGAAGAGTCTTGAGCAGTTATGGAAAGTTTCGATTTGTGAATTGAGTAGCACT
This sequence comes from Tuctoria greenei, assembly GCA_036927565.1. Lineage (NCBI taxonomy): Eukaryota > Viridiplantae > Streptophyta > Magnoliopsida > Poales > Poaceae > Tuctoria > Tuctoria greenei. The sequence continues at coordinate 111,532,791 of JAYESD010000012.1, read as the reverse complement.
AGAGTCCTAGTTTGAGTTGAGTTGGCTTTTGGGCTAGTTATATAAGCAAGGGAGGTCAGAGCTCATGGTAGATGACTTTTGGGCTGTTCCTCTTGTGTTCTATTAAATAAATTCGCAGTTGAAAGGAACTTTTGTGCCTTGTTCATCCGACTTATTTCAGACAAGTTTTTTTCGTCGAGTTTCTACACAACACTACCTTTCTTTGGTGGTTTTATCATAACTCGAGTTTTACAGATCCAATTGACATGATTCTTTTTTGGGTTGTCTTCACAACTTGATTATCTATCATCTGTAAAAATTTCACAGTCATTGGATTTGTGTTTTTGGATCTACACGAGTTTCTTTGCAATATTCCAGAACTGTATTTTCTTGGGTAAAACAGATTGACCTTTGTTTGATCTTTTTATTGTAACTTGAGTTTTTCTATGGATTTTCGTGATTCTTGTAGTGACGTCTTTGTGACTTGATTCTCTACAATCTATAATAGTTTTTTCACAGTTTAACACATTTAGATTAGTCGCACACATGGTTTCTTTAACAGATCGGTTTTCTGCCGAGGGGTGTTTCCATTGTGAATGTAGCCTAGAGGGGGGGGGTGAGTAGGATTTTTGATCTTTAGTCGGAACCTGAAACACTTAGCGACCTGATCAAACACAGATAAATTAGACTAGTCCAGTAGGGTGCGGACTAGTCCGGTGTGTGTGGACTAGATCGATCAAGTTTGATTGATGATTTCGATTCAAGTACTCTATGCATCGGAAATTTAGTTGTAACTAAAGTGTATTGCTTTAATGAAACTAGATATGGCACAAGTTAACTTTAGTTTCGAAGTTTTAATGTAAGTTGAACAAGATCGAGCAAACCCTAAATTGCATTGAGTAGTAAGAACAAAAGTAAAGACACAATGATTTTATCCCGTGGTTCGATTCCACAGAGGAAATCTACGTCCACGTTGAGGAGTCCACGAATGACCAGGTCTTCACCAATCCTACCCTCGTCAAATCGCCACGGAGGCCGATTCTCTTCCACTAATCACAAAGTGGTAAATCTCAAGGAGCCTTCTCACAAGTTGAGGGCTCCCCAAGATTTACGACTGAAAACACCACCAAACACACTCAAAAGATCGGGGAATAAAACAACAAGAGTGTGTGAGAGAATCGAACCCAAGCGCTCAAGATGTGAAGAACGTGTCTCTCCTTTGATCTATGGTTAATCCTCAAGTATTTGGTCTTTCTTGCGTTGGATTGTGTGGAGAGATGTGTTTTCTGGGCTCTTGGAAGGTGTGACGATGCAGGGGGTCGAGATTGATCATAGTAGGGCCGTGCACCTTTATTTATACAAGGGTTTCCAAAGTTTACCGTTAGGATTTACAAAGTCCGGACTAGTCCGTGGTGGACTCCGGACTAGTCCGGTGTGTGACGTGTGGGAAACCCTAAGTGTCCTGAATTATCGGACTTGTCCGGCAATTGGCGGACTAGTCCGATTTTGTCTCTGGAGATGTTCGGACTAGTCCGGCACATATCAGACTAGTCCGATGTGGTGAATCCCTTAGTGAATTGAGGACAAGTCCGCACTTGGAGGACTTGTTCGATTTTAGTCAGAGAGGTTTGACTAGTCCTGATAATATCGGACTAGTCCGGTGTCGTGAAATTTTGAGGGGCTAAGGACAAGTCCAAAAATGGGGAACTTGTCCGAAGTTAGTCAGTGAGGATTTCAGACTAGTTTGTGGAATATCGTACTTGTCCTATATTGATCAGAGGCATTATCGGACTAGTTCGGACTTTATCGGACTAGTCCGTTGAGGACTAGTCTGCACTGGGAGGACTTGTCCGATCCTGGACAGAGAGATTATCGGACTAGTCCGGGGAACATCGGACTAGTCCGGACCTGTGTAAATTTATGCATTGAGAGTGCTTTATTTTGCTTCAGCTCTTGGGGTGTGTTTCTCCAACACACTCCATACACAAAGAGTATTCTATTCATCTCTTGAGCTCTTTTCAACTCGATTCCTCCTTTCTTTTTGCGCTTTCTTCATAATTTTATTAAAACCTGCGCTCATCTCAACAGTTTGGTTAGGATCTTATTTGTTTGTCATAAATCAACCAAAACCCACAAGGGATGCCTAGATGCACTTTCAATCTCCTGCTTTTTGGTGATTGATGAAAACCAATTCAAATTTCACAAATATGATTAAAAGTCTAGATTTTCATAAAGTGTGCACATATGAGCTTGGAACAAATTAAGCAATGAAAACATAAGACATATGTGCACTCTTCATGGTTGGGTGCAAAACTACGTGTGTGTAAGCAATAATCGTGATGAGAATGAGGTAAAAGCATAATCATAACAACAACAAGCATATATGTCAATTTCACATCATAAACATAGATTATCAAAGTATCATCACAAACTCCATAACCATAACTTAGAAGCATAATAAGAGTCTTACAACATTAAAAACAGTCTTACACCACCAGAAGCATAACAGAGATCAAAAGATGCAAAAGGAGCTCTCATCTCTCATCTACGGCTACAACCTAGTGACTCCCCCTCAATCTCTCCCCCTTTGGCATCAAGGCACCAAAAAGAAGGAGAGGAGGGATCTAGAAGTCACCGCAGGATCAGTCCTCATTGTCGGTCCTCTCGTTGTCTTCATTGTCATCAGCTTGAGGAGGAGGAGGATGAGAACCACTCGACGTGCCCCCAACTCCAAAATAGGCAAGCTCAGAAGGAGATAAAGGTGGAAGCTTAGAGAAGTCTGAAGATGAGTCATCAGAGATAATGGGAGATTCAACAGGCTCGATCTCCAGCTTCTGACAAATATTCTTGACATTTTCTTTCACATACTTCATGTCTGCCTTCCTTGCCTTGCTCAACTTATGAAGCTTCACTTAAGCCTTTTTGCAGGAGCCAAAGATGGTGGCCAAGTACTTCAAGATGCCACTAGGAGACCCTTTTGAGGAGGGGCCCTAGTAGTGGGAGCAGTCCTTGCATCTCCTTGAGCTCTCCTTGGAGCCTCTTCACTTGACACAGGAGATGGAGCAGCTGGGAGAGTGGCTTGGGAAGGCTTCTGGGGCCTTAGAGGAGTATGCTCTACATCCTTCACGAACTCAATTCTTGTGACTTTCTCAATCATAAACATCAGGTATGGTGCATAGCCACAGGAGCGGTTTGGTGTGCAAGAGATGTTCACCATATCATTCCAAATGTAGCCAACGATATCAAACTTCCTACTTTTGCTGATCACCTTCATCAATGTCCTCAGGTAGCCTTGGACACTCCCTGCATCTCCATCCTTCGGAGCAATTGTCTTCCTGAGCACCCTATTGAGAACCATGAATAAGGGCTTCATGTTCTTGGTTGATGGAAGGTTGTACTTCGGGCAAGTATCATAAAGGAACTCCATCTTATCCTTCTCTAAGACACCAATGTTGTGAATGATGAGCTCATTGCTGCTAGTGTCCTCAAGATGCAGCAGTCTTGCAAACTCATCATAAGTAATAGTATACTTGGATCCATGTGTCATCCAAGTGACCCTTTCCTCTTCATCGCTGGCAAAGTAGAAGGTTGCATAGAATTGAGCGATGGCTTCATCATTCCAGTTACACCTGAAAGCAAACAAGTCTTTGAGGCCATGTCTCTCCACAACCTGTATCACTTCATCAAAGGCTGGGCAACTCTTTCTCTCAAAGTGTGTCCAGTCGATCCATTGGCTTCGGACCACCGGAGTCTTCATCGTGAGATACACGGAACTATAGTAGTCCATGTGAAAGTTGATCTAGAATCTTGCATCGACTGCCTTTCTGGAACTGTTGTAACAATCTATTGTCCTGAGCTTTGAAGCTACATTGCTTCCTTTGCCATTGAATCTTTCTTCAGAGGGGTCTCTGTTCCCCTGTCTTAGTGCACTCATTCGGAGAGGGTCAATCGGGCCGGAGGCAATCCCTTTGCCTTTCCCTTTCGATTGGCGATGAGCCGCTGAGCTAGAGCCAATCAAATCTTGAGCTTTTGAAGCTGGCTTCTTTGCTGCAACCTTCCGTCGCATCCTAGGTGGGGTGGGTGACGGTTTGGCAGCACACTCTTACCTCTTCTTGCTTTGCTCCGTCGAAGCACGAGGCAAAGAGTCTTGTTCCATCTCGGCGTCAAAGTCAGAAATCTCATCATTGGAGCTCGACATTGTCCTGACAAGAGGATTATACAATACATGGATGAGGATTGATGGCAAGGAAATGCACTGAGTAGTTGGAATTTAGAGTTGAGTTCAGTCAAAAATCGGACTTGTCCGTACTGAGACCAGACTAGTCCGATGTTCAACTGCTCAAACCCTAACTAGCAAATCAATGGTGTTTCTCAATGCAAAAATAGCTCAAGGTAGATGTAATACAACAAGGAGTCATGTGTTAACTAGTGGAGCTAAGCAATTTGGTCCATAACACAAGAAATAAAAAATTCTAGGGTTTTGGAGAAAGTTTACCAAAATCCTTTAATTCTTGAGGTTGGAGGAGTTGTTGTTGTGGACTAGTCCGTGGACCTCGATCCCCTTGTGATGAAGATCGTTTTCCATGGAGAGTTGAAGATATTTGGTGGAGGAATCGCCAAATCACCTTGGGGGCGCTCGATTGAGGAGAGATAATGTGAGGAACATTGTGAGTATGAAGGAGAGTAGGGTTTGGCGGCCCTAGGGTTATGGAGTCGAAAAATTGGACGAGTCCATGGTCAACCGTACTAGTCCAGACTACCGAATCTCTGCGGACTAGTCTACAGTGTGCGAACTAGTCCGGGTAACCACAGACTAGTGTGTGGTCACCAGAACAGAAGCAATTAGCCCATTAATATATATTTGAAGGTGCTTACAAAGAAAATATGGGGCAAAACACACAAATAATCTTTATGAATATGATCAGTAAACATACAACAATCAAGCTATGACCATAATTCACCAAGATCAAGTAATTAACATAGTTTTTTGGAGAAAATAGAGAGAGATGATTTTCATAACACAATCAATAGATTTTGAAGATGGCATACAAGTATGCAAGTTTTCAAGCCACGTTCCGAGCATCAAGGATATTTTGTCCATTTCGAAGCTCGCAAAAACATTTTTCATCAAGTGGCTTGGCAAATATATCGGCTAGTTGTTTTTCGGTGTTGACATGGGAAATGGTTATGTCTCCTTTCATTGAGTGGTCTCTCAAAAAGTGATGCCGGATGTCGATGTGTTTGGTCCTAGAGTGCTAAATGGGGTTATGGACAATTTTAATAGCACTCTCATTATCACAAAGGAGTGAAATATGTCTCATATTGTAACCGTAATCCCTTAGAGTTTGTCGCATCCAAAGGAGTTGTGCACAATAACTCCCGACTGCAACATACTCCGTTTCGGCCGTGGATAATGCAATAAAGTTTTGTTTCTTGGAGGACCAAGAAACTACGGATCTACCTAGGAATTGGCATGTACCGAAGGTACTTTTCTATCTACTTTGCATCCGGCATAATCTGCATCAGAGTATCCAATGAGATTGAACTTGGAAACTTTAGGATACCAAAGGCCTTGGTTGGGTGTATGAACTAAACATCGCAAGATTATTTTTACCACTGTCAAATGACACTCCTTAGATTTGGCTTGAAATCTTGCACACAAATATACACTCAACATAATATCAGGCCTAGATGCACATAAGTAAAGTAGAGATCCAATCATGGAGCGATAACCTTTTGATCCACATTTGGTCCGTCTTCATTGAGATCCAAGTGTCCATTTGTTGCCATGGGAGTCTTTATAGGCTTCGCCTTGTCCATTCCAAACTTCTTGAGTATGTCTTGAGTATACTTGGTTTGACTTATGATTGTCCCTTCATTTCGTTGCTTCACATGGAATCTCAAGAAATATCTCAATTCTCCCATCATGGACATCTCGAATCTATTTGTCATAATTTTACTAAGTTCTTCACAAAAGGATTGGTTAGTTGAACCAAATATAATATCATCAACATAAATTTGACAGATAATACATCATTGTCAAAGTGCTTGGTAAACAACGTGTAATCAGCTTTGTCAATCTTAAATCCATTTTCAATTAAAAAATCTCTAAGGAACTCATACCAAGCTCTTGTAGCTTGTTTTAGGCCATAGAGAGCCTTACACAGTTTGAACACATGGTCGGGGAACTCTTGATCTTCGAATCCGGGGGGGTTGCTTCAGTACACCTCCTCCTTGATTGGTCCGTTGAGGAAGGCACTTTTCACATCCATCTGATAGAGCTTGAAATCATGGTGAGTAGCATATGCAAGTAATATTCTAATCGGTTCAAGCCTAGCTACGGGAGCATAAGTTTCGTCGAAATCCAGACCTTCGACTTATGAATCCCTTTGGCCACAAGTCGCGCCTTGTTTCTTTTCACCACCCCGTGTTCGTCTTGCTTGTTGCGGAAGAACCATTTAGTGTCGACGACGTTGAACTTGGGCCTTTCAACAAGTTCCCACACCTCGTTCCGTTTGAAGTTGTTCAATTCTTCTTGCATTGCCACCATCCAATCGGGATCTTTCAATGCATCTTCAACCGTGTGTGGTTCCAAAGAGAATACAAATGAGTAATGTTCACAAAAATTAGCAATTCGAGATCTAGTTGTTACTCCCTTTTGGATGTCACCGATTATGTTGTCGATGGGGTGATCTATTTGGATGCATTGGTGTACTCTTGGATGTGGCACTTGTGGTCTTGAACCTTCATGATCATCTTCTTCTCCCCCTAGATGGTTGCCCTCATTGATTTGTTGGTCACCTTGATCTTCATGAGGTTGATCCTGTGTGGAAGATCCCCCTTGATCATTTTCCTCCTCTTGTGGTTCATCTTCTTCATTCGCATTTGGAGGTGGCGCTTGTGTTCGAACCTCGCCCAACGCCATTCTTCTCAATGCTTGACATGGAGCTTCTTCTCTATCTAGCACACATTGATCAACTTGCTCTTCTTGAAAGCCGTTAGTTTCATCGAACACTACGTCACGTGCTACTTCAACCAGTCCCGCGACCTTGTTGAAGACACGATAGGCGTAAGAGTTCGAATCATAGCCAAGCAAGAAACCTTCATCGGACTTTGAAGCGATCTTTGAAGTCCTAGGCTTGTTCAAAATATAACATTTAGAACCGAAAACTTGAAAATAGGAAATATTTGGCTTGTTACCGGTGAGTAGTTCATATGATGTTTTCTTGAGTAGGCGATGAAGATAGAGTCAGTTTATGGCGTGACAGGTGGTGTTAACCGCTTCAGCCCAAAACTGATCTGAAGTCTTGTACTTATCGAGCATTTTCCTCGCCATCTCAATGAGGGTTCAGTTCTTCCTTTCAGCTACTCCATTTTGTTGAGGGGAATATAGTGCTGAAAATTCATGTTTTATCCCTTCTTCGTCTGGGTACTCCTCAACTTGGGTGTTCTTGAATTTCGTGCCATTCTCACTTCGTATGTTATTGATCTTCAACGAGAATTCATTTTGGACACGCTTGAGAAACGTCTTGAGGTTTCCTTGAGTTTCTGCCTTATCATGCAAAAAGAAAACCCACGTGAAGCGCGAAAAATCATCAACAATTACTAAACCGTATTTGTTACCGCCGATGCTTATGTAAACAATTGGACCAAATAGGTCTATGTGAAGTAGCTCAAGCGGTCTCGTTGTTGTCATGACATTTTCGCGGGATGGGGTGCTCCTACTTGCTTCCCGGCTTAGCACGTGCTACAAGGCCTGTCACTCTCAAAAAACAACATCCTTCAAACCTCGGATGTGATTGCCCTTAAGGAGTTTTTGAAGATTCCTCATACCAACATGTGCTAGCCGTCTATGCCACAGCCAACCCATGTTGGTCTTTGCAATCAAGCATGTGTAAAGTTTGGCTTTATCTTTGTTGAAGTCAAAAAGATAAAGTTTTCCCTTTAACACACCCTTGAATGCAATCGAGTCATCACTCCTTCTAGAGACGGTCACACCCTCATTAGTGAACAAGAAATTATAACCCTTGTCACATAATTGAGATATGGACAGTAGGTTATAATCTAAAGAATTGACATGTAAAACATGAGAAAGTGTGTGTTGAGGCGAAATCGCAATTTTACCGGTACCGATCACCCTTCCATGACTGTTGTCTCCAAAATAGATGCCTTCGCTTGGATCTTCATTTTTTCATATTCAACAAACATCCTTCTTTCTCTGGTCATGTGGTTGGTGCATCCACTATCTAGCACCCATTTTGATCCACCAGAGGAATAGGCCTGCAAAAACAAATTATGCCTTGGTTTTAAGTACCCAAGCTTGCTTGGGTCCTTTGAGGTTAGTTACAAGTGATTTGGGCACCCACACATGAGACTTGGTGTTACCATGGCGTGGCCCAACATGTTTAGCATAAAATCCACCAAAATTACTTTTCATGAGAATATATGATGCCTCAAAGGTTCTAAACAATAGTTGTTTTTCATATGTGTTAACATTTTTGGACTTATCAACATTATTAGGCTTTCTAGCTTGAGAAGAGTTTCCCTTGACAAAAGCAATGTGTTCCTTGTTATTCTTGTGGCTTCTAGCATTTTGCTTTTCACCATATGAATACCCAATGCCATATTTGACATTAGGAGGTCTTGTGACCAAGTATGCACTGCATGCATACTTGACCTTCTCCTTGTCAAATATGCCACTTCGGGAAGGATGCTTGTCCTTCGTCAAGTTTGACTTCTCCCTCAAGTTAGTGTCAATTTTAGCACATGCACAAGTAATAGTAGTTTCAGATTTTAAGTGTTGAGAAGGTGAGCTTGAAGAGGATGAAGGGTCACTTCGCTTGAGTGACTCAACTTGTACCTCAAGGATCTTGTTAAATTTTTTTAAGTTAGCAAGTTCATCCTTGATGATTACATTTGAGTCACTTAACTTTAAGAAAGCTTTCTTGCTTGAAGCTAACTCAAGTTCTAGTAACTTGCTTTGCTCCTTTTCAAGTTCAAGGAGCTTTTTGATCTTATGATATTCCTCCTTTTGAAGGATGATCATATCTTCTTGGCGATTAGCAAGTTCCTCCTTATCAATAAGCTTATCCATTAAAAATTTCATCCTAGAAGCAGTTTTCTTGTCTAAACCACTAAGCAAGTATTCATTTTCATCACAACTATCGTATTCACTAGAATCATCACTATCATTGGCAGAGGAATACGAGGAGGAAGATTTAGTTGTTACCTTTCTTTTACCTTCCTTTGCCATTAGACATGTGTCATTGTCCTTCCATGCGCTAATAGTTGGGAAGAGGGTGGATTTCTTGGTTGTCTTCTTGATGGCTATGCTAGCCATCTCCTCTTCCTCTTCGGATGAGGACTCATCATTGGAGTCCCACTCCTTCCCTAGGTGCACCTGTCCAATTTGTTTTTTCTTCTTGAACATCTTCTTGGGTTGAGGCTTTGTATCCTTGGTCTTCTTCTTGTTTTCTTCATAAGGACAATCAACTATAAAGTGATCGTATTCACCACAGTTATAGCAAGCGCACCTCAACTTTGGTATTGATTTGTCTTTGTGTCTTCCTTCATTTGATCTACCACCTTGTCTTCTTTTCATCATCTTCTTGAATTTCTTCATAAATAGGATCATATCTTCTTCATCGATGTCACTGCTTTCATCGTTGCTGTAATCTTCTTCTTGAGCTTCTCGAGTCTCTTTTGACATTGGCTTCCAAGTGGACTTCAAAGCGACTCCTTTCTTCTTCGCTGAGGTAAGGTCGGCAATCTCTTTGACATGCTTTTTTTGTTTCTCCATCATCTCAAAATTGATAATCTTTCCAAGCAATTCATCTAGGGTCATTTTTCGATACCCGACGCTTTCTCTAATAATCGAGCAAAGAGTTACATTGCGAGGCATGAAGGCTCTGAGAATTAGCTTCACCACCTCGTGATCATTCCACTTCTTGCTTCTATATGCTCGAACATTATTGATGAGATTCTTCAACCGATTGTACATGTCTTGCGGTGACTCATCTTCTTCTATGGCAAATCTTCCCAATTCGCCTTTGATCATTTCAATCTTAGCCTCTCGCACATGACGATCGCCTTCATGTGTGGTTTGTAGTGTATCTCATAGTTCCTTAGCAATTCCGAGTCCATCCACCTTGGTGAACTCGTCTCGAGTCAATGATGATGTTATGACAGCTGCAGCTTGAGCATTCTGATGGATAGCTTGTTCTTGGCTTGGTGTGAGCTCTTCATCATCATCCAAGATATCTATCCCTGTACACACTATATGCCACAAGATGGGGTTAAGTTAGATGAGATGCATTTTCTTATTTTTCCTCCACATAGAATAATCATTGCCATCAAAGTATGGGGCTTTTCCTAGAGGAATAGACAAGTAATGATTATTGTTTGAATTTAATCGATCATAGTTAAAAGGATATCGGGAGTAGTCGGTGTGACTACTCTGCTTATTCTTCTTCTCATCCTCAACCTTTATCTTCCCTTTAGAGAGTGCCTTCTTCCTTAGGAGCGCCTTGAGTTCAAGTGTCTCCTCATCATCATCCTCGAAGTCTTAGATGGCGTCAAGGAGATTCTCCAAGTTTTGAGTCTTTTCATCTTCAACCTTCTCTTGGTTGAAGTTCTTGTGCGCATCCTTGATGTCCGACATCTTCTCTTCGAGCGATTAGTCTCTTTTTGAAGAGTCTTGCTCTGATACCAATTGAATGTAGCCTAGAGGGGAGGTGAATAGGCTTTTTGATCTTTTATCGGAACCTAAAACACTTAGCAACCTGATCAAACACAGAGAAATCAGACTAGTCTGGTAGGGTGCGGACTAGTCCGGTGTGTGCGGACTAGATCGATCAAGTTTGATCGGTGATTTCGATTCAAGTACTCTATGCAGCAGAAATTTAGTTGTAAGTCAAGTGTATTGCTTTAATGAAACTAGATATGGCACAAGTTAACTTTAGTTTCGAAGTTTTAACGTAAGTTGAACAAGATCGAGCAAACCGTAGATTGCAATGAATAGTAAGAGCAAAAGTAAAGACACAATGATTTTATCCCATGGTTCGATTCCACAGAGGAAATCTATGTCCACGTTGAGGAGTCCACGGAGGACCGGGTCTTCACCAACCCTACCCTCGTCAAATCGCCACGGAGGCCGATTCTCTTCAACTAATCATAAAGGGGTAAATCACCGTGTTCAAGGGGACTTTTCACAAGTTGAGAACTCCCCAAGATTTAAAACTGAAAACACCACCAAACACACTCGAAAGATAGGCAATAAAACAGCGAGAGTGTGTGAGAGAATCAAACCCAAGAGCTGAAGACGTGAAGAATGTGTCTCTCCTTTGATCTGTGGTTAATCCTCAAGGATTTGGTCTTCTTGCGTTGGATTGTGTGGAGATATGTGTTTTCTGGGCTCTTGGAACGTGTGACGGCGTAGGGGGTCGAGATTGATCATAGTAGGGTCGTGCACCTCTATTTATACAAGGGTTTCCAAAGGTTAGCATTAGGGTTTACAAAGTCCGTACTAGTCCGTGGTGGACTACGGACTAGTCTGGTGTGCGGCGTGTGGGAAACCCTATGTGTCCTGAATTATCGGACTTGTCTGGCAATTGGAAGACTAGTCCGATTTTGTCTCTAGAGATGTTCGGACTAGTCCGGCACATATAGGACTAGTCTGGTGTGGTGAATCCCGTAGTGAATTGAGGACAAGTCCACACTTGGAGGACTTATCCGATTTTAGCCAGAGAGGTTATCGGACTAGTCCAGATAATATCGGACTAGTCCGGTGTCGTGAAATTTTGAGAGGCTAAGGACAAGTCCGAAAATGAGGAACTTGTCCGAAGTTGGTCAGTGGGGATTTCAGACCAGTCTATGGAATATCGAACTTGTCCAATATTGATCAGAGGCATTATCGGACTAGTCCGAACTTTATCGGACTAGTCTGTTGCAGGCAAGTCCGTACTGGGAGGACTTGTCCGATCCTGGACAGAGAGATTATCGGACTAGTCCGTGGAACATCAGACTAGTTCGGACCTGTGTAAATTTGTGCAGTGAAAGTGTTTTCTTTTCCTTGAGCTCCTGGGGTGTGTTTCTCCAACACACTCCATACACAAAGAGTATTATATTCATCTCTTGAGCTCTTTTCAACTTGATTCCTCACTCTCTTTTCTTTTTGTGCTTTCTTCATAGTTTCATTAAAACTTGCACTCATCTCAACAATTTGGTTAGGATCTCATTTGTTTGTCATAAATCAACGAAAACCCACAAGGGATGTCTAGATGCACTTTCACGTTGCTTCCGCTGAAAAGTTTTAATCTACCATTTACCCCCCCCCCCCTCTGGTAGCTTTACACGTGCTCTTTGGTCCTACAATTGGTATCAGAGCCGCAATGCTCTAATTTTTGTTATTCGCACGTGTTTTTTACTAATCCTCATAGAGAAATACTCGGCAAAACCTTGTATGTTTGTTGGTATTGATTTTCAGGTTTGGAAGGCACGCATGGAAGTTTTTATCCAGGCGCAAGGCTTCGCGATATGGGAAAAAGTGAACAAGCTTTACGACGTGCCCTCAACGATCAAGTCACGGCTACAAACTTAAGAGATGTCAACAACAACAACAAAGCCCGCAACTTGATAATCCAAGGACTAACTCAGAGCGACTTAGACCGTGTTGCACACCTCCGATCAGCGTACGATTTGTGGAGAGCAAATTGTGACTACCACGAAGGATCCAACACGATCAGGTAGTTAGGCAAGATATGCTCAAGAAGGAATACATGTGCTTTGAGATGCAACCCGGTGAGTCCATTGATGACCTCTTTGCTCGCTTTAATAAAATTCTCAGCAACCTGCGTAGCGTCAATGTTAATTTTTCAGATGCTGAAAATGCTAGGCAATTACTAAGTGCATTAGACATGTCAATTTGGGAGATGAAATTGACATCTATTCGTGAATCTACTGTCATGAGTATACTTACATTAGATGTACTATATTCTAAATTGAAATCTCATGAAATTGACATAATCTCATGTAAGAACCCCAACAAGTCTCTTGCATTTGTTTCTCAACGTGATATGCCTAGCTCCGACCAATCTTCTTCTAGCAATACACTCGCTTTGCTATCTTCACTAACCCTGGAACAGATTGAAGAATTTCCAGAAGAGGATCTAGCACTCATCTCTACCCAGTTCTCAAAAGCATTGCAAAATTTGAGAACTAGAAGGAGAGGAAGCTTCGAAACTCAACAATGCTTTGATTGTGGTAAGACAGGACACTTTCGTACAGATTGCCCTAACCTTTCAGGTCCTTCTACCTGTGATGAAAAGCAGAATAAAGTCAAGTCCTCTTCTGGCAACATCAACAAGAAAAAAAAGAGTTTTATAGGATGCAAACTGATAAACAGTTTCATCACCTCACTTCAAGAACTTGGAACAAGTGATGTAGACATTAGAAGTGACAAAGATGAAGATATTCTGGCAAACTTATGCTTCATGGCGGGAAAATCAAGATCAAGTATGGAGGATGCAGAACACAATAGTGACAATGAAGAGGTATGTCCTACTTGTGATAAAATGTGTGATGCTATTTCCCGTGAGACTGTTATTGTTAAGAAAAAAGAACAAAACACTTAGGGATAATGCTGTTAAAATTGAGGCACTAGAATATGAAATTAGTTGTTTGAAAACCTTGATTCCTATTGATGATTCTTGTTCCTCGTGCGATTTAATATATGAACAATTGTCCTCCTTAAGAAATGCACACTCCTCCACTTTTGATAAACTTGAGTTAGAGATTGAAAAGAACAAAAAGCGTGCTGCACTTAATGACAGAAAATTAAAATATGCTTCTTGTTCTACAATTGATTTGCATTGTTCTACCTGTAATGATCTTGAAAAGAAACTAAAAGATGCTATGAATGAAATTTCAATACTAAACAATGCTTTACGTGCTCATGAAGTTAAATATTATTCTAATTGCAAACTAAAAGGAAAAACTTCATGTGAAAACTGCCTAGAATTGTCTAAGAAACTTGATGACATGAATAGGATACTAGAGCAGTTTTGTATTGGGAACAAAAATTTAAACTTGCTGCTAAATTCATCCAAATCTTGTAATGATAAATCTGGTTTAGGTTTTGATTCTCATGCTCATGCTAAAGCACATCCACCTATTGATTAAAACAGTTCCTAATCCAAAAGAGGTGGTTTTTAAATCTACAGGGATGTTTTCACATTCGGGTTCAAATAAACATACTGCATGCTCATCTACACATGAACACAAAGTTAAATTTCATTGTACCTATTGTGGTAAACAACATAGATTTTTGTTATAGACTATATAAACAACATAAAAAGGAAAGAATGCAAGCTAGATCTTATAACTCTCATACAAAATTTGCTGCACATACTAAACAGAAAGTCAAGAACATGCAACCTGCTGTTATGAGTCAAAAACATTCAAAGTTTACCTCCGGAGCTTCAGTTTTTGCCTCCGGACCTTCTGTTGTTACCTACGGACCTTCTATTTTTGCCTTCGGGGCTACTAATTTTTGTGCTACACAAGTAACACCTTATAGGTCAGTAGTTAAGAACAAAAAAATCTCAAACCTTGACTCATAAACCTGTTGTTTTATCTTAGCTTTCACGTGTTTTCCCTGCTGCACATCGTGTGACTCAGTACTGGATTCCCAAATGCCTTTTGACTACCCAATATTGAGTCACCGACGTATTGTTCTTCTATGTAGGTTACACGCTTGATGAAGGAGAACATTTGGATTGTGGATTTAGGTTGCTCACGCCACATGACCGGTAACAAAGAATGGTTCTCCTTCCTCTCTTTTGTGTCACGTGTAGAGAATGTTACTTTTCTTGATAATTCTTCAACTTCTATAATCGCTAAGGGTTCGGTTAGAGTAAATGATCACTACACTTTGAAAGATGTGGCCGTTGTTAAAAATTTGAAATACAACTTGCTTTCTGTTTCACAACTGCTAGATGAAAATCTGGAAATTATTTTCACTAAAAATTGCTGCAAAGTTGTAAATTCAAATAGTGAGCTTATTTTTAACATGTCTCAGTTTGGAAGAGTTTTTAAAGCTGATTTTGATATGTCTTTCTCTAAGCATAGGTGTCTAGTTTCTAATGATTCAAATGACTTATATTTTTGGCATCGTAGACTTGGTCACATAGACTTTGATCATCTAACGCATGTTAGTGCTCTTGATCGCATACGTGGGCTGCCTAAGCTTAAAGGGGACGAAGAAATTGTAGTGCTCTTCTTGTAGACATGCTAAGATAGTTGCAGGTTCACATACTCCTCTCACAATGATCATGACAACTGAACCGGGTCAACTTTTGCACCTTGACACCGTAGGACCTTCATGTGTTCAACCCTTCGGAGGTAAATGGTATGTTCTTGTGATTGTTGATGATTATTCTAGATACTCTTGGGTTTATTTTATGTCATCTCAGAATGAAGCTTTTAGTCACTTTAGAACTTTATTTCTTAGATTATCGATTGATCACCCAGGATCTTTAAGAGCAATTAGAAGTGATAATGGAACTGAATTTAAAAATCAATCCTTTGATCATTTTTGTGCTGAAAAAGGAATAGATCATCAATTTTCTTCACCATATGTACCCCAACACAACGGTGTTGTAGAGAGAAAGAACAAAACCTTAATTGAGATGGCTAGGACTATGCTTGATGAATATCAAACTCCTAGAAAATTTTGGGCTGAGGCAATGGCAACCGCTTGTTATGTCTCAAATCGTGTTTTCTTGCGTGCTAAGCAAGGTAAAACACCATATGAGCTTCGGTTTGGACATAGGCCTAGTGTTACACACTTTCGGGTCTTTGGTTGCAAATGCTTTGTTAATAAACATGGTAATCTTGATAAATTCGAACCTAGATCCATTGATGGCATGTTTCTTGGTTATCCATCTCATACTAGAGGCTACCGTGTACTTTTACTTGACACTAACAAAATTGTTGAGACTTGTGAGGTGTCTTTTGATGAAGCTAGCCCAGGTACTAGATCAAACATTGCAGGTCCGGATCCATATCCTCAGGGGGAGAGCATTTTCGTTGAAGATGAGGAAGAAGTGGAGCTGCTGCCCGAAAATTCAGCAGCTAATGACCTTGATTCAGCTCCGGATGTTGAGTCTCAACCAGCACCGACAACCATCATTGCTGATCCAGATTGTCCTCAAGTAACAAGCTCATTGATTTGTGATGAACATGAAGAAGAAGAAGCTTGTGAAGTGTCTAATCCCCTCCAAATTCTCAAAAGTCATCCTCCACAACAAATGATTGGAAGCTTGCATGAACGAGTCACACGGTCCAGGTTTTGCGATCCAAACTCTCACGCTCATTCTGCTTTTATTGCTTCTTTTGAACCCAAAGATATATCACACGCACTTACTAATGAATCTTTGATTATTGGCATGCAAGAAGAGTTAGAAAATTTTGAAAGAAATAATGTTTGGAAACTTGTACCTCCACCTCAGGATCACACTTTAATTGGAACTAAATGGGTGTTTAAAAATAAACAAAGTGATGATGGAGTTTTGATTAGGAATAAGTCTAGGTTGGTTGCTCAAGGTTTCACACAAATTGAAGGTCTAGATTTTGATGAAACTTTTGCTCTTGTTGCTGGATTAGAAGCCATAAGAATTTTTTTAGCTTTTGCTGCATCTAAAGGTTTCAAGTTATGTCAAATGGATGTAAAAAGTGCTTTTATTAATGGCTACATAGATGAGGAGGTTTATGTTAAGCAACCACCTAGTTTTGAAAATCCAGATTCTCCTAATCATGTTTTCAAACAGACTAAAGCCCTGTATGGTCTAAAACAAGCTCCTAGAGCATTGTATGATAGGTTAAAAACATTCTTACTTGAAAAGGGTTTACCATGGGCAAGGTTGATAAAACTCTTTTTGTGCTTAAGCATGGCAATGACTCATTATTCGTTCAAGTGTATGTGGATAATATTATCTTTGGTTGTGCTTCTCATGATCTTGTGTCCAAGTTTTCAGCAATGATGAGTTCAGAATTTGAAATGAGTATGATGGGTGAACTCACATACTTTTTGGGGTTGCAAATCAAGCAAACTGAGGAAGGTACCTTTGTGCATCAAACGAATTATACAAGGGACCTTCTCAAGCGCTTCAACATGGACAAAAGTAAGCCTCTTCGGACACCAATGGGAACAACATCAACACTTGAACTTGATGAAGATGGTGAACCCGTGGATCAAAAAGAATATAGAAGTATGATCGGATCACTTTTGTACCTCACAGCATCAAGACCAGACATACAATTCAGCGTATGTCTTTGTGCACGGTTTCAAGCTTCCCCACGTGCTTCACATCGTCAAGCCGTCAAAAGGATTCTCAGGTACTTCCATTGAACTCAAGAATTTGGCATTTTTCTTCCTTCTTCCTCAACCGTTACTTTGAAAGCTTTTTCGGATGCTGATTTTGGGGGTTGTAGGATTGATAGGAAAAGTACTTCCGGTTCTTGTCACTTGTCATTTGCACAATCCACAGCCGAATCTGAATATACAGCTGTTGCTAGTGCTTGCTCACAAATTCTTTGGATTGTTCAAACACTTAAGGACTATGAGGTTGATCTAGATAGTGTTCCACTATTTTTTGATAACACTAGTGCCATTTGCATTGCTAAAAACCACGTGCAACATTCAAGAACTAAGCACACTGATATTAGGTATCACTTTGTCCGTGATAATGTTGAAAAAGGAAACATTGTGCTTCACCATGTACATACTGAACAACATTGGCTGACATTTTCACAGAACCTTTGGATTTCACTCGTTTTTGTTACATTCGTAGTGAAATAAGGGTTATGCATCCTCATGGCTTAAATTGAGGGAGAGTTTTGAAACTTCGGAACTTTATGTGTGAATCTGAAATTAAAATAATATGAGAATAGTATTTCATACATATATGACTTTGTGATTCCTTTTACAAGCTGAAAGTTCTTACTACATTACTCATGT
This sequence comes from Tuctoria greenei, assembly GCA_036927565.1. NCBI lineage: Eukaryota > Viridiplantae > Streptophyta > Magnoliopsida > Poales > Poaceae > Tuctoria > Tuctoria greenei. The sequence goes on along the minus strand of JAYESD010000012.1, from coordinate 111,514,796 downwards.
TATACATTTTGTAATTTTTGCCATGACTAGTAATTTGAATTATTACTTATACTAAATCTGATCATGATCGAACTTTCTTGCTTTTTTGAACTTGTTGCATGCTCACAAGTGCTTTTAATAATGAAAAATTAATCAATCAACTATCCACATGTTGAGCTTTTATGTTCAAATGAAAAAAATGAGAAAATATCAAGAGAATATGCATGCATCACACTTCTTCTTTTGAGATGGCTTATCATTGCACTTAGATATGAACTTGGAAGAAGTTGTGTATGACTAAAACCAGGTTCTTAAGCTTTTGATTGTCAAATGACGTAGGCTTGGCTTCGTTGGTTAGAATAAGGCAAATGCGGCATATAATCTCTTGGAAATTTCATATGATCAAAATTTGTGCTTAAAAAAAGGAAAATTGCAGCAACAAGTATCATGCCTTCAGGTTTTGAAATAGTTAAGTTTGTGAGATCATGATTTTCTTAAATTGAAAATTACATTGGATCTCTAGCATGGCTTACACTACTTTATAAATCTCAGTATTGTGATAGTGTAAGTTACTTGATAGTATGACTTGGATTAACTTTGTTTTATATGTATATGTTATAATGTGCTCATAACAAATTAAAATTTCTCTTTTGTACCTTGTTGAATACATTATCAAAGGGGGGGGAGTATGCAAGGGGGAGAAATAAGTATAGGGGGAGAAATTTATTTCTATCTCATCTCATTTGATTTTTAAAAAGGGGGAGAAATTGTTTTCAAAACTTTTCATGTGAATAAGCCAATGTTCGGATTTTAAGTGGTGTTGCCAATGCATTCATCAAGGGGGAGATTGTGAGACCTATGTGTGTTGAATACATTGGCTATGGCGATAAAAATTTTGAATACTACCAAAACACCTTTATCATCAAGGTCCGACTCTAGGTCCGATCTCCGACAAGGTCCGACGTGTTTTGGCTAGGTCCGACTTCTTTGTCTAGGTCTGACATGTTTTTGCTAGCTCCAGCGCTAGGTCTGACTAGCTTTGCTTAGCTCCAGCGCTAGGTCTGACTAGCTTTGGTTAGCTCCGACGCTAGGTCCTGTTAGTTTTGGTAAGCTCCGGTGAGCTTTGTTTTTAGATCTAACATATCTTTCATAGCTCTAACATGTCTTTGTTAAGCTTTGACTTGTTTTTACTAGCTTCAGCACTAGGTCCGACTAGCTTTACTAAGCTCCAGCTCAAGCTTCAGTAAGCTTTTGCAAGGTTCAGAGCTTGATTACAATGTTCTTACTTTTACTGTGAAATGTTTCGAACTTGCTTTATATTCTTGGAAAGATTGATTAGTATTCATTTGCTAAGTTTTTGGTGTGTTTTGGCTGAATATGGTTGACATCATTTTACTATGGTTTGCAACATGCTTATGTGAGGTGCTCACATAAGGTGTTGTGGTTTTAGAACTAACGAGAGTCAAGTCGAGGACATTTGCTCAGAAGTATTGGTTGTTTATTCATGTGCAGGTGTTGCTTGAGTTCCAGACATGGCTGGTGATGGGATCCATTGAACTAGTATTAGGGAGAAGATGAGGTTCAACAACCAAGTTTGGGAGGAATTGTGGTTGAGTTGATCGGGAGGTTGCACATCATGTTTGAATCAAGAACAATGCATATGAAGGTATCGTGGACGTCACTGGAAGATGTTTGCACATGTGCAAGGAGTGTATGGACGTGACTACATGATTCCAAGGCGTGATGAAGAGATGTGGACGTAAAGAATTGGTCAGAAAGGTCCAACCGAATAGGTTATGAACTCTGGCTGCGACTGGTTCGAGTTTGACTGAAATATGGAAAGTTTTGAGTTTGTTATGATAGGATTTCGTGTGGTTCACGAATTTGAGTATTTTTAGGAATGTGGGATACATTCCTAAGATGTTTGGAAGTCTTAATATTGCTTCTATCTGTGTATGGAAGAGTCTTGAGCAATTATGGAAAGTTTTGATTCATGAGTTGAGTAGGATTATAGTCCTAGTTTGAGTTGAGTTAGCTTTCGGGCTGGTTATATAAGCAAGGGAGGCCAGAGCTGGTGGTAGACAACTTTTGGGATGTTCCTCTTGTGTTCTATTGAATAAATATCATAGTTTAGAAAGGAATTTTTGTGCCTTGTTCGTCTGACTTGTTGTCTACAAGTTTTTCTCGTGAGTTTTTGCACAGCACTACTTTCCTCGGTGATTTTATCATAACTCGAGTTTTAAAGATCCGATTGACGTGGTTCCTTTTGGTTTGTCTTAACAACTTAATTATCTATCATCTGTAAAAATTTCACGGTCATTGGATTTGTGGTTTTGGATATACACGAGTTTATTTGCAGTATTGCAGAACTGTTTTTTACTCGGTAGAACAGATTAACCTTTGTTTGATCTGTTGATCATAACTTGAGTTTTTCTCGACGGATTTCCATGACTCTTGTTGTTGTGTCTTTGTGACTTGATTATCTACAGTATCTACTACTTTTTTCACGGTTGAAAATGTTTAGATTAGTCGCACACACGATTTCTTCAACAGATCATTTTTCTACCGAGGGGTTTCCGTTGCTTCCGCTAAAAAAGTTTAAATCTACCATTCATCCCTCCTCTGGTAGCTTTTCACGTGTTATTCGATCCTACAATTGGTATCACAGCCATGTTGCTCTCATCTCTTTGATTTGCATATGTTTTGACTAATCATCATAGAGAAATACTCCGCCAAACCTTGTGTGTTTAGTGGTATTGATTTTTAGGTTTGGAAGGCACACATGGAGGCTTTCATCCAAGCGCAAGGCTTCGCGATCTGGAAAAAGGTATACAAACCTTATGAAGTGCCACCAAATTATCAAGTTACGGCTAAGAATCTATGAGACGTTGACAACAACAACAAAGCTCGCAACTTGATCATTCAGGGACTCCCTCAAAGCGACTTTGATCGTGTCACGCACCTCCGATCAGCATACGATGTTTGGAGAGCTCTTTGTGATTATCATGAAGGCTCCAAAACAATCAAGTAGGTAAAACAAGATATGTTCAAAAATGAATACATGCGCTTTGAGATGCAACTTGGTGAGTCCATCGATCAACTTTTTGCCTGATTTAATAAAATTCTCATTAATCTACGTAGTGTCAATGTAAACTTTTCTGATGCTGAGATTGCTAGGCAACTCCTTAGTGCATTGGGCATGTCAACATGGGAGATGAAAGTAACATCCATTCGTGAATCAACTGTCATGAGTACTCGTACTTTAGATGTGATTTACTCTAAACTAAAAACTCATCAAATTGGCATTTTATCACGAAAGAATCCAAATAAGTCTATTCATTCGTTTCACAACGTGATATGCCTAGCTCCGGCCAATAATCATCTTACAATACTCTTGCTTTGCTGTCTTCACTAACCCTTGAACAGATTGAAGAATTTCCAGAAGAGGAGCTAGCACTCATCTCTACTCGGTTCTCAAAAGCATTACAAAATATGAGAACTAGAAGGAGAGGAAGCTCTGGACCTCAACAATGCTTTGAATGTGGTAAGACAGGACACTTTCGTACAGAATGCTCTAACCTTTCGGGTCCTACTACCCATGAAGAGAAGCAGAACAAGATCAAGACCACCTCTGAAAACTCCAACAAGAAAAAGAAGGGTTCCATTGGACGCAAGATGATAAACAGCTTCATCACCGCACTTCAAGAGCTCAGTTCAAGTGATGTAGACATTTGAAGTGATGAAAATGATGACGATCTGGCCAACTTATGCTTCATGGCGAGCAAAACAAGATCAAGATCAAGTCAGGAAGATGCAGAACACAACAGTGATGACGATGAGGTATATTCTACCTGTAATGAAATGTGTGATGCAATTTCTCGTGCAACTATTATCGTCAAGAAAAAGGACAAAAAGCTTAAGTATAATGCTCCTAAAATTGAATCACTGGAATCTGAAATCAATCGTTTAAAAACCTTGATGAAGAAGTTGAAAAGAACAAAAAGTTGTCTGATTTTAATGTTAAAAACTTAGAAGATGCTTCTTGTTCTACAGATGATCTGCATGTGACAATCTTGACAAGAAACTAAAAGATGCAATGAATGAAATTTCCATTTTGAACAATGATTTACGTTCTCATGAAGTTAAATATTGTTCCAATTGCAAACTGAAAGGAAAAACTTCATGTCAAAACTGCCTAGTTTTATCTAAAGAACTTGACAATAAAAATAAGATACTAGAGCGGTTTTACAATGGGAACAAGAATCTAAAATTGCTGTTAAATTCTTCTAAACCTTGCAATGATAAAATTGGTTTAGGTTTTGATTCCCATGGTTATTCTAAAACACATCCACCTCACGTTGTAAAATCATTTGGAAGAGGTTTAATCAAAACTGTCTCTAAACAAAAGGATGTGGTTTTTAAATCTGCAGGAGTGCTTTCTAATTCTGTTTCTAATACTGGATGCTCATCTAGACATGATTACAAAATAAAATTTCATTGTACTTATTGTGATAAAGATGGTCATGTTGTAGATTTCTGTTATAGACTAGCTAAACAAATTAAAAAGGATAAAGTGTCTGCTAGATCTCATAACTCTCATGCTAAATCTGCTATGCATGCTAAACCTAAAATTAGAAACATGCAACCTGCTTTAATGAGTCAGAAAATTGAAATTGTAGCTTCCGGACCTTCTGGTAAGAAATCTGCAAAAGCAGATCTGATAGTTCCGATAGCTCCGAGAGCTCCCAGACCTTCTGTTGTTCCCTTCAGAACATCAATCCTTGCATCTGGAGCTTCAACTTTTTCTTTTGGAACTACTGTTCTTAACTCTGGAGCTACTGGTTTTCGTGATAAACGAGTAACAACTTTTGAATCAATAGTTAAGAACAAAAAACCTCAACCCTTGACTCATAAATCTGCTGTTTTGTCACAGCCTTCACATGTTGTTCCTACTGGATGTCGCATGGATCAGTACTGGATTCCCAAATACTTATTGACTAACCCCAATATTGACTCAAAGACGTATTGTCCTTCTGTGTAGGTTTCACGCTTGAGGAAGGAGAACATATGGATTGTGGATTCATGATGCTCACGCCACATGACCGGTAACAGAGAATGGTTCTCCTCCCTCTCTTTTGCATCACGTGTAGAAAATGTTACTTTTGCCAATAATTCTTCGACTCTTATTATTGCTAAAGAATCGGTTAGAGTAAATGACCACTACACTTTAAAAGATGTGGCACTTGTTAAAATTTTGAAATGTAACTTGCTCTCTGTTTCTCAATTGCTTGATAAAAATTTGGAAATAAATTTCTCTAAAAATTGCTGCAAAGTTGTAGATTCAAACTGTGAGCCTTTGTTTAACATGTCTCATTTTGGAAGAGTTTTAAAGCTGATTTTGATATGTCAACTTCTGAGCATAGGTGTCTAGTTGCCAATGATTCAAAAGATTTATTTTTCTGGCATCAAGACTTGGTCACGCAGGCTTTGATCACCTCACTCGTGTTAGTGCTCTTGATCGCATACGTGTTTTGCCTAAACTCAAAGGAGACAAAGATATTATATGCTCTTCGTGTAGACATGCTAAGATGGTTGCAGGTGCACATGCTCCTCTCTCGATTACTATGACAAGTGAACCTGGTCATCTTTTGCACCTCGACACCGTTGGTCCGGCACGTGTGCAATCCTTTGGAGGTAAACGGTACGTGCTTGTAATTGTTGATGACTATTCCAGATACTCTTGGGTTTATTTTATGGCATCTATGAATGAATATTTTACTCATTTTAGGATTTTATTTCTTAGACTATTAATTGATCACCCAGGATCGTTAAAAGCAATCAGAAGTGATAATGGAATTGGATTTAAAAATCAATCATTCAATCATTTTTGTACTGAACATGGAATAGAACATAAATTTTCTACACCATATATTCCTCAACAAAACGGTGTTGTAGAAAGGAAAAGCAGAACCTTAGTTGAGATGGCGAGGACCATGCTTGATGAATATCAAACTCCTAGAAAATTTTGGACAGATGCAATTGCAACAGCTTGTTATGTTTCAAACCGTATTTTCTGCGTACTAAACTAGGTAAAACACCTTATGAACTTCGGTTTGGACATAGGCCCTGTGTTTCACACTTTAGGGTTTTTTGGTTGCAAATGCTTTGTTAAGAATTATGGAAATCTTGATAAATTTAAATCTAGATCCAAAGATGGCTTGTTTATTTGTTATCCATCTCACACTAGAGGTTATCGTGTGCTTTTATTGGAAACTAACAAAATTATAGAGACCTATGAAGTTTCTTTTGATGAAGCTAGGCCAGGTACTAGCACCGGTACTGCAGGATCAGATACATATCCTCTGGGAGAGGGTATTTTCGAAGAAGAAGAAGAAGAGTCGGTGATACTGCCTGATAGTTCCGAAGCTAACACGTGTCCAGCTCCGAACTTTGAACAAGCTCCGACTACCACCTCTGCTGGTCCTGATCATCCACAAGCCACAAGCTCATCTATCTGCGATGAACCTGATGAAGAAGAAGCTTGTGAGACATCTGCTCCCCTAGGGATTTACAAGAATCATCCCCTACAACAGATAATTGGAAGCTTGCATGAACGAGTTACAAGATCCAGGTTTTCCGACCCTAATTCTCATGCTCATTATGCTTTTGTTGCTGCTTTCAAACCCAAGGATATATCACACGCACTCACTAATGAATCTTGGATTATTGCCATGCAAGAAGAGTTAGAAAACTTTGAAAGAAATAATATTTGGAAACTTGTACCTCCACCTCATAACCACACCTTAATCAGAACTAAATGAGTGTTTAAAAACAAACAAAGTGAGGATGGTGTAGTAATTAGGAATAAAGCTAGATTGGTTGCTCAAGGTTTCACACAAATTGAAGGCTTAGATTTCAAAGAAACTTTTGCTCCTGTTGCTAGATTAGAAGCCATAAGAATTTTATTAGCTTTTGCCGCATCAAAAGGTTTCAAGTTATATCAAATGGATGTAAAAAGTACTTTTCTTAATGGATACATAGATTAGGAGGTTTATGTTAAGCAACCACCTGGTTTTGAAAATCCAGAATTTCCTAATCATGTTTTCAAACTAACTAAAGCTCTGTGTGGTCTAAAACAAGCTCCTAGAGCATGGTACGATAGGTTAAAAAAATTCTTAATTGAAAAAGGTTTTACCATGGGCAAGGTACATAAAACTCGTTTTGTACTTAGGCATGACAATGACTCACTATTCGTTCAAGTGTATGTGGATGATATTATCTTTGGTTGTGCTTCTCATGATCTTGTGTCCAAGTTTTCAGTGATGATGAGTTCAGAATCTGAAATGAGTATGATGGTGAACTCACTTACTTCTTGGGGCTGCAAATCAAGCAAACCAAGGAAGGTACCTTTGTGAATCAAACGAAATATACAAGAGACCTTCTTAAATGCTTTAACATGGATAAAATCAAGCCTCTTCGGACACCAATGGGTACATCAACGACACTTGAAGTTGATGAAGATTGTGAACCCGTGGATCAAAAAGAATATAGAAGCATGATCAGATCACTTTTGTACCTAACGACATCAAGATCGGACATACAATTCAACGCATGTCTTTGTGCACAGTTTCAAGCTTCCCCACGTGCTTCACATCGTCAAGCCATCAAAAGGATTCTCAGGTACTTACGTGGACTCAAGAATTTGGCATTTTTCTTTTGTCTTCCTCAACCATTTCATTGAGAGCTTTTTCCGATGCTGATTTTGGGGGTTGTAGGAATGATAGTAAAAGTACTTCGGGTGCTGGTCATTTTCTTGGTAATTCACTTGTTGCTTGGTCCTCTAGAAAACAAAGTTCAGTAGCACAATCTACAGCCGAATCTGAATATGTAGCTGCTGCTAGCGCTTGTTCACAAATTCTTTGGATTGTTCAAACACTTAAGGACTATGGGGTTAATCTAGATTAGTGTTCCACTGTTTTGTGATAACACTAGTGCCATTTGCATTGCTAAAAACCTCGTGCAACATTCGAGAACAAAACACATTGACATTAGGTATCACTTTCTCTATGATAATGTTGAAAAAGGAAACATTGTGCTTCACCATATAGATACCAAACAACAATTGGCTGACATTTTTACAAAACCTTTGGATTTCACTCGTTTTTGTTTCATTCGTAGTGAAGTAGGGATTATGCATCCCCATGGCTTAAATTGAGGGGGGGGGGGGGGTTTGTAACTTGGGAAGTATATGTGTGAATCCAAAATTAAAATAATATGAGCATACTATTTCTTCATATATGACTTTGTGATTCTTTTTTCATGCTGAAAGTTCTTACTACATTACTCTTGTTATACATTTTGTAGTTTTTGTCATGACTAGTAATTGGAATAATTACTTACACTAAAGCTAGTCATGATCGAACTTTCTTGCTGTTTCAAACTTATTGCATGCTCACAAGTGCTTTTAATCATAAAGAATTAATCCAGTAATCAACTCACATGTTAAGGTTTTTATGGTCAAATATAAATTGATAAAAGATCAAAAGAATATGCATACATCGCACTTCTTCTTTTGAGATGGCTTATCATTGCACTCAGATATGAACTTTGAAGAAGTGGTGTATGACTAAAACCATGTCCTTAAGCTTCTGATTGTAAGATGACATAAACTGGACTTGGTTGGTTAGAATAAGGAAGATGCGCATATAATGTCTTGCAAATGTTATATGATCAAAATTTGTGCTTTAAATGATGATCAAAATTTCAATAACAAGTGTCATACTTTCAGGTCTTGAAATTGTTAAGTTTGTGAGATCATGACTCGCTTAAATTTGAAAATCACATTTGATCTCTAGCATGGCTTACACTACTTTATGTATCTCATTGTTATAGTGTAAGTTACTTGATAGTATGATTTGGATGAGCTTTGTTTTATATGTATATGTTTTAATGTGCTCATAACAATTGAAATTTCTCTTTTGAACCTTGTTGAATACATTGTCAAAGGGGGGGAAATTGTTCACACATTTCACAGGGGAGAATTTTTGTTTTTCTTCTCATTTTATTTCTGATTTATAAAGGAGGAGAAATATGTAAGGGGGGATTTAGTTTTCAAAAAATTTCAAGAGAATAAGCCAATGTTCGGATTCTAAGCGGTGTTGCTAATGCATTCATCAAGGGGAAGATTGTGAGACCTATGTGTGTTGAATACATTGGCTTTGAAGATAACAGTTTTGTATACTACCAAAACATTTTTTAACAAGGTTCGACTCTAGTTATGAGCTCCCGCAAGGTCCGACGATAGGTCCGACTTGTTTTGGGTAGCTCCGGTGAGATTTGTCTTTAGCTCCGGCATGTTTTTGATAGCTCCGACATGTCTTTGTTAAGCTCTAACTTGTTTTTTTAGCTCCGGCTTTTGGGTTGACTAGTTCCGACTAGTTTTTGTAAGCTCCGGCCGATGCTAGTTTTGCTAACTTTGGGAAGCTCCTATTGGTTGTAATTCGACTGACTTTGTTTTAGCTCCCGATAGCTTTTGCAAGTTTCAAACTTGATTTCATTGTTTTTATAAATTGTTCCGAACTTGTTTTACATTCTAAAATGTTGCTTAGTATTCATTTACTAAGTTTTTGTTGTATTTTGGCTGTTATTAAAATGTCCACTTTTACTATGGTTTGCAACATTGCTTATGTGAGGTGCTCACGTAAGATGTTGTGGTTTCGGAACTATTGAATGTGGCCTAGAGGGGGGTTGAATAGGCCTTTTGTAAATTGTCGGATCCTGCAACACTTAACAACCAGTTCAAAACCTGAGAAATCGGACTAGTCCGGTAAAGTGCGGACTAGTCCAGTGTATACGGACTAGATTGATTAGGTTTGATCGATTAACTGTGTTCTTCAATATATGCAGCGGAAGTATACGATTAAACAAAGTGTCACAAAGTTATAAATCAGGTTATATCACAAATGAAACTTATACTTGATATTTCAACGTAAAGTAATCAAGATCAGTTTGTAACCCTAGATTGATATGAAGTAAGAACAATGAACACAACAGAGAACACAAGAGATTTATCCTGTGGTTCGGTTCCCACAAAGGCAACCTACATCCACGTTGAGGAGCCCACAAAAGGACCAGGTCTTCTCCAACCCTACCCTCGTCGGATCACCACGAAGGCCAATCCTCTTCCACTTATATCAAAGGGGTGAATAACCGAATTCAAGGGGCTTTCTCACACGTTGAGAGCTCCCTTGGATTACAACACAAAATACCACCAAGAACACACTCAAAAATTACAAATAAATCGCAAGAGTGTTGAAAGCATCTAGGCCCCCATGAGGTATGGTTTCGGTGATTAATGACAACCATTGGATTTTACTAATGAATTTGTGAATGCAAGGTCCCCATAATCACTCAATCAAATGAAATCAATATGTCATTGGAGACCCATATTCAATCAATGTATGAGATCAAATCAATGATATGAAGACAAGAAGTGAAAGCTCTTATGTCAAAGTCACTCAACCAAAATTGATGACACTTAATGCTTTACAATCATCAGAAATATATTTTCAACAAAGTCTAAGAGGTCATTTGAGCAAGACACAAAAGAATCACTTAGAAACAACTCGAAGCAAACAAAATCAACTCACCGGATCAACCGATGATACCTCAGAACAACACATCGGTTGAGTTGGTTCAGCTGAAGAAGAAGACCTCAGAACAAAGCACTCACCGGATCATCAGATGTGAATGGCGCATCTACATCGGTTCATCAGTACAGTTTGCAATATCATTGGACCAAGTGTAGCACCGGATCATCCGATGTACAGAAATATACACATCGGTCAGTCACTCCAATAAGCATCAAGTTTGAGTCAATTCTGGAGGAAGAGCCACCGGATCATCCGATAAGAAGACAAGAGCAACATCGGTCTAACAACGGTCATATCTGACACAATGACGTTAGCTAAAGTAAACTTGACTGATGATAACTAAAGGGGGGACATCGTATCATCCGGTGTTCACAGTAAAGTTCTGTCAGCCTACTTTTCCAACGGCTATTTCGGGGAGGCTGACTATAAATACCCCCTAATCCTGTCATTTCGCAAGTCTTGATCACCAGACACTATCAACACATCCACAAGCGTTTCCACATCATTTCGATCACCTATACACCAAGAGTTAGGCTAGAACTAGCTAGAGAGAGAGCTTGTGTGCCTCCATTTTGGGTGAGTGGACTCTCTAGGATAGTGAGAGCCTCAAGGGAGTGCCCTTGGTGTTTGTAACTGTGAGGAGACTTCCGGAGCTTGCCAAGGCGTTTGTGGAAGCCAGGAGGGTCGAAGTTGTACAAGGCTTGAGCTCCACCTTGTCAAAGTTGGCAAACGGAGAGGAATAGTGAAGATCCCTCGTCTCGGTGACTTGGGTGTGGCAAAACCCTTTGGTGGGTGCCACAATATGGATGTAGGAAGATCTTGATGATCTTGCCGAACCACGGGATAAATCCTCGTATCTCCTCGGGAGTTTGCATCCTCCCCCTTTCCCTTACGTTTATGCATTTTACATTCCACAAAGTTTCTATTTACTTGAATGCATAGATAGTTTGCGTAGGGAATTGGGCTTTTAGGAACTAAGTTTTATTGCTTAGATTTTTTAAAGAAGCCCAATTCACCCCCCCCCCCTCTTGGGCATTCGATCCTTACAATTGGTATGAGAGCAAGGTTGCTCATAGGATCATTCTAGCTTCACCGCTAGAGAGCAAAAATGGCCAAGGTTGGGGGTTCGGTTCCTATCTTCGAGGGCAAGAACTTTGCCTATTGGAAAGCATGCATGCACGCTTATCTAGAGGCTATTGCTCCCGAAGTTTGGGAAGCGACCCACGCGGGGTTTGGAGAACACAACTATGTTGGTGATCAAATTAAATGGGATGCTAAAGCTAGGAATGCAATCTATGAATGTATTAGTCAAGATGTGTTTGCTAGAATTGCTAGTAAAGAAAAAGGTTGTGATTGGGATTGCTTGATAGAAATTTATGAGGGTTCTTCTCGTGTGAAGGAACTCAAATATCACATGCTTAAAGAAAAATATGATGAATTTAAGATGCTACCTCATGAAAATGTCAATGAGATGTTCTCTCGCTTGAATGTACTTATTGAAGAAATTAATGCTCTTGACATTGCTTCTCTTGGCAAGGGACTCATCAACCGCAAGATCCTCATGCTCCTTCCCAAGCCAAAGTACAACATCATCAACTCCATGCTCCAAAAAGAGTCACTTGACCACATTGAAGTTTCGGAGCTCATTGGAGAAATTCACGCTCATGAGATGAGTGTGCTTGGGATGATGGAGCAATCATCTTCAAAAACAATTGCTCTAAGGGCCTCCACCAAGAAAACAAGCCTCAAGAAGAAGAAGGTGGTTGAGCCTACCTCAAGTGAAGAGGAGCAAGCATCAAGTGAAGATGAAGATGATGAGCTTGCATTGATGATGAGGAAGTTCTCACGCTTGAACTCCAAGATTACCAAGAAGGGATAAACCTTTGATCCCAAGAAGAAAGTGTTTCTACCAAGGAGAGATGATCACAAGACTTGTTACAATTGTGGTGATCAAGGCCACATCTCCTAAGATTGTCCAAAACCGGACAAAAGAAGAGAGAACCACAAGAGCAAGCATCGCAAGCTTGAAGAAAGTGATGATGATGAAGAAGAGGCCAAACCCAAACCAAGAGCCTTTGGGAAGAAGAAACATGACAAGGGAAAGAAGGCAAGACTCTTCCCAAAGAAGAGAAATGGCCCACAAAAGGTGTTCATGTGTGAGGCAAATGAATGGGTCACCGACGAAGAAACAAGTGATGAAGAGAGTGAAGCGGAAGAAGAAAGTTTGGCCGACCTCGCCATTGCCAACAATGATGACTCACCTCTTCATCCACCGCCCATGTGCCTCATGGCGAAAGGTAACACCAAGGTATGTGACGACTCTAGCGATGATGAGCTTTCCCCCAATGATTTAACTTATTTAATAAATGAATATCACACTATCATTAAGAGGGAAAAGAGTAAGGTTAAGGCTCTTGAAGGAACTCGTGCTAAGCTTGAGAATGCTAACCTTGATTTGCTTGACAAGTATGAAAGCATACTCAAAGAGCATGACACGCTCAAGTCCCATGTCAAGCAAGTTGAGGAGGATAAGGCTCAAATCAAGCTAGATCATCATGAGCTTGACTTAGCCCACCAAGCACTCTTGGGAAAGCACAATGAGTTAATCCAAGAGCATCAAACACTTAACCTTGCTTATGAAGTGCTTGATCAAGAGTTAAAAACTATGAAGAAAGAAACTCTTAATGATAAGATATCCATTACTTCTCATGCCACTAATGCTTTGCACAAGTCTTTGCCTTTGAAAGAAAACACTAGGGAGAAGGACTTGTTGGAAGAAATTGAGAGTCTCCGCACTAGTGTGTCTAGACTATCAAAAGGAGAAGTCAAGCACAAGGAAATCCTCTTCCAACAAGCAAAGGCCTTCAACAAGAGAGGACTTGGATCCTTCCCGGTGCCTAATAAAGGAAAGGTGCCCTCACCGGAGCTAAGAACAAGCTTCATCAAGGAAGTTGGTTCTTATTGCCAACATTGTGAGGTCACCGGTCACCACACAAGGGAGTGTCCTCTTCCTAACCGACCTTCTCCAAAATTGCCTACTAACTACAAATCTACTTTCAATGATCATTATTATCTCTTGAGTAAAGTACATGGCAAGGTGAAGGCAAGGTTCATTGGCAAAGACATGAATGGCATGAAGGGGAAGCTCCCCAAGCAACTTTGGGTCCCAAAAACACTTGTATCACACATACAAGAACCTAAGTTGGCTTGGGTGCCTAAAGTCAAAAATTGAATTCATGTGTGTAGGTGAACTACAAAGCCGGAGGAAAGCATTGGGTACTCGATAGCGGGTGCACTCAACATATGACCGGCAATGATGGTATGTTCACCACCATAGAAAACCCCGGCAATCATGAACAAGTCACCTTCGGTGATAACTCTAAGGGAAAGGTAATTGGGTTAGGTAAAATTGCTATTTCAAATGACTTATCTATTTATAATGTTTTGTATGTTAAGTCACTTAATTTCAATTTACTTTCTATTGCACAACTATGTGATCTTGGACTAACATGCACATTTAGCAAAAATGATGTTGTTGTGAGTAGTGAAACAAGTCGAGGCATAGTCTTCAAAGGATTTCGGCATGGACATCTCTACCTAGTGGACTTCTCCAACAAGAATGCTAGCTTTACCACTTGCCTTTTCACTAAGACAAGTTTGGGATGGCTATGGCACCGATGCATAGCGCACATAGGGATGAGCAAACTCAAGAAGTCATTCAAGCTTGGGATGGTGATCGGCGTGAAGGATGTCACATTTGAGAAGAACAAGCTTTGTAGCACTTGTCAAGCCAGGAAGCAAGTTGCTTCACACCACCCAATGAAGACAATGGTGTCAACCTCCAAGCCACTTGAACTACTTCACATGGACCTCTTCGGACCGTCCACATATCAAAGTCTTGGCGGTAACCTCTATTGTCTTGTTATTGTTGATGACTACTCTTGCTATGCTTGGACTTTGTTTCTAGGTGACAAGAGTGAAACTCCGGAAGTGTTCAAGACCTTCGCCAACCGCGCTCAAAGGGAATTTCAATTTCCCATCATCAAGGTCTGGAGTGACAATGGCACCGAATTCAAGAACTACAACATTGGGGAGTGGTGTGACCGTGAAGGTGTGAAGCATGAATTTTCGGCCACATACACCCCTCAACAAAACGGTGTCGTTGAAAGGAAGAACAAGACACTCATCACTCTTGCGAGAGCAATGCTTGATGACTACGGAACGTCGGAGAAGTTTTGGGCCGAAGCAATCGACACGGTGTGCCATGCCGCAAATAGGGTCTACCCCCATCGACTACTTCAAAAGACCCCGTACGAGCTTCTCATTGGGAGAAAGCCCAACATCTCCTACTTTCGAGTCTTTGGGTGCAAGTGCTACATGTACCGCAAGAAAAGGCTTGGTAAGTTTGAAAGAAGATGTGATGTTGGTATATTTCTTGGTTATGCATCAAACTCAAAAGCATATCGAGTATTCAACCAAACCTCCAGTTTAGTTGAGGAAAGTTGTGATGTTGAGTTTGATGAATCTAATGGCTCCCAAGAGGAGAGTTTTGGTCATGATGAAATAGATAATGAGCCTCTACGAGAAGCCATGAAGAACATGACCATTGGAGATGTCAGGCCTAAAGTTGAGGAGAGCCATGATCAAGGGGGAGCTTCAAGTTCCAACAACAACACCTCTATGGCGCCTCAAGTTGATGAAGAAGAGAAGGATGATCCATTGCCGACTCAAGACTCACAAGCCCAACAACATCAAGAAGAAGAAGTCCATGATCAAGTCCAACCACAAGAGGAGCAACACGCATCACTATCGCCAAGTGCTTCACAACCACTTATGAGGCATGGATGCATCTCCAAGGTGCATCCAATAGACCAAATCATTGGAAGTCCGTCAAGGGGTGTAAGTACACGTTCTCGCCATTTTGCCTCATTTTGTGAGCACTACTCGTTTGTTTCATGTGTAGAACCCACTCACATTGAGGAAGCACTCCAAGACCCAAATTGGGTGATGTCCATGCAAGAAGAACTCAACAACTTCATCCGCAATGAAGTTTGGGTGTTGGAGGAGCGACCCAAGGACAAGAACGTCATCGGAACAAAGTGGGTGTACCGCAACAAACAAGACGAGAACGGCGTTGTGGTCCGAAACAAGGCAAGACTTGTGGCTAAAGGGTTCTCGCAAGTTGAAGGACTAGACTTTGGGGATACATTTGCCCCGATCGCCCGGCTTGAAGCCATCCATATACTCCTTGCTTTTGCTTCACATCATAATATTAGACTTTATCAAATGGATGTGAAAAGTGCCTTTCTTAATGGTTACATTAACGAGCTTGTTTATGTTGAACAACCTCCTGGGTTTGAAGATCCGAGGAATCCTAATCATGTGTATAGGTTGCACAAGGCGCTCTACGGGCTCAAGCAAGCACCTAGGGCGTGGTATGAACGACTACGGGATTTCCTCATCATGCAAGGATTCAAGATCGGGAGGGTGGACACCACACTCTTTACCAAAGACATCAACGGAGATTTGTTCATTTGTCAAATTTATGTTGATGATATTATTTTTGGTTCAACTAACGAAGCTCTTAGCCATGAGTTTGGCAAAATGATATCTAGGGAATTCGAGATGTCAATGATTGGAGAGCTCAACTTCTTCCTTGGATTTCAAATCAAGCAACTTCAAGAGGGGACCTTCGTCTATCAAGAGAAGTACACCAAGGACCTCTTGAAGAAATTTGAGATGGGAGATTGTAGCTCAAGAAGCACTCCAATGGCAACAAATTGTCATCTCGACGCGGATAAGGACGGTAAACCTATTGATCAATCTAACTACCGTTCTATGATTGGTTCATTGCTTTACCTTACTGCATCTAGGCCCGATATCATGTTTAGTGTATGCTTGTGTGCTCGCTTTCAAGCGGCACCTAAAGAATCGCATAGGAAGGCGGTCTTTAGGATACTTAGGTATCTTAAGCATACCCCTAGTGTGGGCTTGTGGTACCCTAAAGGTGCAAAATTCCATCTCTTGGGATACTCAGATTCGGACTTTGCCGGATGCCGCGTGGATCGCAAGAGTACCTCCGGTGGGTGCCACTTGCTTGGGCGTTCCCTAGTTTCTTGGTCTAGCAAGAAGCAAAATTTTGTCGCCTTGTCCACGGCGGAAGCGGAATACATAGCAGCCGGTGCATGTTGTGCCTAAATTCTTTATATGAAGCAAACCCTTTTGGACTTTGGTATTAAACTTGGTTGTGTGCCTCTCCTTTGTGACAATGAAAGTGCGGTTAAGATAGCTAAAAACCCCGTTCAACACTCCCGCACTAAGCACATTGATATTCGCCATCATTTCTTAAGGGACCATGAAGCTAAGGGAGACATCTCTTTGAGAGGTGTTAGGTCCGAAGAACAATTGGCGGATATCTTAACTAAACCACTTGATGAGAGAACTTTTTCTAGGCTA
Organism: Tuctoria greenei; assembly: GCA_036927565.1. Taxonomy (NCBI): domain Eukaryota; kingdom Viridiplantae; phylum Streptophyta; class Magnoliopsida; order Poales; family Poaceae; genus Tuctoria; species Tuctoria greenei. Next base: position 111,497,709 of record JAYESD010000012.1, on the reverse strand, counting down.
ATAAGTGAATTAAATGTGCTAGATGCATCAAACGTCATGTAAGTTGCCATGATCATGTAAGAATGCATATCATATAGGTCTTGTCTAACTTTCAAAGGATAGGGGTGAGCAAGGGTCATCTTGGGATGGAGGTTCTTTTGGGTTTTCCCAAGGCTTGGAGAGTGGCTCTCCCTGAAGAAGCCTTTGAAAGGTTCAAATTTGGCAAGATAGATTTATTTTATGTCTTGCATGATGCCTGCCATATAGACTTGCACTCATATTTAAATTTCCTACATTATAAAATTGTTTGGCATTGCATACGGTAGATTGTCACAAAGGGGAACCCACCTCATGAGAAAGAGACTTGTTTGAAATGCAATATCTCAACTCATATGTGGTGGAAAGAACAAAATGTTAGGTGCGTTAATGCCTAGAGGAACATGCTTTAAAGAGATAGAAGTCTTCATACTCTAGCTCACAAAGCATGGGCCTTACATTTTGTTTGGATAATTTCCTCCTATTTTTCTTGGTGGTCCATTTGCTTTAAGGCCTAGCCAAGTTATTGGCATATTAGTATCTTTGAGGGGTAAGGGGTTGCCCAAAAAGTCATAAGACATGTGTTTCTCATTGTTTGTTTGATTTAGTCAAAGGACATATATGGGATGTTGCTGTTTAGTAGTCATCGGATTAGTTGGTGTTCAAATGCCAAGGGCCAGTTCAGTCAGTATCTCAAGTGATCCGACGAGTTCATTCTGAAAAACATCAATCCATCCGATGCGTACAATTCTGGAACTTTGATGAATTCCACCGATGATGTTCCCTTCCACGTCGGTCTATCCGATGTCAATGATATCTTTTTGAATACCTATACTGTGACATTCCACCGATGCTATCTCTTTCCACGTCGGACCATCCGGTGTCAACGGCATCTTTTTGAATACCCTTACTGTGCCATTCGACCGATGCCTCTACCTTTCAACATCAGTCCATCCGGTGTTAAAATTCCGGCTAGGGTTTGGGACCCACTATTTAAACGTTCGTACGCCTTCCCTCTTCTCTCTCCCCGATCCCGTCTTCCACCGCCGCCGATTCTCACGAGCCGCACCACCGCCTCACGCGTTGCCGCCTCCAGCCGCCGCCGCCGACTTCCGGCGGCAGCCGCCACACTCCGGCCGCCGCCACCCTCCAGTCGCCGCCGCCGCCATCCTCCAGCGCCGGCCTCCGTCGTCAGTGCCCCTGTTCTAGCAGCTCCTACACAGCAGGCACCGGCGGTGGCTCCTATGGCTCCGGCAGCTCCTTCCACCGCTACTCCAGGAAGCAGCTCTGATGACAGCGACGGTGACCAGTTCGTCATCGCACCCAGTTCTCAGGGTCCTTAGGCACTCGGATCCCTTTTTGGTGTCTTGATGCCAAAGGGGGAGAAGAGTTAGAGGAGTCCGGGGGAGGAGAGCTTAGTCTCAGGGGGAGTGTCCTAGCTATAGGGGGAGTCCTTCTTTTGAGTTATCTTTTGTAATTTGGAGTTTATCTATATTATCTTGTGTAATTCAATGCTTTTGCTACTCATTTGGTGTTTATTAAGTACTCTTAAGTTATTAATCGATTGAGCTTATTTGAAGTCTATCTATATCTTGTGATCACTTGATTTTGAGCCTTCAAATTTTAAGTGTGATAATCTTGTATTCATTACATATCCGTTTAAGTTTCATTCTATCAAATTCATTACTATTGCGCTTTAATTGTTGTGTTGTCATCAATCACCAAAAAGGGGGAGATTGAAAGCATCTAGGCCCCCATGAGGTATGGTTTCAGTGATTAATGACAACCATTGGATTTTACTAATGAATTTGTGAATGCAAGGTCCCCATAATCACTCAATCAAATGAAATCAATGTGTCATTGGAGACCCATATTCAATCAATGTATGAGATCAAATCAACGATATGAAGACAAGAAGTGAAAGCTCTTATGTCAAAGTCACTCAACCAAAATTGATGACACTTAATGCTTTACAATCATCAGAAATATATTTTCAACAAAGTCTAAGAGGTCATTTGAGCAAGACACAAAAGAATCACTTAGAAACAACTCGAAGCAAACATAATCAACTCACCGGATCAACCGATGATACCTCAGAACAACACATCGGTCGAGTTGGTTCAGCTGAAGAAGAAGACCTCAGAACAAAGCACTCACCGGATCATCCGATGTGAATGGCTCATCTACATCGGTCCATCAGTACAGTTTGCAATATCATTGGACCAAGTATAGCACCGGATCATCCGACGTACAGAAATATACACATCGGTCAATCACTCCAGTAAGCATCAAGTTTGAGTCAATTCTGGAGGAAGAGCCACCGGATCATCCGATGAGAAGACAGGAGCAACATCGGTCTAACAACGGTCATATCTGACACAATGACGTCAGCTAAAGTAAACTTGACCGATGATAACTAAAGGGGGGACATCGGATCATCCGGTGTTCACAGTAAAGTTCTGTTAGCCTACTTTTCCAACGGCTATTTCGGGGAGGTTGGCTATAAATACCCCCTAATCCTGTCATTTCGCAAAGTCTTGATCACCAGACACTATCAACACATCCACAAGCGTTCAAGACCAAGAGCAATCACTTCCACATCATTTCGATCACCTATACACCAAGAGTTAGGCTAGAACTAGCTAGAGAGAGAGCTTGTGTGCCTCCATTCTGGGTGAGTAGACTCTCTAGGATAGTGAGAGCCTCAAGGGAGTGCCCTTGGTGTTTGTAACTGTGAGGAGACTTCCGGAGCTTGCCAAGGCGTTTGTAGAAGCCCAGAGGGTCGAAGTTGTACAAGGCTTGAGCTCCACCTTGTCGAAGTTGGCAAACGGAGAGGAATAGTGAAGACCCCTCGTCTCGGTGACTTGAGTGTGGCAAAACCCTTTGGTGGGTGCCACAACGTGGATGTAGGAAGATCTTGACGATCTTGCCGAACCACGGGATAAATCCTCGTGTCTCCTCGGGAGTTTGCATCCTCCTCCTTTCCCTTACGTTTATGCATTTTACATTCCGCAAAGTTCCTATTTACTTGAATGCATAGATAGTTTGCGTAGGGAATTGGGCTTTTAGGAATTAAGTTTTATTGCTTAGATTTTTTAAAGAAACCCAATTCACCCCCCCTCTTGGGCATTCGATCCTTACAAGTGTGTTAGAGAATCAAACCAAGAGCTCAATGTGGTATTGAATGTGTCTCTCCAATTAACTAGAGTGAATCCTCAAAGGATTGATCTTTGTTGCACTTAATTTTGTGGAGAGATGTGGTTTTTGAGTCTCTTGGGAGGTGTGACGGCGCTAGGGTTCAAGAGCGTGTAAAATATGGTCGTACAACTCTATTTATATGGGTTTCTAAAAGTGGCCGTTAGGGTTCAGAAAGATCAGACTAGCCGTGGTGGTCACCGGACTAGTCCGGTGTGCTGTGTGTAGCAAACCCTAAGTTTTCTGAAATATCGGACTAGTCCGGCTAGGAGCGGACTTGTCCGATTTTGCTACTGGAAATCTTTGGCCTAGTACGATAGTCATCGGACTTGTCCGGACATGTGAAACCCTAAGTGTATAGGATGACAAGTCCGCACTTGGAGGACTAGTCCGATTCAGATCAGAGGGTATTTCGGACTAGTCCATGCAAACATCGGACTTGTCCGATTTGGATCACAATGAATATCAGACTAGTCCGGTTGTGATCGGACTTGTCCGATTTAGTGTGACTTGTGAAGTGTTTTGAGGACTAGTCCGCACTGGGGAGGACTAGTCCGATTCTAGTCAGAAAGGATATCGGACTAGTCCGATAGATATCGGACTTGTCCGATTTCGTGCAGAAAGGATATCGGACTAGTCCGGTGTCAGTCGAACTAGTTCGGTCCTGTGTAACTTTGTGCAATGTGTGTGTTTAATTGTGATTGAGCTCTTGGGATGTGTTTTCTTAACACACTCCATACACAATGATCTACTATTCTTCTTCCTTGAGCTCATTTCCACTTTGATCCTCACTCTTCCTTCTTTTTGGCACTTTGCTCATTTTCCTATTAAAATCCTGCACTCATCTCAACAAAGAGGTTAGGATCCCAATTGCTTGTCATAAATCACCCAAAACCCACAAGGGAGTCCTAGATGCACTTTCGATCTCCCCCTTTTTGGTGATGGATGACAACCAATTGAGATTTCACAAAATATGATAGAAATTGAGATTTTCATAAAGCATGCACATATGAGTCCAAAATACATCAAGTAGAGAAAGCATAGTCCATATGTGCATACTTTATGGTGGGATGCATAACTAAGTGCACTGAAACATTGAGAATGACATAATTGACATTTATTACCCAATAGCAAGCATATATGTCATTCTAGAGCAAAATCACAGTTTTCATAACACTACTCACAGGATCAAATCATTGCATCATAATTAACATAAGATCATTGTGAAAACATTACAAGCCACAAAAGACTTAAAAAACAAAGCATAGAGCTCTCTCCTCGCAAAATGCAGCTAAGCTAAGACTAAGACTCCCCCTCAATCTCTCCCCCTTTGGCATCAAGACATCAAAAAGAAGGAGAGGAGGGTCCTAGGGTCTTCACTCTTCGCTGTCGGTCCTCTCATTGTCGTCTTCATCATCTTCATCTTCAGCTTGATGATGAGGAGGAGGAGGAGGAGGTGCGGAGGTACTCGAGCCCCCAACGCCAAAGTAGGCAAGCTCAGAGGGGGTCAAGGGCCCGAGCTCGGTGAAATCAGAATTTGAGTCTTCAAAGATTGTTGGAGACCCAATTGGCTCAATCTCCAGCTTCTGGCAAATTTGCTTGACATTTTACTTGATATACTTCATGTCCTCCTTTCTTTTCTTGTTGAGCTTATGGACCTTCACTTCGGCCTTTTTGCAGGAGGCAAAGATTGTAGCCAGGTACTTGAGAATTCCGCTAGCTGAACCTTTTTGAGGGGCTGCACTAGAAGCAGGGACAGCCCTAGCATCTTCTCTTGATCTTGCCGGTGCCTCGGGACTGGAGGCCGGTGAGGGAGCAGCCTGCACACTCGGCTTTTGAGGCATTTGAGGCCTCAAGGGGAGATGCTCCACGTCTTTCACAAACTCAATGTCGGTGACTTTCTCAATCACAAACATTAGGTAAGGAGCATATCCACAAGATCTGTTGGGAGTGCAGGATATGTTCACCATATCATTCCAAATGTATTCTGCCACATCAAATGGTCGGTCCTTGCTTATGACTCTCATCAGAGTCTGGAGGTATCCTTGCACACTCCCAGCATCTCCATCCTTGGGAGAAATTGTCTTCCTTAACACTCTGTTCAACACCACAAAGAATGGCTTCATGTTTTTGGTGGAAGGAGGGTTGAACTTTGAGTTTGGCTCATATAGGAACTTCATCCTATCCTTGTCAATGACACCAATGTTGTGTATGACCAAGCAATCAGATCTTGTGGTGTCAAGGTGGAGCATGTTAGCAAAATCTTCTTGAGTAATGCTGTACTTGGATCCATGGGTCATCCAAGTGACACTCTCCTCATCCTCACTTGAGAAGTGACAGGTCGCAAAGAACTGCGCAATTACTTCATCATTCCAGTTATTTCTGAAAGAAAACAGATCTCTCAGTCCATGCTTCTCAATGGCTCTCACTACATCAGTGAATGGTGAGCAACCCTTCTTCTCAAAATGTGCCCAGTCAATTCACTGACTGCGCACAACTGGTGTCTTCATTGGGAGATACATCGATCTGTAGAAATCAGCATGGAAGTTGCACCAAAACCTTCCATCAGCCGCTTGCTTCTGTCGGCCATACCAATCGATACTTCTAAACTTGGTCGCCGAGTCACTGCCCTTCCCGTTGAACTTCTCTTCATTTGGGTCTCGGACCCCTTCCCTTGGAGCATGAAGTTTCAACGGGCCAACCAGACCCGTAGCAATCCCTTTGCCCTTGCCCTTTGCTTGGCGAGGGCCACTCGATGATGCAGCTGCCTTGGAGACTGGCTACTGAGCTAGCACCTTCCTTCGAGCCTGTGGAGGAGACTGAGCTGGCTCGGATGGTCTTTCTTGGTGCTTCTTGCCAAGACCCGTCGAGGTCTGAGGTGGCACCTCATGGTCCATCTCGGCCTCAAAATCGGAGACATCATTGCTGGAGCTCGACATGATCGAAAAATTGCTTGAAACTTGGAGATGAGGGTGTTGAAGGCCGGACAAGTCTGCTTGCTTCAATCCTCAAGTGGACAAGCTTGATTTCCGCCCAAATGCGAAGCTTTTTGGTGGAGGGAGCAAGGAATCGCCTTGGGAGCTCGAGCACGAAGAGAGAGAGCGCGTGAGGCAAGAGTGGAGGTGAGGAAATTAGGGTTTAGCGGCGGCTAGGGTTATGGACACGAAAAATCAGACAAGTCAGGAGATGACCGGACTAGTCCGAACTTTTCGAGGGGCTATCGGACTAGTCCGGCCTAACCGGCACTCTACAGACTAGTCTGCATGGGCAGACTAGTCCGAGCAACCACGGACTAGTCCGTGGTCACCAGGCAAGATTTTTTGCCCATTCATATATATTTGAAGGTACATATTTAGAGAAAAGAGAGGCAAAACACATCAAATAATCTTGATGAATATGATCAGTAAGCATACAACAATCAAGCAATGATCATAATTCACCAAGATCTAGTAATTGACATAGTTTTTCGGAGAAAAATGAGAGAGATGATTTTCACAATCCAATCAACATATTTGAAGAATTCATACAGGTATGCAGCATTTCAAGCCACACTCCGAGCATCAAGTATATTTAGTTCATTTCGGAGTTCACAAAAACGTTTTTCATCAAGTGGCTTGGTGAATATGTCGGCCAATTGCTTTTGAGTGTTGACATGTGAAATGGCTATGTCTCCTTTCATGGCATGATCTCTCAAAAAGTGGTGTCTTATGTCTATGTGTTTAGTTCTGGAGTGCTCAACTGGGTTGTGGGCAATTTTAATGGCACTCTCATTATCACAAAGGAGTGGAATATGGTTCATATTGTAACCATAGTCCCTTAGAGTTTGTCACATCCAAAGGAGTTGAGCACAACAACTCTCGGCTGCAACATACTCCGCTTCGGCTGTGGATAAGGCAATGGAATTTTGTTTCTTGGAGGACCAAGAAACTAAGGATCTCCCTAGGAATTGGCATGTACCGGAAGTGCTTTTTCTATCTACTTTGCACCCGGCATAATCTGCATCGGAGTAACCAATGAGATTGAATTTTGAGCCTTTTGGATACCAAAGGCCAAGGTTGGGTGTATGAACTAAATATATCACGATCCTTTTTACGGCTGTCAAGTGACATTCCTTAGGATTGGCTTGAAATCTTGCACACAAACATATAATCAACATAATATCTCGCCTAGATGCACATAAATAGAGTAGAGATCCAATCATGGAGCGATATACCTTTTGGTCGACGCTAGGTCCATTTTCATTGAGGTCTAGGTGGCCATTAGTTGCCATGGGGGTTTTTATGGGCTTCGCCTTGTCCATGCCAAACTTCTTGAGTATGTCCTGCGTGTACTTGGTTTGGCTTAGGAATGTCCCTTCCTTCTGTTGTCGTACTTGGAATCCCAAGAAGTACTTTAACTCTCCCATCATTGACATTTCAAACCTGTCTGTCATGATTTTACTAAATTCTTCACAAAAAGATTGTTTAGTTGACCCAAAGATTATATCGTCAACATAAATTTGACAAATAAAAAGATCATCATCAAAATTCTTTGTAAGCAGTGTATAATCTACTTTGCCAATCTTAAAGCCATTTTCAATTAAGAAATCTCTAAGACACTCATACCAAGCTCTAGGAGCTTGTTTGAGGCCGTAGAGAGCCTTACGCAATTTAAACACGTGGTCGAGGAACTCTTCGTCTTCAAACCCGGGTGGTTGCTCCACATACACCTCTTCCTTGATTGGTCCATTGAGGAAGGCGCTTTTCACATCCATTTTATACAGCTTGAAATCATTGTGAGTATCATATGCAAGTAATATTCTAATAGATTCAAGCCTAGCTACTGGAGCAAAAGTCTCATCGAAATCCAAACCTTCGACTAGTGAATACCCTTTGGCCACAAGTCGTGCCTTGTTCCTTGTCACCACCCCATGTTCATCTTGTTTGTTGCGGAATACCCATTTGGTGCCGATGATGTTTGCATTGGGTCTTGCCACAAGTTCCCACACTTCGTTCCGCTTGAAGTTGTTCAATTCTTCTTGCATTGCCACCACCCAGTCCGGATCTTTCAATGCATCTTCAACCCTGCGTGGTTCCAAAAAGGATACAAACAAATAGTGTTCACAAAAGTTAGCTATGCGAGATCTAGTGGTTACTCCCTTTTGGATGTCACCGATGATGTTGTCGATTGGGTGATCCCTTTGGACGCATTGGTGTACTCTTGGGTGTGGCACTTGTGGAGTTGTATCTTCATGATCATCTGCTTCTCCCCCTAAGTCATTGCCTTCGTTGACTTGTTGATTATCTTTGTATCCTTGTGGTTGATCTTGTGTTGAAGCTCCCCCTTGATCTTTGATCTCCTCTTGTGGTTCATCTTCTTCATGTACGTGTGGAGGTGGCTCTTGTGGTCGAACCTCACTAGAGCCATTCTTTTCAATGCTTGACAAGGAGCTTCTTCTTTACCTAGTTCACATGGATCAACTTGCTCCTTTTGGGAGCCATTAGTCTCATCGAACACTACGTCATGTGCTACTTCAACAAGTCCGGAGGCCTTGTTGAAAACACGATAGGCGTAAGTGTTTGAATCATAACCAAGCAAGAAACCTTCATCGGACTTTGGAGCGAACTTTGAAGTCCTAGGCTTCTTGTTCACGATATAACATGGAGAACCGAAAACACGAAAATATGAAATATTTGGTTTGTTATCGGTGAGTAGCTCATATGATGTCTTCTTGAGTAGTCGATGAAGATAGAGTCGATTTACGGCGTGGCAAGCGGTGTTAATCGCTTCCGCCCAAAATCGATCTGATGTCTTGTACTCATCGAGCATTGTTCTTGCCATCTCTATGAGTGTTCGATTCTTTATTTCGGCAACTCCATTTTGTTGTGGGGAGTACGGCGCTGAAAATTCGTTATTTATGCCTTCGTCATCAAGGTACTCCTCCACTTGCCTGTTCTTGAACTCCGTGCCGTTGTTGCTTCGAATATTCTTGATTGTCAATGAGAATTCATTTTGAGCTCGCTTGAAGAACTTCTTGAGTGTTCCTTGTGTCTCTGACTTATCATGCAAAAAGAAAACCCAAGTGAAGCGAGAAAAGTAATCAATGACAACTAAACCATATTTGTTACCGCCGATGCTTATGTAGGCTATTGGACCAAACAAGTCCATGTGTAGAAGCTCGAGTGGTCTTGTTGTAGTCATGACGTTTTTGGCGGGGTGAGGTGCTCCAACTTGCTTCCCGGCTTGGTACGCGCTACATGGCCTGTCTTTCTCAAATACAACATCCTTTAAACCTCGGATGTGATCGCCTTTGAGGAGTTTTTGAAGGTTCCTCATACCAACATGCGCTAGCCGTCTATGCCACAGCCAACCCATGTTGGTCTTTGCAATCAAGCATGTGTCAAGTTCAGCTTTATCCTTGTTGAAGTCAACAAGATAAAGCTTTCCCTTTAACATACTCTTGAATGCAACGGAACCATCACTCCTCCTAAAGACGATCACACCCTCGTTAGTGAACAAGCAATTATAACCTTTGTCGCATAATTGAGATATGGACAGCAGGTTATAATCTAGAGATTCAACATGTAAAACATGAGAAAGTGTGTGTTTGGAGGATATTGCAATTTTACCGGTACCGAGCACCCTTCCTTGACTATTATCTCCAAAGTAGATGCCCTCGTTTGGGTCCTCATTCTCTTCATATTCCACTAACATTCTTCTTTCACTGGTCATATGATTGGTGCATCCACTGTCTAGCACCCATTTAGATCCACCAGAGGAATAGGCCTGCAAAAACAAATCATGCCTTGGTTTTAGGTACCCAAGCTTGCTTGGGTCCTTGGAGGTTAGTTACAATGCATTTGGGCACCCACACATGAGACTTGGTGTTCCCATGGCGTGGCCCAACATAATGAGCATAAACTTTGCCAAAGTTATTTCTCATTAACACATAGGAGGCATCAAAAGTTTTAAATAATAGTTGTTGTTGTTTATGTGCAGGACTAGTCTGGGGGGCCGGACTTGTCCGGACACCGATCGGACTAGTCCGGTGTTCCTGTGCAGTTACAGTCTTAATCTGTGACTTTCCAGTTTGAGAGGGCCTTCCTTTCACAAAGGTAATCCTCTCCTTGTTATTCTTATGGCTTCTAGCATGTTGCTTTTCATCATAAGAATAACCAATGCCATATTTGACATTTGGAGATCTTTTGACCAAGTATGCACTACGTGCATATTTGATCTTCTCCTTGTCAAATATGCCACTTTGGGCAGAATGTTTTTCCTTTGTAGAAGTTGGCTTATCCTTCAAACTGGTGTCACTTTTCTTACATGTGCAAGCATGAGCAAAATCAGTTTTAGTTAGTTGAGAAGGTGAACTCGAAGAGGAGGAAGGTTCACTTAGCTTGAGTGACTCAACCTGCACTTCAAGGATCTTGTTGACCTTGAACAGGTCAGCAAGTTGGTCCTTGATGGTGGAATTTGAGTCAGTTAGCTCCAAGCAAGTTTCCTTGCTCGAAGCTAACTCAAGCTCTAGTGATTTGCTTCATTCCTTTTCAAGTTCTAGAAGTTTGTCAAGTTTGACATATTCCTCCTTTTGGGAGATGATCATGTCCTCTTGACGATGTATTAATCTCTCCTTCTCAACAAGTTGATCAAGCAAAAATTTCATTTTAGTAGCAGTTTTCCTATCTAGTCCAATAAGCATGTCCTCATTATCACTATTGAGTTCATCATCGCTAGAATAGGAATGCACGGAAGAGGGTTTAATGGTTACCTTTCGTTTACCTTCCTTTGCCATAAGGCAAGTGCCATCTCCCTTCCATGCGCCAAGTTTGGGGAAAAGGGTAGACTTCTTGGATGTCTTCTCGATGGCTATGCTAGCCATCTCTTCTTCTTCGGACGATGAGGACTCATCATTTGAGTCCCATTCCTTTTCGATGTGCGCTTGTTCGGCCTGTTTCTTCTTCTTGAAGAATTTCTTGGGTTGAGGCTTGGCTTCTTTGGTCTTCTTCTTGTTCTCCTCATATGGGCAGTCATCTATAAAGTGGTTGTAATCACCACAATTATAGCATGCCCGCCTCAACTTTGGCTTCGTTCTTTCCTTGTACTTTCCTTCGCTTGACTTTGCACCTTGTCTCTTTCTCATTATTCTCTTGAATTTCTTCATGAACAATATCATGTCTTCTTCATCCAATTCACTGCTTTCGTCGTCACTATCTTCCTCTAGTTGTGCTTCTCTAGCTTCTTTGGATAGGGGCTTGAGAGTGGACTTCAAAGCAACCCCTTCTTCTTTGCCGAAGTGAGGTCGGCAATCTCCTTGACATGTTTTGCTTGTTTTTCCATCATCTCGAAGTTGATGATCTTTCCAAGCAGTTCATCCGGAGTCAACCTTTTGTATCCGGGGATTTCTCTAATCATGGAGCATAGTGTGACGTTGCGAGGCATAAAAGCTCTAAGGATGAGCTTTACCACTTCGTGGTCATTCCATTTCTTGCTTCCGTATGATCTGACCTTGTTGACAAGTGTCTTTAATTGATTGTACATTTCTTGGGGTGACTCGTCCTCTTCAATTGCGAAACTTCCTAATTCGCCTTCAATCATCTCGATTTTTGCTTCACGCACATGTCGGTCACCTTCATGCGCAGTTTGTAGTGTGTCCCATATCTCCTTTGCATTTTCGAGTCCATCCACCTTGGTGAACTCGTCGCGACTGAGTGAAGAGGTAATTATGGTCGTGGCTTGAGCATTTCGGTGAATTGCCTGCTCTTGGATGGGGGTGAGCTCTTCGTCGTCGTCCGGAATATCTATCCCTGTGCACACAATATGCCACAAACTTGGATTGAGGGAAATTAGATGCATTTTCATATTTTGCCTCCACATTGAGTAACCATTTCCATTGAAGTGTGGGGCTTTTCCAAGTGGGATAGATAAATAATGATTGCTATTGGAATTGAGACGATCATAGTTAAAAGAATATCGGGAGTATTCGGTGTGACTACTCCCCTTCTTCTCTTCAACTTTTACTTTCCCTTTGGAAAGTGTCTTCTTTCTTAGTAGCGCCTTAAGCTCCAGCGTCTCCTCATCATCGTCCTCGAAGTCTTGAATGGCTTCGAGGAGCTTTTCCACCTTGAGATTCTTTTCATCATCAACCTTCTCTTGGTTGTTGATCTTGTGGGTGTCCTTCATGTCCAACATGATCTCCTTCGAGCGATTAGTCTCTTTCTTGAAGAACCTGCTCTGATACCAATTGAATGTGGCCTAGAGGGGGGGTGAATAGGCCTTTTTGAAAATTGTCGGATCCTGCAACACTTAACAACCAGTTCAAAACCAGAGAAATCGGACTAGTCCAATAAAGTGCGGACTAGTCCGGTGTATACGGACTAGATTTATTAGGTTTGATCGATTAACTTTGTTCTTCAATATATGCAGCGGAAGTATACGATTAAACAAAGTGTCACAAAGTTATGAATCAGGTTATATCACAAATCAAACTTATACTTGATATTTCAATGTAAAGTAATCAAGATCAGTTTGTAACCCTAGATTGATATGAAGTAAGAACAATGAACACAACAGAGAACACAAGAGATTTATCCCGTGGTTCAGTTCCCACAAAGGCAACCTGCATCCACGTTGAGGAGCCCACAAAAGGACCGGGTCTTCTCCAACCCTACCCTCGTCGGATCGCCACGAAGGCCAATCCTCTTCCACTTATCTCAAAGGGGTGAATAACCGAATTCAAGGTGCTTTCTCACACGTTGAGAGCTCCCTTGAATTACAACACAAAATACCACCAAGAACACACTCAAAAATTACAAATAAATCGCAGGAGTGTGTTAGAGAATGAAACCAAGAGCTCAATGTGGTGTTGAATGCGTCTCTCTAATGAACTAGAGTGAATCCTCAAAGGATTGATCTTTGTTGCACTTAATTTCGTGGAGAGATGTGGTTTTTGAGTCTCTTGGGAGGTGTGATGGCGCTAGGGTTCGAGAGCGTGTAAAATATGGCCGTACAACTCTATTTATATGAGTTTCTAAAAGTGACCGTTAGGATTCAGAAAGATCGGACTAGTCCGTGGTGGTCACCGGACTAGTCCGGTGTGCTGTGTGTAGCAAACCCTAAGTTTTCCGAAATATCGAACTAGTCCGGCTAGGAGCGGACTTGTCCGATTTCGCTACTAGAAATCTTTGGACTAGTCCAATAGTCATCGGACTTGTCCGGACATGTGAAACCCTAAGTGTATAGGATGACAAGTCCGCACTTGGAGGACTTGTCCGATTCAGATCAGAGGGTATTTCGGACTAGTCCATGCAAAAATCGGACTTGTCCGATTTGGATCAGAAAGAATATCGGACTACTCCGTTTGTGATCGTACTTGTCTGATTTAGTGTGACTTGTGAAGTGTTTTGAGGACTAGTCTGCACTGGGGAGGACTAGTCCGATTCTAGTCAGAAAGGATATCGGACTAGTCCGATGGATATCAGACTTGTTCGATTTCGGGCAGAAAGGATATCGGACTAGTCCGGTGTCAGTCGGACTAGTCCGGACCTGTGTAACTTTGTGCAATGTGTGTGTTTAATTGTGATTGAGCTCTTGGGATGTGTTTTCTTAACACACTCCATACACAATGATCTACTATTCTTCTTCCTTGAGATCATTTCCACTTTGCTCCTCACTCTTCCTTCTTTTTGGCACTTTGCTCATTTTCCTATTAAAATCTTGCACTCATCTCAACAAAGAGGTTAGGATCCCAATTGCTTGTCATAAATCATCCAAAACCTACAAGGGAGTCCTAGATGCACTTTCAACTAATTTGAGTCAAGTCGAGGACTTGTGCTCGGAAGTATCAGTTGTTTGTTCATGTGCAGGTGTTGCTTGAGTTCAAGACACGGTTGGTGATGGGATCCATTGGACTAGTCTCAGGAAGGAGATGAGGTTCTAGCAATCAAGTTCGGGAGGAACTGTGGTTGAGTTGGTCAGGAGGTTATGCATGGTGATTGAATCAAGGGCAGTGTATATGAAGGAAACTGAATGTCGAATGAAGGTGTTCGCACGTAGGCATGCGATGCATGACGTGGCAACATGGTTCTAAAGACAGGATTATGGAAGGAAAGATCTGGTTGGAAGGATCGGATCGTATCAGATGATGACTTCGGCTGCGGTGGAGTCAGTTATGGATCGGATATAGAAAGTATCGAGTTGGTTATGATAGTTTTTGTGTGGGACACAAAGTTAGGTTGTTTTAGGAATGTGGAATACGTTCCTGAGTTTGTTAGGAAGTCTTAAGATTGTTTCTATCTGCGAATAGGAAGATTTTGAGCAGTTATGGTTAGTTGCAATTCATGATCAGAGTAGGATTAGAGTCCTAGTTTGAGTTGAGTTGGCCTTCAGGCTGGTTATATGAGCAAGGGAGGTCAGAGCTCATTGTAGATGACTTTTGGGCTATTCCTCTAGTTTTCTATTGAATAAAGATCGTAGTTTAAAAAGGAACTTTTGTGCCTTGTTCGTCCGACTTGTTGTTTACAAGTTTTTCTCGTTGAGTTTCTGCACAGCACTACCTTTCCTCGGTAGTTTTTATCATAACTCGAGTTTTATAGATCCGATTGAAGTGGTTCCTTTTGGGTTTTCTTCACAACTTAATTATCTATCATACGTAAAAATTCCACAGTCATTGGATTTGTGGTTTTGGATATACACGAGTTTCTTTGCAGTATTGGAGAACTGTTTTTACTTGGTAGAACAGATTAAACTTTCTTCGATCTTTTGATCATAACTTGAGTTTTTCTCGATGGATTTCCATGATTTTTGTTGTAGTGTCTTCATGACTTGATTATCTATAGTATCTACTACTTTTGTCATGGTTGAACGTGTTTAGATTAGTAACACACACGATTTCTTTAACAGATTGTTTTTCTGTCGAGGGGTTTTTGTTGCTTCCACTGAAAACATTTAAATCTACCATTCATCCCCCTCTGGTAGCTTTTCACATGTTCTTCGATCCTATAAGTTTCCTTAATATGCACTGCCCTTGATTCAATTACCCTGTGTGACCTCCTGATCAGCTCAACCACAGTTCCTCCCAAACTTGATTGTTGGAACCTCATCTCCTCCGTGAGACTAGTCCAATGGATCCCGTCACCAACTGTGTCTTGAACTCAAGCAACACCTGCACATGAACAAACAACCAATACTTCTGAGAATAAGTCCTCTACTTTACTCACATTAGTTTCAAAACCACGACATCTTACTGAGCACCTCACATAAGCATGTTGCAAACCACAGTAAAAGTGGACATTTTTTGTAACAGCCAAAATGCAACAAAGACTTAGTAAATGAATACTAAGCAACATTTCAGAATGTAAAACAAATTCATAACAATTTAGAGAAACAATAAGATTAAGTTCCAAAACTTGTAAAAGCTAACGGGATCTAAAACAAAGTCAGTCGAAATACAACCAAAAGGAGCTTCCGAAAGTTAGCAGAACTAGCATCCGTTGGAGCTTACCAAAACTTGTCGAAACTAGTCAACCCAAAAGCCGGAGCTAGCAAACGCAACTCGGAGCTTAACAAAGACATGTCGGAGCTAGCAAAGACATGTCGGAGCTAAAGACAAAGCTCACCGGAGCTACCCAAGACAAGTCGTACCTATCATCAGACCTTGCGGGAGCTCGGACCTAGAGTCGGACCTTGTTAAAAATGTGTTTTGGTAGTATTCAAAACTTTTATTGTCAATGCCAATGTTGTAACACCCTAAATCTTTGCATCATGCATTGCATACATGTTCATGCATTAAACATTAGTGGAATAAAGGAAAGATAATAAAAGATAAAACATACATATACAATATGTGTAGCAAAAGAAGAAAAAGAAAGTAAAAATATAAAACATGTATTAGGGAATAAATATAAATAAGTAATATATGCAATATATATATATAAATATAATAATAATATATATTAATATTTGTATAAAAAAGAAAAGGAAAGAAAAAAGAAAAGAGAAAAAAAAAGGAAAAACACCTGCTGCTGGCCAGGCCGAACCGGCCCAGCCAGCACTGGTCGCCGAGCGCCCGCGCGCAGCGCGCGACCCCGCCGCCCGCTCCCACGCACCAGCGCGCCCCCGCAGCCCGACCGAACCGCACCGCCCGACCCCCAAACCGCGCCGTCCCGCACGCCCTGATGCCCCGACCGAACCCCGCCACACGCCAGCCCAGGCCGACTCGGCCTCTGGCTCGATCGATCCCAGCGTACCGCGCCTATATAAACGTCCGTAGGGCATCGTAATTTTCCAACGCCACCAGAAAAACGCCGCCGCCAGATCCCCAAAAGCCCTAGCCGCCAAAAAGAAAAACACGAGAGATAAGAGGCACCGCCAGGGAAGAAAAAGAGGGGATGGAGAGGAAGAAGAGGAGAGGAGGGTGCCTTTGTCCGCCGAAGTTCATCGCGTCGCTGTCGTCGTGCCGCTAGAGGACCTTGCACATCTACTTCATCTACGCATCGTCCCCATCCCGCGATCTTCGAAGCCATCACATCTACGGTAGGCCACATTTTCCGATGCGAATTTTAGCGACCATATTGAATCTAATAGACGTAGTTTGATCGTAGTCGCACTATCTTTTTATTTTCAGCAACATTAATCCCCGCTAAAACCCCTGTAAACTAATATGAACACGTATGAACTACTCGCATCTAAATAATAAAAAACCGTAGTTAATTAATTATTGAATTGTGCATGCATGCATGTCATTGCATGTTGATTATTTGTGTGTATCATATTGAATTGTATGTATTTTCTTGTATGTATGATCACGCGTAGAGGAACATGCTCAAGAGGCCGCACACGAAGATTTCCAAAATCAAGACTTTGAAGCGCTTGAGGAACCCCATCCGTCGGAGCAAGGCAAGTGTCCTTGATCATATTGATCCCGTTTTATTAAATATTTTGTTTGCAAACTTGCATGCTCGTGTCAATATGATGGGAAACCCATACGTAGGAGTTTACTAGCGTTGTTTGCCACCCCTTGTCGCCGGGATATACACGATGAGTCGGGTATGGTTGTTTTTATTTTTGCACCGCATCGCTACATGGGTTATGGGTAACTTAAATAATGTGGTTGAAAACTTTAATTACGACCACTTGGGATGGTAATAAGATGATGGTTAATTTAGCAACCTGGAATTTAGGAGATCTAAGCAAGCATGGTTTTGTGGATGGGTTGGATGATATGGTGGTTTGCTTGCCTTAGATCTAAGGACCGGTTCATGCGAGAATATGCCAGGTCAACAGTGCCACCACAAGGCCAAGTATGGGTGCGGCGTAGCTGAATAATTAGGAGCGCTGCTGGTATTGTATGGATCATTGAATGGCGCGGGGAATGGGGGTCGAGGAGGACTGCCCTGGGATCCACATGGCACACGAGGGGGCCCGTGGGTGGGAGAATGGAGATTCAAGTCTGCCGGTGAAACCTTAGTGTGCCCGTACATACTAGTAGTCTCTTTTGAAAGGTTATTTTGTGATCTCTTGGCCGCACACCACGGAAGTGTGATAGGGCAACATAGAGGTTCTTAGTCACCGAAAGGTGATGAAATCACGAACATGTGGGTAAAGTGGTACAACCTCTGCAGAGTGTTAAAAACTATCATGATAGCCGTGCTCCCGGTTAAGAGCACCTGGATGACCTACATGATTAGAATTGGACTTGGAATTTTGGGATGGTTGGTATGGTTTTGGGTTGTCACTTGAGTATTGTTGGTACATGAGAGATTATGGAATTGGCATATGGTATTAATTTTATGGTTGGCTGATATTAATGGATTGTGTTGGTAATAAGAATTGTTGGATTTATGGTATGATAATTACTTGGGTCATGAAGGGAAATAAACTCACATGGATATGGTAGGCTGCTTTTTACATGTTTATGAAATGTACTTTTATGCAATTAGCCTTTTTATTTCAATCATTTGTTTAGCCACATGTCATCTATTTCTACACTTGCTGAGTACGACACGTACTCACCCATGCAATCCCCCCCCCCAACAGCTACTGGAGATAATTGGGAGTACTCTGAGGATCACGCGGAGTACTAGGTTGCGTACCGCCGTCAATTGCCTGTGGAATGGAGTCGTGCTGCTTAGTTTATTTTCCGCTACATTATTTAGAGTTTTATCATTTGTGAACTATTGGATTATTGTAATAAAGTACTTATTTAATAGTTGAGACGTGGTTAAATTCTGTATATATATGTGTGATGAACTTCCTGGGCACACATATGTGTTACGCTTGGTTCATATTCGGGACCGGGTGTCACAAATTGGTATCAGAGCCGCGTTGACCGTAGGACGCAAGCCTAGGTAGAATGGACACTCTAGAGCACTTAGGAACACTCTTCTAATCTGCTATTTTCGAAAAATTTTGCTGCTGTTTTTGTTTCTTTATTTTCAGCTGCAAAAAAAAGTATCGATTGCTGCCGCGTTTTTGATAAAATTTTCTGCAGTAAGCACTATTTGGTGCTGCTGTTTTTGCCGCTTGAAATTTCGCGTAAAGTGCGTGTTTTGCCGCTGTTATGTGTGGGTAAAATTCTTGTGTTGGCTGCTGCATTTTCTCCCTCTCTTTTTCGTTCTTTTGGGACAGCCGCACCGCTCTTTTTCCGCTATTTTAGCTGCTGCAATTTTCAGATTTGTATTCCGTTATTCTTTCCTCTAATGTATTCTCATTTTCTATAGATGCCGATCACTAGGAGTGCAGCCCGCAAGAGCACCTGTCTGCCGCCCCTTGGAAGTGAACTTAACCCCATTGAGCTTGACGAGCAGAAGCAAGAGGAGGGGAATATCCTGACCGAGGAGGAGGAAGCTAACCAGTCGAACACTATGGAGGAGGATCCGGAGGAGTATGAGCCATTTGAGGAGAACATGGATGAGGATCCTAATGAGGAGTACTACGTGCCAGCTTCAGATGAGGAGGACAACGGAGGTGAAAATGGAGGAGGATCACAATCCGGTGCGAATGAGAATGGACACAACAGCCCCCAGTTTCCCCAAGTTGAGGAGATTTGTACTACTGGAACCGGTGGAGGACATGCATCGCGGGAACTGACGGAATTCCTTTATCGCCGTTGCATGAGTACTAACTACTTCGTGAAGAGGGTCTCTCGTCCCAGACGTGACGAATGGCATGCTGAGGTTCTCATCTTCTACCTCAACAAAGTGGCCTCACGGCATTATGCTCCCACCTGGAGGTCTACTCAGAAGGATGCTATGGATGATGTTGCATGGGCGGCACTCACAAGTTTGTGCCATACTCGCCGCTTTGAGCTTGAGAACACCACGTTTGAGCTGCACCCTCAGCGGGAGAGTGGTACAGGGAGGATAATTGGACCACAAGAAGCTTCAAACAATCTTACAGCAATGGATAGGTCTCAAAAGACATTATTGGACATGGGCAATCGCTATGCAACCGCACAAGGGGAGATACACTACCTTCGCAAGGAGCTAGCTCGTTTGGAAGCCAACTTGGAGATGAAGGAATGTGAAGCAAGAGGAGAGCCGTGGTCACCCAAGAGAATCTGGTCCCCTACATCGCCATGGCGCAATCCCATCACATCCGCGCAGCCAAGGACGCCCTCACCACCTCACAATTAGGAAATTAAGTCCCCTATGAGTATTTTGTAATAAGAACGCTTAGAATCATATTAGCTTTAAATAGTGTGGTGTGCTGAAATTTTGTTTGGTGCTTGTTTGAGTGCTTGTGTGCTTAGTAGAGAGTTGTGGGATGCTTTGGCACTTGTCCACATCCTCATATAGGTCTATATTAATAAAGGATTGTTTAGTGTCACATACCTTTTTTTTTGATCGAAAACTGCAAGGGAAGCCCCTGCAGTGAGTATATTAATAATATGATAAGTGATTATAGTTATGTACAAGTGTCGCTTAATAAAGCATGTTCTCATTACTGACTAGATAAAATAAGAGGATGCAAGTGCTTTCTTGAGAGGAGAAAGCAAGTCACAGGTTCTGCAGCCAGTCTGTCATGGTCATTCTATCCTGGACTCTGAGCCGCTGAAGCTGTGATGAAATCGATAGCTTGAAGAAGTCTTTCCAGATTGCTGGGGAGGCTATGGCATTCCTGAATATTTTCCCATTCCCCAGTTTCCAAATCTCCCATGCTGCTGTTGCAAAGACTTCCATGAAGCAGTTTCTATTCCATTGCTGTTGTGCTCTGTGGATGGTATCAAAGAATTGCAATGAGTGTTCGCAGTGGATCCCAAGAGTATTCCAACAAGTGACACTGAAGGGGCATTGAAAGAACAGGTGGTATGTCAGCTCTTCTGTTTCAGTGTCACATAAGACACAGGAATAGTCATCTCCATCGATTGTTAGATTTTTCCTTTTTAATAGATTTCTGGAGTTGAGCCGGTCTCTGAACATTAGCCAAACGAAAATCTTAATTTTCCGTAGTACTCTGCTTTGCCAGATCCATTGGAATGGTTGTGGTGGGTTGATGTGACTGAAATAATGTAAGTACCCTGTTTTGGAGCAATATTCATGTCTCCCTGTACTGTCTCTCCATGTGTCTCTGGATTCTCCTCTCTGGACAACCTGTTCCAAGATAGCAGACATCGTTTGTAGTTCCAAGTTTGCTTCTTCTGAAAGAGGATAGAAGAATTGTTGATTGTCTTGTGTTTCTGATATGTATTGTGCAATGGTGGTGTTGGGTTTCTTAGCAAAGCTATACAGTCTTGCAAAGTCTTGCTTAAATAAGTTTCCTTCCCACTCATCATTCCAGAGTTGAATGGTGTCTCCTACACCAAACCTGATAGTGCTTTGTCTTTTAAAATCATCCCAGACACCAATCACATCCCTCCACCAAAAGGAGCCTTTTCTTTTTGCACACTGCGGCGGTTTTCCATTCGCACAATATTTGTATATTATTAGCTGTACCCAAGGGATATCTTCTTTGTTGTATATCTTGGAGATGAACTTCATTATGAGTGCTTTATTCATTTTCTTCAAGCATTTAAGTCCTAGTCCACCTTTATGTTGAGGTACTGTGACAGTATCCCATGCTACCAATGGCATGCCTTTCCCCGCTACATCTGAGCCTCTCCATAAGCATTGTTTTCTTGGTCTGTCCAGTACTTTAATAACCGATCCCTTGAGGCTGATAGTGCACATAGCATAGATCGAGATTGCTGATATAACGCTGTTCACTATCGTACATCTTCCCCCCATGGATAGCCATGTACTGGTGGTGGACAATCGTCTTTCCACTGTCGTTATTAATTGTGTAAAATCTTCCATGTTGGGCCGGGTTAGAGTCATAGGAAGACCTAAGTAGGTGAATGGGAATGCACCAATAGTACACCCTAGGGTTGCTGCCATGATCACTGTTTCCTCTTCATCCAAATTAATACCCATGAGGCATGATTTATGCCAATTTACTCTCAGTCCACTTGCTTCACCAATAGCATGGAGGAGGTTTTTAAGGAAGAATAGTTCTCGCTGACAAGCTTTGAGTACTATTATGGTGTCATCAGCATATTGTACCACCGGGAACTTCAAGTTGGCCGGCTGGTCTATTGGTATTGATAGTAGCCCCATGTCTGATGCTTTATTTACCGTGAGTTGTAGTATTTCTGCAGGCAAAACAAACAGTAATGGTGATAGTTGGGTCACCTTGTCGTAATCCTCGTTTACAGTTAACATATTTTCCTGGAACTCCATTAAGTAGTACTGCTGATGAGGCTGTGGAGATGATAACTGTAATCCATCTTCTCCATTGCTCTGGAAATCCCCTGGCTTCCAGTGTGTGAAGTATGCAACTATGTTCAACCATATCAAAGGCTTTCTCGAAATCCAGTTTCAGTACCAGTACTTTCTTTTTTTGATGTGCGGCATTGATGAAGGTATTCATATGCCCAAGCCATACAATCTTGTATTGTTCTCTTTCTGATGAAGCCATATTGATTTTTGTGGATGAGCTTTGTGATGATTCCTTGTAATCTTGTGGACAGTATATTGGTGATGATTTTGACTGATGTATTGATCAATGAGATGGGTCTGTAGTCCGAAACTTTGACTGGAGTACCCGTTTTGGGTATAAGTGAGATATATGTGTTGTTCAATGGCTGTAGAGAGATTCTGTGATGATAAAATTCTGTGCATAATTTATAAATGTCATCTTTGATGATATGCCAGCAAGATTTATAGAATCTATTGTTAAACCCGTCAGGCCCAAGTGATTTGTCAGGTGGCATTTCTTTAAGTGCTCTGTCAATTTCATTGGTGGTGATTTCTTCGCATAGGTGATGCATAGGTAGATGCTCCAGTATCATGTCTTCTATGTTGCGGCCACCGTTGTGTTGGTTGTGATTGACCCAATCGCTTTTTAAACTCTGCCCAGAGTAAGGCTGCTTTATCATTATGTTCTATGTGGTCTATTCCTTCGTCATCCTGTATGAGTGGTATCGTGTTTCGTCGAAATCTTTCTGTTGCAGCTGCTATGAAATACTTTGTTGGTTCATCTCCTAGCATTGTCCATCTGACTGTGTTATCGCTGTCTCCAGTAGTCATTTTTTTGCTGTAGTAGCGTACCCAGGTGTGCCTTGATAAGTGTTCTGAATCTCTGTTCTTGAGTATACAGTCTTCTCTGTTCTTCTAATTTGTCCACCACCAATAGTGTTTCATTACATTTCTTGATTAATGTTGCCAGTTTGCCAGTGTTTTTGCTCCAGTGTTTTAGTGTATTTCTGAGTCTTTTTAGCTTAGCTGATATTGTCCTTGCAGCATTCATGTTGGGCAATGGTGCCCCCCAGGAGTTGGCTACCAAATCTTGGAATTGTGGGTGTTTCAGCCAATAATTCTCAAATCTGAAGCAGTGTGCTTTTGAGATATTTGTGCTTATCTGTACCATGAGTGGTGTGTGATCTGAGACATCTCTAGTCAGTGGCAATAGGGTTGTGTTTGGGAATACCACTGTCCACTGAAGTGATGTGAAGCACCAGTCTAATTGTTGTAGTAGCGACGTGTCTTGCATGTTGCTCCATGTGTAGTTTCTTCCTTTTAGAGGGATTTCCACCAAGGCCAAATGTTGGATAATACCATTAAAGGTTTGCATGTCAGTGAGATTTGCTCCAGGCCTATTTCTGTTTTCCATGCTTCTGTAGAAATTGAAATCCCCAACAATCATCCATAATTCATCCGAATTGATGGGCACATCCCAAAGCCATTGTATAAAGTCCTGTCTCTGTTGTCCATGACACAGACCATAAACCGTCGTCAGTTTCCAGGAATCTCCATTTTGTAGAGACAAGAATTGTACTGTGATTGCATGATCCAGGATCTCTAGGACCTGCCCTTGTAAGATATTGCCATTCCAGCTCATAAGAATCCCTCCTGATGCTCCTCTGGATGGGCTGTACACAAAATTAGAGAATCTTCTAGGAGCAATCCTCTTTATTAGTGACATGTCGATATATTCTTTCTTTGTTTCTTGTAAGCAGATTATATTACAATCCATACATTCTTCTATTTTGGACCTAACAGCATGTTGTTTTGTTGCATCGTTGATACCTCTTACATTCCAATTTAAGATATTCCACTTTCTGTTATTGTTGTTCATCATTTATAAAACGCTGATCAGAGAGGTTTGCTGAATTAGGATTATAAATCCTAACCTTGGGATGTGTCATGCTTTTGTGGTAAGATATTGTTTTATCCCGGGCCATTTGATAGCAGCATTCATAGACTTGTCGATGGCCATTCACCTTTGTGCTTTCATGTTGTAGTGTTACCAGGACATAGCAGTATTGGGGTTGCAAGTCAAAGAAATTGCACTTGCAGAAACGTTGCATATAAGTTGTTGCGATCCAGAGGCCCAACATCAAAGTCGCAGTACAGTGAGGTACTGGGTTAGTTTGTACAAGCAAAAGACATTTTGCACAGCCCATCCCGGCCCTCCCCTGTGAGTAGTCTACCTATTTCAAACTGCAACTCCCTTCCCTCCCTCTCCTGACGAGGGACATATATTACAGATAAAAGCTTATCTTCTCTAGCCAGTCTCTTGGTAACGGACCTTCGCAGCCCTTTTCCAAAATATGTCTTGATCGTTCTCCACTTCCAGATGATGATGTGTATATACATTATTAACACGTTTCACCCACATGTCCTCCTTCCTCTGTCTCGCATACCTGCAGAGAGGATTCCCGGAGGAGCAGGTGACTTGCCGCCTCAAGCGGCACGCCACAGTCAGTAACCGCTACCACCTATAGAGCCAGAGGAGAGATTTCTGGGTAAGGATTACATGCTGCTAATTCCAATAAATTAGGGAATTTTATAGGTCCTGGAAAGGCAGTGTTACTGAATGTAGGCCTAGAGGGGGGTGAATAGGCCTTTTTGAATTTTCTCGATTCCTGTAAGACTCAACAACAAAGTCAATACCATAGGTATCGGACTAGTCCGGTAAAGTGCGGACTAGTCCGGTTTTCACGGGCTAAGTTGATCAAGTTCAGTCAATTTGATTGATTCGTTAATGTTTGCAGCGGAAATATAAACTTGAATGACAATTTAATAGTTGTATGTCAAATTCTATTACAATTAAGGCTCTTGTTCAACAATTTAACTCAAATTGAACAAAGTGAATCAAACCCTAGATTAAGTTGATCAATTAAGATGAAGAACGCAAAAGGACAAGACACACGATTTATCCCGTGGTTCGGCTACCACGAAGGCAACCTACGTCCACATTGAGGAGCCCACAAAAGGACCGGGTCTTCTCCAACCCTTCCCTCGTCGGATCGCCACGAAGGCCAATCCTCTTCCACTAATCACAAAGGGTAAATAACCAAGTTAAAGGGGCGTTTTCACACGTTGAGAGCTCCCTTGATTACAACTTACAAAGCCACCAATAACACACTCGAAAATTACAAATTGAAACGCAAGAGTGTGTTAGAGAATCAAACCAAGAGCTCAATGATGTGTGCCAAGTGTCTCTCCAATGATCTAGAAGTGATCTTCAATAGATTGATCGATTTTTCACTTAATTTCATGGAGAGAGGTGGTTTTTGAGTCTCTTGGGAGGTGTGACGGCGCTAGGGTTCGAGAGAGATTAAAAGTGGGTCGTGCACCTCTATTTATATGGGGTTTCTAAAAGTGACCGTTAGGGTTTAGAAAGATCGGACTAGTCCGTGGTGGTCACCGGACTAGTCCGGTGTGCTGTGTGTAGCAAACCCTAAGTGTCCAGGAATATCGGACTAATCCGGTTGAAAACGGACTTGTCCGATTTCACTACTGGAAATCTTCGGACTAGTCCGAATCACAACGGACTTGTCCGATTTTGTGTGACTTGTGCATTGTGTTGAGGACTAGTTTGCATTGGGGAGGACTAGTCCGAAGTGGATCAGAAAGATATCGGACTAGTCCGGTGGATACCGGACTTGTCCGATCTAGTGCAGAAAGTGATATCAGACTAGTCCGGCTGATATCAGACTAGTCCGGTCCTGTATAACTTTGTGCATTGTGTGTGTGTGCTTGAAAGTGATTGAGCTCTTGGGTGTGTTTCCTTAACACACTCCATACATAATAATCTACTATTTTCTTCTCCTTGAGCTCAAATTCACTTTGCTTCTCATTTCCCTTCTTTTTGGCATTTTGCTCATTTTTCATTATTTGCCTGCATTCATCTCAACAAAAGGATTAGGATCCCAATTGCTTGTCATAAATCATCCAAAACCCACAAGGGAGTCCTAGATGCACTTTCAATCTCCCCCTTTTGGTGATTGATGACAACCAATTGAGATTTCACAAAATAAGGCAAAAAATGAGATTTTCATAAAGTATGCACATATGACTCAAAAATACATCAAGCAACAAGAGAATTATCCATATGTGCATTCTTTATGGTGGGATGCATACTAAGTGCATGAATACATTGAGAATGACAGAATTTACATTAATCAACCGATACCAAGTGCATATGACATTCCAGGAGCAAAAATGCAGTTTTCATCACATACTCGCAAATAAATTGAGCAATTCATCACAAGACCAAACTTAATATGAAAACAGTGTTAAACTATTACAATCACAAATGAAAGTACAGAGAAGGCTCTCTCCTCGCATTCTCCTCGCATCCTATTAGAGCTAAAGCTAAGACTTGACTCCCCCTCAATCTCTCCCCCTTTGGCATCAAGACACCAAAAAGAGAGAGAGGAAGGTCCTAGGTTCTTCACTCTTCGCTGTCTGTCCTCTCGTCATCTTCTTCGTCTTCTTCACTCTCCGCTTGACAAGGAGGAGAGGGAGGAGGAGGAGCGGAGCTGCTCGAGCCCCCAATGCCAAAATAGGCAAGCTCGGAGGGGGACAAGGGCCTGAGCTCGGAGACGTCAAGATCAGAATCTTCAGAAATTACTGGAGATCCAATGGGGTTGATCTCCAGCTTTTCACTCAGTTGCTTCACATTGGCTTTGATATATCTCATATCCTCCTTCCTCTTCTGATTGAGTTATGAAGTTTTACTTCAGTCTTCTTGCAGGAGGAGAATATCGCGGACAAGTATTTGAGGATCCCACTGGCGGATCCTCTCCGAGGGGCTTCCCTAGAGGGGGGAGGAGCCCTAGCAGCATCTCTTACTCTTGCCGGTGCCTCAGGACTTGAGGCCGGCGAGGGAGCAGCCTGGACACTCACAGGCTGAGGCTTCTGAGGCCTCA
Source organism: Tuctoria greenei (assembly GCA_036927565.1). Taxonomy (NCBI): domain Eukaryota; kingdom Viridiplantae; phylum Streptophyta; class Magnoliopsida; order Poales; family Poaceae; genus Tuctoria; species Tuctoria greenei. The sequence continues at coordinate 111,470,825 of JAYESD010000012.1, read as the reverse complement.
GGGGAGTGTGCTCTACATCCTTCACGAATTCTATTCCTGTGACCTTCTCAATCATGAACATCAAGTAGGGAGCATAGCCACAGGACCGGTTGGGGGTGCTTGAGATGTTGACCATGTCGTTCCATATGTAATCTGCAACATCAAACTGTCTCTTCTTGCTTATGACCCTCATTAGAGTTCGGAGGTAGCCCTGTACACTCCCTGCATCCCCATCCTTGGGGGCAATGGTCTTCCGAAGAACTCTATTCAGAACCACAAAGAAGGGATTCATGTTCTTTGTGGAGGGAGGAACATACTTAGAGTTGGGCTCATACAAGAACTTCATTTTGTCCCTCTCAATGACCCCTATGTTGTGGATGATCAGGTGGTCATGTCCAGCAGAGTCTAAATGGAGCAAGCTTGCAAAATCCTCCTGAGTGATGGAGTACTTGGATCCATGGGTCATCCAAGTCACACTCTCTTCATCTTCACTCGAGAAGTGGCACGTTGCATAGAATTGTGCAATCACTTCATCATTCCAATTGTGTCTGAAGGCAAACAGATCCTTCAGACCATGCCTTTATGCTGCAGCAATGACCTCATCAAAAGCTGAGCACTTCTTCTTCTCTAGGTGGGCCCAGTCAATCCACTGACTGCGCACCACCGGAGTCTTCATCGGCAGGTAAACCAGCCTGTAGAAATCTGCATGGAAGTTTGACCAAAACCTTCCATCAGCTGCTTGCTTTGGCCTTCCATAGCAATCAATGCTTCTTAGCTTGGCTACCACATCGCTGCCTTTCCCATTGAATTTTTCTTCATTGGGGTCCCGAACCCCTTCTCTGGGAGCATGAAGCTTCAAGGGCCCAACTGGCCGCGTTGCGACTCCCTTGCCCTTTCCCTTTGCTTGACGAAGGCCGCTTGAAGACGTAGCAGCCTTCGAGGCGGGCTTCTTGGCACAGACCTTCCTCCGAACCTGGGGAGGGGAGGTAGCAGGCTCAGAAGGTCTTTCTTGGCATTTCTTGCCAAGACCCGCCGAGGACCGAGGTGCCACCTCGTGGTCCAACTCGGCCTCAAAGTCGGAGATCTCGTAGTCAGAGCTCGACATGATCTGAGAATGATTGAGCAAGAATAATGACAAGTTATACAAGGCATAGGTAATACAAGATAGCAATGGATGGCATTAAGGAATTAAGGAATTAGGTTTCAGGTTCAGAAACATTGGACTTGTCCGGTGCTCAGGCACGGACTAGTCCGGGGTACCGGACTTGTCCGTGCATGGACCGGACTAGTCCGGTGTTCATCCTCAAAAACCTAACAGATTGGACAGGATACAATCCCTAATGCAAATCTAGTCTAGCATACACGTAGTACATCAACTAAACATGTAACTAGTGAAGGGTGCTAGGCAAAACGATCAACAATTGAGAAAAACACGATTTCTAGGATTTTGAAGATTTTTACTGAAGAAATCGATAGAGGCTCGAAGTTTTGGGGGTTGGAGGCCGGACTAGTCCGCTAGCTTCAATCCCCAAGTCTTCAAGCTTGATCTCCGCCCAAATGAGTGGCTTTTCGATGGAGGATGCAAAAGATCGCCTTGGGAGCTCGAGCGCAAGAGAGAGGAAGCCTAGAGTGAATGTGAGGGTGAGGAGATTAGGGTTTGGTGGCGGCTAGGGTTATGGACACGAAAAATCGGACAAGTCCGGACATGACCGGACTAGTCCAAAGTCATCCAGAGACCTATATCGGACTAGTCCGTGGTCTATCGGACTAGTCCGGCCTAACCGACACTCTGCGGACTAGTCTGCATAGGCGGACTAGTCCGGGTAACCACGGACTAGTCTGTGGTCACCAGGAAAGAATTGCATAGCCCATTCATATATATTTGAAGGTTCAATAATAGAGAATAGAGAGGCAGAACAATTCAAGTAATCTTGATGAATTTGACCAGTAAGCATACAACAATCATACAATGATCAAAATTCATCAAGATCTAATAATTGACATAGTTTTTCGAGAGAGAAAATGAAGAGGGATGATTTTCACAATTCAATCAACATTTTTGAAGCAATCATACAGGTATGCAACTTTTCAAGCCACACTCCAAGAATCAAGAATATTTAGCTCATTTCGGAGTTCGCAAAAACGCTTTTCATCAAGTGGCTTGGTGAATATGCCGGCCAATTGTTTTTGGGTGTTGACATGTGAGATGGTTATGTCTCCTTTCATGGAATGGTCTCTCAAGAAATGATGTCTTATGTCTATGTGTTTAGTCCTAGAGTGCTCAACTGGATTGTGGGCTATTTTAATGGCACTCTCATTATCACAAAGGAGAGGAATACGGTTCATATTGTAACCGTAATCCCTTAGAGTTTGTCGCATCCAAAGGAGTTGTGCACAACAACTCCCGGCTGCAACATACTCCGCTTCGGTTGTGGATAATGCAATGGAATTTTGTTTCTTAGATGACCAAGAAACCAAAGATCTTCCTAGGAATTGGCATGTGCCAGAGGTGCTTTTTCTATCAACTTTGCACCCGGCATAATCTGCATCGGAGTAACCAATGAGATTGAATTTGGAGCCTTTTGGGTACCAAAGACCAAGGTTGAGTGTATGAACTAAATATCTCAAGATTCTTTTTACGGCTGTCAAGTGACATTCCTTAGGGTTGGCTTGAAATCTTGCACACAAACATACACTCAACATAATATCTGGCCTAGATGCACATAAGTAGAGTAAAGATCCAATCATGGAGCGATATACCTTTTGGTCGACGCTCGGTCCATCTTCATTGAGATCCAAGTGGCCATTCGTAGCTATGGGAGTCTTTATGGGCTTTGCCTTGTCCATGCCAAACTTCTTGAGTATGTCCTGTGTGTACTTGGTTTGGCTTATGAATGTTCCTTCCCTTTGTTGCCGCACTTGGAATCCCAAGAAGTACTTCAATTCTCCCATCATTGACATTTCAAACCTGTCTGTCATAATTCTACTAAATTCTTCACAGAAGGATTGGTTAGTTGACCCAAAAATTATATCATCAACATAGATTTGGCAAATAAAAAGATCATTATCTAGATTCTTTGTGAATAATGTATAATCTACTTTGCCAATTTGAAAACCATTATCAATTAAGAAATCTCTAAGACACTCATACCAAGCTCTAGGAGCTTGTTTGAGGCCATAGAGAGCCTTACGCAGTTTATATACGTGGTCGGGGAACTCTTCATCTTCAAACCCGGGTGGTTGCTCCTCGTACACCTCTTCCTTGATCGGTCTGTTGAGGAAGGCGCTTTTCACGTCCATTTGATACAGCTTCGACTTGTGAGTAACCTTTGGCCACAAGTCGTGCCTTGTTTCTTGTCACCACTCCGTTTTCGTCTTGCTTGTTGCGGAAGACCCACTTGGTGCCCACTATATTTGCATTGGGTCTTGCCACAAGTTCCCAAACCTCGTTTCTCTTGAAGTTGTTCAACTCTTCTTGCATTGCCACCACCCAGTCCGGATCCTTCAATGCGTCCTCAGTCTTGCGTGGTTCCAAAAAGGAGACAAACGAGTAATGCTCACAAAAATTAGCTATACGAGATCTAGTGGTTACTCCCTTTTGGATGTCACCAATGATGTTGTCGATTGGGTGATCCCTTTGAATGCATTGGTGTACTCTTGGGTGTGGCACTTGGAGAGTTGTGTGTTGGTGATAATTTTCTTCTCCCCCTGATTGGTTGCCCTCGTTGATTTGTTGATCATCTTCATATTCTTGTGATTGATCTTGTATCGAAGCTCCCCCTTGATTGTTGATCTCCTCTTGTGGTTCACTTTCCTCTTGTATTTGTGATGATGACTCTTGTGGTCGAACTTCTCCTAGAGCCATTCTCTTCAATGCTTGATAAGGAGCTTCTTCTTTACCTAATTCACATTGATCAACTTGCTCCTTTTGGGAGCCATTAGTTTCATCGAACACTACGTCACGTGCCACTTCAACAAGTCCGGAGGCCTTGTTGAAAACACGATAGGCGTAAGTGTTCGAATCATAACCAAGCAAGAAACCTTTATCGGACTTCGAGGCGAACTTTGAAGTCCTGGGCTTCTTGTTCAAGATATAACATGGAGAGCCGAAAACTCAAAAATATGAAATGTTTGGTTTGTTACCGGTGAGTAGCTCATAAGGAGTATTCTTGAGTAGTCGATGAAGGTAGAGTCGATTTGCGGCGTGGCAAGCGGTGTTAATTGCTTCTGCCCAAAATCGATCTGAAGTCTTGTATTCATCGAGCATTGTACTTGCCATCTCTATGAGCGTTCGGTTCTTCCTTTCGGCAACTCCGTTTTGTTGTGGAGAGTATGGTGCTGAAAATTCGTGCTTGATTCCCTCCTCATCAAGGTACTCCTCCACTTGTATGTTCTTGAACTCCGTGCCGTTGTTGCTCCGAATACTCTTGATCGATAGTGAGAACTCGTTTTGCGCTCGCTTGAAGAATTTCTTGAGTGTCCCTTGTGTTTCTGACTTGTCATGCAAAAAGAACACCCAAGTGAAGCAGGAAAAATCATCAATAATGACTAAACCGTATTTATTACCACCGATGCTTATGTAAGCAGTTGGACCAAACAAGTCCATATGAAGTAGTTCGAGCGGTCTTGTCGTAGTCATGATGTTCTTTGCGGGATGATGTGCTCCAACTTGCTTCCCGGCTTGGCACACGCTACAAGGCCTGTCTTTCTCAAAAAAACATCTTTCAAACCGCGGATGTGATCGCCCTTGAGGAGTTTTTGAAGATTCCTCATACCAACATGTGCTAGCCGTCTATGCCACAGCCAACCCATGTTGGTTTTTGCAATCAAGCATGTGTCGAGTTCGGCTTTATCCTTGTTGAAGTCAACAAGGTAAAGCTTTCCCTTCAACATACCCTTGAATGCAACGGAACCATCACTCCTCCTTGAGAGGGTCACACCCTCGTTAGTGAACAAGCAATTATGACCTTTGTCACATAATTGAGATATGGACAGCAGGTTATAATCTAAAGATTCAACATGTAAAACATGAGAAAGAGTGTGTTCAGAGGATATTGCTATTTTACCGGTACCGAGCACCCTTCCTTGACTATTATCTCCGAAGTAGATTCCTTTGTTTGGGTCCTCGTTTTCTTCATATTCCATGAACATCCTCCTTTCTCCGGTCATGTGGTTGGTGCATCCACTGTCTAGCACCCATTTGGATCCACCGGAGGAATAGGCCTGCAGAAACAAATTATGCCTTGGTTTTAGGTACCCAAGCTTGCTTGGGTCCTTGGAGGTTAGTTACAATACATTTGGGCACCCACACATGGGATTTTGTGTTCCCATGGCGTGGCCCAGCATAATAAGCATAAACTTTACCAAGATTGTTTCTCATTAATACATAAGAGGCATCAAAGGTTTTGAACAAAAGTTGCTGTTGTTTATGGATCGGACTAGTCTGGGTGACCGGACTTGTCCGGATGACCGGACTTGTCCGGACCACAACCGGACTAGTCCGGTGTTCATGAGAGTTCAGGTTCTTAATTTTCGAGTTACCAGGTTGTGAGGGTCCTCCCTTCACAAAGGTAATCATTCCCTTGTTATTCTTATGACTTCCAGCATTTTGCTTTCCATCATTAGAGTAACCAATGCCATACTTGACATTTGGAGGTCTTTGGACCAAGTATGCACTACGTGCATAGTTGATCCTCTCCTTGTCAAATATTCCACATTGGGTAGGATTTTTATCCTTTGTGGAGGTAGACTTTTCCTTCAACCTAGTGTTGATTTTAACACATTTGCACATATGAACAAGATTAGTTGAAGTGGGTTGAGAAGGTAGACTTGAAGAGGAGGAAGATTCACTTAGCTTGAGTGACTCAACTTGCACTTCAAGGATCTTGTTAACCTTGATCAGGTCATCAAGTTGATCCTTGATTGCAACGTTTGAGTTGGTTAACTCCAAGCAAGTTTTCTTGATTGAAGCTAGCTCAAGCTCTAGTGAGCTGTTTTTCTCCTTTTCAAGAACTAGAAGATTGTCAAGTTCCACATACTTCTCCTTTTGGGAGATAATCATGTCCTCTTGACGATCAATTAGCCGTTCCTTCTCAACAAGTTGGTCAAGTAAAAATTTCATTTTAGCAGCAGTTTTTCTATCTAATCCAATTAACATATCTTCATCATCACTATCTAGTTCATCATTACTTGAGTAGGAATGCATGGAAGGAGTTTTGGTGTTTACCTTGCATTTACCTTCCTTTGCCATGAGGCAAGTGCCATTTCCCTTCTTTGTACCGAGCGTGGGGAAGAGTGTGGGTTTCTTAGACGTGCTTTCAATGGCTATGCTAGCCATCTCTTCTTCATCGGATGATGAGGACTCATCGTTTGAGTCCCACTCCTTTCCAATGTGTGCTTGTTCAGCTTGTTTCTTCTTCTTGAAGAATTTCTTCGGTTGAGGCTTGGTTTCTTTATTCTTCTTCTTGTTGTCCTCATACGGGCAATCGACTATAAAGTGGTTATACTCACCACAATTATAGCACGCCCACCTCATCTTCGGCTTTGTCCTCTCCTTGTACTTGCCTTCACTTGATTTTGTTCCTTGTCTTTTCTTCATTATTCTTTTGAAATTTTTCATGAACAAAATCATATCCTCTTCGTCCAGCTCACTGCTTTCATCATCGCTGTCCTCCTCAAGCTGTGCTTCTCTTGCTTCTTTGGATAGAGGCTTGAGTGTGGACTTTAAGGCAACTCCCTTCTTCTTGGCCGATGTGAGGTTGGCTATTTATTTGACGTGCTTGGCTTGTTTCTCCATCATTTCAAAGTTGATGATTTTGCCAAGCAATTCATCTGGAGTCATCCTCTTGTACCCGGGACTTTCTCTGATCATAGAGCATAGTGTGACATTGCGAGGCATAAAAGCTCTAAGGATGAGCTTTACAACCTCGTGGTCATTCCACTTCTTGCTCCCATATGATCGGACCTTGTTTACAAGTGTCTTCAATCGGTTGTACATGTCCTGGGGAGACTCGTCTTCCTCAATTGCGAACCTTCCTAGTTCGCCTTCGATCATTTCAATTTTCGCCTCCTGCACATGCCGATCACCTTCATGGGCTGTTTGTAGTGTGTCCCATATTTCCTTGGCAATCTCCAGTCCGTCCACCTTTGTGAATTCATCTCGACTTAGAGAGGAGGTGATTACGGTTGCGGCTTGAGCGTTTCTGTGGATCGCTTGCTCTTGACTTGGGGTGAGCTCTTCGTCGTCATCTGGGATGTCTATTCCTGTGCACACAATATGCCATAAACTTGGGTTAGGGAAATCAAGTGCATCTTCATATTTTGCCTCCACATGGAGTAATCACTCCCATCGAAGTGTGGGGCTTTTCCAAGAGGAATAGATAGGTAATGGCTGTTGTTTGAATTTAAACGATCATAGTTAAAAGGATATCAGGAGTAGTCGGTGTGACTACTCCCCTTCTTCTTTTCTTCAACTTTAGCTTTCCCTTTGGAAAGTGCTTTCTTTCTGAGGAGTGCTTTCAGCTCCAGTGTCTCCTCGTCATCATCATCGAAGTCTTGAATTGCTTCGAGATACTTTTCCAACTTTTGGTTTTTGTCGTTGTTCACTTCTTCTTGGTTGTTGATTTTCTGAACTTCCTTCATGTCCGACGTGATCTCTTCGAGTGGTTGCACTCTTTCTTGAAGAACCTGCTCTGATACCAATTGAATGTAGGCCTAGAGGGGGGAGGTGAATAGGCCTTTTTGAATTTTCTCGGTTCCTGTAAGACTCAACAACAAAGTCAATACCAGAGGTATCGAACTAGTCCGGTAAAGTGCGGACTAGTCCGGTTTTCACGGGCTAAGTTGATCAAGTTCAGTCAATTTGATTGATTCGTTAATGTTTGCAGCGGAAATATAAACTTGAATGACAGTTTAATAGTTGTATGTCAAATTCTATTACAATTAAGGCTCTTGTTCAACAATTTAACTCAAATTGAACAAAGTGAATCAAACCCTAGATTAAGTAGATCAATTAAGATGAAGAACGCAAAAGGACAAGACACACGATTTATCCCGTGGTTCGGCTACCACGAAGGCAACCTACGTCCACGTTTAGGAGCCCACAAAAGGACCGGGTCTTCTCCAACCCTTCCCTCGTCGGATCGCCACGAAGGCCAATCCTCTTCCACTAATCACAAAGGGTAAATAACCAAGTTGAAGGGGCGTTCTCACACGTTGAGAGCTCCCTTGATTACAACTTACAAAGCCACCAATAACACACTCGAAAATTACAAATTGAAACGCAAGAGTGTGTTAGAGAATCAAACCAAGAGCTCAATGATGTGTGCCAAGTGTCTCTCCAATGATCTAGAAGTGATCTTCAATAGATTGATCGATTTTTCACTTAATTTCGTGGAGAGAGGTGGTTTTTGAGTCTCTTGGGAGGTGTGACGGCGCTAGGGTTCGAGAGAGATTAAAAGTGGGCCGTGCACCTCTATTTATATGGGGTTTCTAAAAGTGACTGTTAGGGTTCAAAAATATCGGACTAGTCTGTGGTGGTCACCGGACTAGTCCGGTGTGCTGTGTGTAGCAAACCCTAAGTGTCCAGGAATATCGGACTAGTTCGGTTGAAAACGGACTTGTCCGATTTCACTACTGGAAATCTTCGGACTAGTCCGGATCACAACAGACTTGTCCGATTTTGTGTGACTTGTGCATTGTGTTGAGGACTAGTCCGCATTGGGGAGGACTAGTCCGAAGTGGATCAGAAAGATATCGGACTAGTCCGGTGGATACCGGACTTGTCCGATCTAGTGCAGAAAGTGATATCGGACTAGTCCGGTGATATCGGACTATTCTTGTCCTGTATAACTTTGTGCATTGTGTGTGTGTGCTTTAAAGTGATTGAGCTCTTGGGTGTGTTTCCTTAACACACTCCATACATAATAATCTACTATTTTCTTCTCCTTGAGCTCAAATTCACTTTGCTTCTCATTTCCCTTCTTTTTGGCATTTTGCTCATTTTTTATTATTTGCCTGCATTCATCTCAACAAAAGGATTAGGATCCCAATTGCTTGTCATAAATCATCCAAAACCCACAAGAGAGTCCTAGATGCACTTTCAGTTACCCTTTGGGTGCGAAGCACTCTGCTCCACAACCCTACCATGGTCCCTTATGTCTTCGACTCCTGTCCCTGTACTGGACATCCATGCGCTGCGATGTCCATCCAGTTTCATCTTGATTCTCTGACTCCATCTGAGTGGGTTCTGATTGATTTTTGTTTTTGATCTTCCCACTTTCTTGATCTTCCGGCTTGCGGCCTCTATTGTGCCTTGGGCTATTTGCTGGGTGTTTTGCACTTGCTGATACAGCCTATCTGAGGCTCCTCTCCTATGGTTTTCCTTTTTGCTTGCTGTTGCTGCCTCGTCGCATCCCTGCGAGTATACACCTTAAGGGGTGTCTTTTTTATTGTAAGGCCTGCAGTCCTTGTGGCAGTGCTCTCGTCTGATTGTATCTCTATGATGATCACCGAGCTTTTCTTTGCAATCATGTTTGTTCCCTTCCAGGCTGGCTTCTGATGCTCTGCTGCATCTTGCTCACTATAAGGGGTGTTCCACCATGCCGTGCTAGATTGCGGGAAGGCCATAGCCAGCAATTTCCTCATGGAAGGACAGTCAAACTTCTTAATCCATTGCGGTCTAATGGTCTGATCTCCATTATGGCCAAAACTGAGTGCTGGCTCTTGAGAGTATTGATACTGCTGCCTTTGTGATTGTACCGAGCCCTGTGATGTGGTGGAGTGGGCATCACCCTGTTGTAGATTTTCAGCTTCAATACCATCTGTCTGCACCTCCTCCTGTGGTCCCATGGGCCATATACCCCACCCATTGTGACGACCATTGGGCAGTTGATCAGGTGGGATGTGATTACCTTCTGCTGCTTGTGCCAATGCCTCCCAATGTGGATCAACCACATTAGGCACCACTTGAAAGTCATGTAAGGGTATGGGGATAAGAGGAGGTGCAGGAGGTGGGGGTGTGGGTTACCGTCTTCAGGGATATCCTCTTCAGGTGGTATTCCACCATCTGGGTTCATCCAGTTTAGAATGTATAATGGGCATGTCCAAGACCACCCACGCCCGTCTCTCAAACCTTGTCGCAGCACAACGCTCCTAGGGATCAGACGGGCCTCATCATATAGACACTTTACCAGTATCATCCCTAGGGCCCTGGGAATGTTGTGCCAGTGAAGTAGCTTGGCAAAGCTTGAAACAACCAAGTCTATTGCATCCACCGTCCTGTAATCAATCGGATATCCCAAGATCATGAACTAGCCCATTCGGGTGTAGTTTCTTATGCGCCTGTTGAGGCCAAAGTCATGGTGCACAAAGGCGATTCTCACATCTTCCGCCATGATGGGTTCACCAAGAAGAAGGATATCCCGATTAAAAGTAGAGTCCACAGCCAATAATGCAACTCCTAGAGGTGTGCGGCAAGAAAGGCGTACTTCCATACCTAACTCCATTTGCAGGTATTCTCAGATTCTGTTGCGGTAGTAGTCGTATTCTTCCACTTGAACGACACCGTCGATGTCCAGAGCAATGACATATTCCTCATGTAGATGTTGATGCTGTCCTGGCAGATGAACAACGGTTCTTGCTAGGCGATCTTGTCCTCCATCCTCAATGTGGAATTGATGGGCAGGGAGGAAGCGGGTAGGATCCAAGGCGAAGTTCGCCATGGTAGGAGGCGATAGGGAGAGTATGGTGTTGTGTGTTGTGGTGAAGAGGTCGAGGTTGGGAGCGATTTTTTCGAAGAGGAGACCGCTACTGAAGAAGTGCGCCGGTTGTTGAGGCATTAATGTGACGTGTATACGTGGTGGTGTTTCCATTAGAGGGTCAGAGCAGAGTTGCGGTGCTTGGGCAGCTGGTTTAGACTTCAGTTTCCAGATCTTGGTAGAACCGATATTAGAGAAGCACTGCCTCCTAATGTGGCCATAGTGATAACACTTAATGCAACGAATTTGGCTTCTACACTGAATTCTCCAATGGGCTCTGCTTAGACATCGAGTGCAATGGGCGTGAAAGTTTTTCTCCTGCGCTCCCAAAGCATCGCTGGGTCGTGATGTTGACCAAAGAGTCTTTGTGTTTTGTGTGGATGGTACAGGCTCCACCGGTGCAAAAGATTTGAATCTTTTATGGTGTCTTGGTTGTGCTTGGGATGTGTTGCCCTCATTGAGCCACCAAGGCAAAAACTGTTGCTGACTAGTTGAAAACTCAAACTTGGTGTTGGGTGTATCCACGTTTCCAGTAGTAGAAGTAAAACTGCTTTTAACTGAAGTAATTTTTGGATCATGTTCATCATGAAGAATACCTCTGGTCTGATTCGGTCGATGATTAAAATTGGGGTATTCTCTGTCAGATGTCTTCGCTGAAGAACAGACTTTGTAGAATTTCTTACAGAATATACTTCCAACGTTGATTTCAAGAGAATGATTCATTGGACAATATATGTTGCCAATCCATAGTCCTTGATTCCGAGATGTTTCTGCATTCTTGTAAAGTGATGATGAGAATGTTACCTTTTTTTCCATCTTTGTTTGTTTTCCTTTGCTTCTTCCCGTGTTTCTTTCCCTTGAGATCAGGGTCCAGCTTGCTTCCTCTTCTTGTTCCCAACGTCTCAGTTCATGAACCCAGTTGGGTCCTCCATCCCTCCAGAGGTGGAAATAGATGTCGAAAGCCATATTGGTGATCCTTCTTATCGAGGTCACTAGCAGGCCAACCTGTTTTCTAGCAACTGAGAAGCGATAAGTGCGTTCTTTGAGGTATTGCACATGAAATCCTCCAAGTGTGCCTCCCAGAACTGAGAATAACGCCCATCCAACACCTTCCTCTGATAAATGAAAGTTGTGTCTTCGAAAAATCGCAACCAGAAGAAATGAACCTTGAACGGATGAGTTTGGATAATGAACAGATGATCTGAACTTCTGGAAAACCTTTGCTTGGAACTTGCATCCCCGGCGGAAGTCCCAGTTCTGACTTCCGGCCGCTGGTTTGAACTCCCACATTTGATGGATCCCGATGGTTGAGGCGTAAGGAAGCTACAGAGAACGGCATGGCGAAACTAGGCGATTGCAAGCTTGGGTGCCGGAGATTGTGTTGGTGGCGGCGTTGGTAAGTGCGGTGGTGCGACGCGGGTGGGGTGAGTGAAGCGAGAGCATGGCGAAAACTTGTGGGTTTTGCTCTTGTTAGTGTCACATACCTTGATGCATATAGTTGGGACGTTTCTTTCCAAATTCTAAATTCTTCTGTCTCCACCTTACTTTCGCCAACAGATGGTGAGAACTCGTAACCAGAGGGATGCCAACAATGAGGAGGATCGCAATGAAGTACCTCAGAACAACCGGGGACATTCTTATGGAGCTATCAATATTGAACAGTTGTTAGCTATGCAGAACCAGCTCATGCAGACCATGATACAGACAATGGGACACCTGCAAGCTGGCAACAACAATCAGCCTCATATACCACCACCGCCACCACCCCAGCCACACCACCACCATTTGGGAGAGTTCATGAGGACCAGGCCGCCTACCTTTGCACAAGCCACAGACCCAATGGAAGCTGATGATTGGCTGAAGTCCGTTGAGAAGAAACTTGCTATTGTCCAGTGCACTGATAGGGAGAAGGTTCTCTTTGCATCACATCAACTAGTTTGAGCAGCTGCTGACTGGTGGGAAGCTCTTTGCAACGCTCATGATAATCAGGAGGCAATCACTTGGGCTGAGTTTAAGCAGAGGTTCCGTTCCCACTATGTACCTGAAGGAGTTATGATACTTAGAAGACAAGATTTTGAAAACCTCAGGCAAGGAAGGATGAGCGTAAGTGAGTATCTCAATAAGTTCACTCAACTATCAAGATATGCTCCATAAAACATCAACACGCATAGTAGGAAGCAGTATCTGTTTATGAGGGGTCTCAACAATGAAATTCAAGTCCAGTTGCTCAATATTGATTATCCAAACTTCCAAAAGCTGGTTGACAAGGCTATTGTGGTTGAGAACAAGATTCGTGAGATGGAGCAGGACAACAAGAGGAAGATGCCACATCATGGACCGCAGCAAGGAAGCAATGTTCATCCCCGCTATGCACCACCAACTGCACCATACTACAACCCATCTGCTCCTGCATACCGTGCTGCTTATCCACCCCGCCCAAATCAGCCACCGCAGAAACACCCCGCCATGCAAGCGCCTCGCTATCCTGTGCCACCTGCGTCGCGTCCTAACATGGCGGCAAATGCTCAAAACCAGCTGCGCCCAAACTTCCCTAATGCTACGGGCGGTAAGACATGCTATGTGTGTGGAGAGCTCGGACACTTTGCAAGTCAATGCCCCAGAAGAAACTATGGACCGATGAACAATGCACCAAGGCCAAATTACCCGCGACCAAATGGAGGAGCACCACAAGGCAACCGTGGACAGCAGAATTTTGCTCGTGGCAATGTGAATCATGTCTCTACTGAGGAAGCCCAGCAAGCTGATGACGTCGTGATTGGTATGTTCCTCGCCAACTCCAACCCCACGACTATTTTATTTGATTCGAGAGCATCTCATTCATTCATCTCGTCAAAGTATGTTGCCAAGTACAATTTGCCTATGTCTCATATGAAGCAAACTATGCTAGTAAGTTCTCCTGGCGAAGAGATGAGGACAAATATAGTATGTCCGAAAGTAAGCATTAAAATAAGGGGGGTAGACTTTCTCGCAAACCTCATAGTCTTGGACTCCCAAGGAATAGACATAATACTTGGAATGGACTGGTTGAGCAAGTATAATGGAGTCATTCAATGTGTCGAGAGGATTGTGCAGTTGACAAGTGAACATGGTACACACATCGAAGTTGAGGCAGCCCAACCTACAAGAGAGGAGGCAATGCTCAATCAAGTGAAAGGTGTGACATTGGAAAGCATTCCGATCGTTCGCGAGTACCCGGATGTGTTTCCAGATGAGTTGCCAGGTATGCCACCTGATCGTGACATAGAATTCGCCATTGAGTTGATACCCGGAACTGCACCTATAGCTAAGAGGCCGTATAGGATGCCTCCTAAGGAATTAGCAGAGCTCAAGGAGCAAATTCAAGAGCAGCTAGAGAAGGGTTTTATACGCCCAAGCTCATCCCCGTGGGGAGCACCAGTGCTCTTCGTAGATAAAAAGGATGGAACCCAGAGGATGTGTGTGGACAATAGGTCTCTCAATGAAGTGACAATTAAGAACAAGTACTCACTGCCCCGTGTAGAGGATTTGTTCGACCAAATGAAGGGTGCTTGTATTTTCTCCAAGATCGACTTGCGGTCAGGATACTTCCAAATGAAGATTAGACCATCGGATATACCCAAGACAGCATTTCGGACACGATATGGGTCTTATGAGTACACCGTCATGTCATTTGGATTGACAAACGTGCCTGCGTACTTCATGTATCTCATGAATAAGGTCTTCATGGAATATCTGGATAAGTTCGTCGTAGTTTTCATCGATGACATTATGATATACTCGAGAAGCGAGGAAGAACATGAGGAACACTTGAAGCTTACATTGCAGAAGCTACGGGAACACCAATTGTATGCCAAGTTCAGTAAATGTCAATTCTGGTTACAGGAAGTTTCTTTCTTAGGCCACATTATTTCTGGAGGAGGAGTATCAGTTGACCCAGGGAAGGTGAGAGATGTGCTTAAGTGGGAACCGCCACAGAATGTTAAGGAAATTCGGAGTTTCCTTGGAATGGCTGGATATTACCGCCGATTCATCAAGGATTTCTCCAAAATAGCCAAGCCTATGACCGAATTACTCATGAAAGGGAAGGCATTCCGATGGACTCAAGCTTGTTAGGATAGCTTTGAGGAGTTAAAGAAAAGGTTGACAACCGCGCCGGTGTTAGTATTACCGGACGTGAGCAAGAGTTTTGATATATATTGTGATGCATCAAGACAAGGATTAGGATGTGTGCTCATGCAAGAAGGCCAAGTGGTAGCTTATGCATCGAGGCAACTAAAGAAACATGAGTTGAATTATCCTACACACGACCTTGAACTCGCAACCGTGGTACACGCCTTGAAGATATGGATACACTATGTTTTTGGTCACCGATGTGAGATTTATACGGATCACAAGAGTCTCAAGTACATATTTACACAAACGGATTTGAATCTGAGGCAACGCCGATGGTTGGAGCTCATCAAGGATTATAACGTGGGGATCAACTATCACCCAGGGAAGGCTAATGTAGTGGTCGATGCTTTGAGCCGAAAAGGAGTAAGCCACCAACTCACAGTCCGGGAGCTACCATCCGAGTTATGCATGGAGTTTGAACGATTGAACCTTGGATTCATAAATGAGATGGGAACGATGGAAGTCAACCCAACATTAGAGCAGGAAATACGGGAAGGATAGAAAAAGGACAAGGAAATACAGGAAATTAAGGAAAAGATCCAAGAAGGAAGAGAATTCAGATTTGATGAGGACGAACAGGGTACCTTATGGCTTGGAAAGAGGATTGTGGTACCAAATGTTAGGCATATTCGGGAAACAATATTGAAGGAGGAACATGACTCACCTTACTCAATTCATCCCAGTTGTACGAAGATGTACAAGGACTTAAAGACATGCTATTGGTGGGCCAACATGAAAAAGGACATAGCCGAATATGTTGCATTTTGTGATGTGTGCCGATGAGTTAAAGCTGAACAACAAAGGCCAGCCGGATTGTTACAACCATTGAAGATCCCGGAGTGGAAGTGGGAAGAGATTGGTATGGACTTTATAGTTGGATTACCGCACACTCAGTCTGGCTATGATTCAATATGGGTTATTGTGGATCGGTTGACAAAATCAGCTCTGTTCATCCCTGTCAAGATCACATATACCACCGCGAAGCTAGCAGAATTGTATATGGAGCATATTGTGTGTCGACGCGGGGTACTGAAGAAGATAGTCTCGGATAGAGGTTCTCAGTTTACCTCCAGATTTTGGCAGAAATTGCATGAAGCAATAGGAACAGGGTTGAACTTCAGTTCGGCATATCACCCTCAAACAGATGGACAAACCGAGAGGACCAACCAAATTTTGGAAGACATGTTAAGAGATTGTGCTTTAAAGCATGGGAAAAGCTGGGATAAAAGTTTGTCGTACGCTGAATTCTCGTACAACAATAGCTATCAAGCAAGTTTGAGAATGTCACCCTACGAAGCATTGTACGGAAGGAAGTGTAGGACACCCTTGTTTTGGAATGAAACTGGAGAGAATCAAGTATTTGGTTTGGATGTGTTACATGATGTTGAAAGACAAGTTCAAATAATACGTGACAACCTAAACGTTGCCCAGTCTCGACAGAAAGGTTATGCGGATAATAGGCGAAGGAGTCTGACTTTCGAAGTTGGAGATTTTGTATACCTCAAAGTGTCACCTATCCGAGGTCAGCGACGGTATAATGTCAAAGGAAAACTGGCACCACGTTACATCAGACCATTCAAGATTTTGGACAAGCGAGGAGAAGTGGCATATCGACTTGAGCTGCTGACGTATCTCTCCGATGTACACGACGTGTTTCACGTCTCTCAACTCAAGAAGTGTCTCAGGGTGCCGGAAGAACAAGTGCTGATGGACGAGTTAGAACTTCAAGAGGATTTGTCCTATGCCGAGCAACCTATCAAGATCTTGGACGTAAAGGAAAGGGTCACGAGAAATAAGAGGATCCGTTGGTGCAAAGTGCAATGGAAACACCATACGGAAGCCGAAGCTACGTGGGAACGTGAGGAAGACCTCAAGGCAGAATTCCCTCATCTTTTCTCTACGCTATCGAATCTCGAGGGCGAGCTTCACTTTAAGGGGGTAGGTTTGTAACACCCTAAATCTTTGCATCATGCATTGCATACAAGTTCATGCATTAAACATTAGTGGAATAAAGGAAAGATAATAAAAGATAAAACATACATATACAATATGTGTAGCAAAAGAAGAAAAAGAAAATAAAAATATAAAACATGTATTAGGGAATAAATATAAATAAGTAATATATGTAATATATATATATAAATATAATAATAATATATATTAATATTTGTATAAAAAAAGAAAAGGAAAGAAAAAAGAAAAGAGAAAAAAAAGGAAAAACACCCGCCGCTGGCCAGGCCGAACCGGCCCAGCCAGCACTGGCCGTCGAGCGCTCGCGCGCAGCGCGCGACCCCGCCGCCCGCTCCCACGCACCAGCGCGCCCCCGCAGCCCGACCGAACCGCACCGCCCGGCCACCGAGCCGCGCCCTCCCGCGCGCCCTGATGCCCCGCCCCGACCGAGCCGCACGCGCGCTCGCCCGCGCTCAGCGCAACCCCGCCACACGCCAGCCCAGGCCGACTCGGCCTCTGGCTCGATCGATCCCAGCATACCGCACCTATATAAACGTCCGTAGGGCATCGTAGTTTTCCAACGCCACCAGAAAAACGCTGCCGCCAGAGCCCCAAAAGCCCTAGCTGCCAGAAAGAAAAACACGAGAGAACAGAGGCACCGCCAGGGAAGAAAAAGAGGGGAAGGAGAGGAAGAAGAGGAGAGGAGGGTGCCGTCGTCCGCCGGAGTTCGTCGCGTCGCTGTCGTTGTGCCGCCAGAGGACCTTGCGCATCTACTTCGTCTACGCATCGTCCCCATCCCGCGATCTTCGAAGCCATTGCATCTACGGTAGGCCACATTTTCTGATGCGAATTTTTGCGACCATATTGAATCTAATAGACGTAGTTTGATCGTAGTCGCACCATCTTTTTATTTTCAGCAACATTAATCCCAGCTAAAACCCCCGTAAACTCATATGAACACGTATGAACTACTCACATCTAATTAATAAACAACCATAGTTAATTAATTATTGAATTGTGCATGCATGCATGTCATTGCATGTTGATTATTTTGTGTGCATCATATTGAATTGTATGTATTTTCTTGTATGTATGATCACGCGTAGAGGAACGTGCTCAAGAGGCCGCATACGAGGATTTCCAAAATCAAGACTTTGAAGCGCTTGAGCAACCCCATCCGTCGGAGCAAGGCAAGTGTCCTTGATCATATTGATCCCGTTTTATTAAATGTTTTGTTTGCAAACTTGCATGCTCGTGTCAATATGATGGAAAACCCATATGTAGGAGTTTACTAGCGTTGTTTGCCACCCCTCGTCGTCGGGATATACACGATGAGTCGGGTATGGGTGTTTTTATTTTTGCACCGCGTCGCTACATGGGTTATGGGTAACTTAAATAATGTGGTTGATAACTTTAATTACGACCACTTGGGATGGTAATAAGATGATGGTTAATTTAGCAACCTGGAATTTAGGAGATCTAAGCAAGCATGGTTTTGTGGATGGGTTGGATGATATGATGGTTTGCTTGCCTTAGATCTAAGGACCGGTTCATGCGAGAATATGCCAGGTCAACAGTGCCACCACAAGGCCAAGTATGGGTGCGGCGTAGCTGAATAATTAGGAGCGCTGCTAGTATTGTATGGACCATTGGATGGCGCGGGGAATGGGGGTCGAGGAGTACTGCCCTGGGATCCGCATGGCACACGAGGGGGCCCGTGGGTGGGAGAATGGAGATTCAAGCCTGCCGGTGAAACCTTAGTGGGCCGTACATACTAGTAGTCTCTTTTGAAAGGCTATTTTGTGATCTCTTGGCCGCACACCACGCAAGTGTGACAGAGCAACATAGAGGTTCTTAGTCACTGAAAGGTGATGAAATCACGAACATGTGGGTAAAGTGGTACAACCTCTGCAGAGTGTTAAAAACTATCATGATAGCCGTGCTCCCGGTTAAGAGCACCTGGATGACCTACATGATTAGAATTGGACTTGGAATTTTGGGATGGTTGGTATGGTTTTGGGTTATCACTTGAGTATTGTCGGTACATGAGAGATTATGGAATGGGCATATGGTATTAATTTTATGTTTGGCTGATATTAATGGATTGCGTTGGTAATAAGAATTGTTGGATTTATGGTATGATAATTATTTGGGTCATGAAGGGAAATAAACTCACATAGATATGGTAGGCTGCTTTTTACATGTTTATGAAATGTACTTTTATGCAATTAATCTTTTTATTCCAATCATTTGTTTGGCCACATGTCATCTATTTCCACACTTGCTGAGTACGACACGTACTCACCCTTGCAATTCCCCCCCCCCCACCCCCAATAGCTACTGGAGATAATTGGGAGTACCCTGAGGATCACGCGAAGTACTAGGTTGCGTACCGCCGTCAATTGCCTGTGGAATGGAGTCGTGCTGCTTAGTTTATTTTCCGCTGCATTATTTAGAGTTTTATCATTTGTGAACTATTGGATTATTGTAATAAAGTACTTATTTAATAGTTGAGACATGGTTAAATTCTGTATATCGTTTGTCATCACCATAT